>CM033726.1:5886869-6048943 GCA_019671005.1 Hibiscus mutabilis | reverse complement strand
AATATGCATTAATTTATTCTATAAACAATAGGAACATCACATAAATATTAAGTTCTTAATTGTCAAAGAAAATTCAAAGTGGTTGTGTGTCTATAGAGCATGTTGGTACAAACTCCATAGTTGCGCGCTTATTAAGAAACTATCACCCTAGGTCTTTCATGAGCACACTTCTCATGTGGGTGTAATATTATTTAAAGATATTCAGTTTTCGTTGGAGTCTATATTTTGAATAATGCTCATTTGATTTAGACACAATTTCAGTTACTTCAGTTTAAAGTTATTTTAAGATTATTTTCTGCAGAAATAAAGTTCTTTTGGTTTATGCACACTCTGAATTCAGTAAAGTTTGATCTCACTAAGGTTTAGGACCAGTTGGAAATAGACATGCTCGGTTCACATTTCATGTAATTTTCCATGCTACACATCCATGATTGATCTATGTCATTTGACTATATTTGTATATGTGACCATTGATGGGTCTAGTCATGATAAATATGGCAAAGACTGCTTTGATCTTATATGGATATAGTTAATGGACAAGATTGTTATAGAATACCTATTATATAATAGTAATTTTTGAGCTCATAAGGTTGTACATTTGTCAGGAAACATATGTTGCCCAAGTGGGAGATTGTTGGATTAAAATCCGCAATTGTGGGCACATATGTAAAATGTATGATGCTATTATAAAGTATGACACAAAATCAAGTGACCAATTATGTTAGGCGTGTCATAGGTATTAAAGTGTCATGAAAATAAAATTGTAGATACCGTAAGATATATTTATAATTCAATGAGGGACAGAGTTATAAATATTTAATAGTTGATTTAATAATCAACTATATAAAGAGGTAGTGGTCCCCAAGAAATAGGCTAACTTGTATTACTCTTGTCCCCATCAGAGAATTTTTTTTCGGCAAGGGCTAACCTATCTTCTTGGAAGATTACAACCACGTTTTAGGCGATCCTCATCAAAGGATTCAAGGTTTTCAGTCCATCAATAAATTCAGGTACGCTTCTGCATTCGGTTTATTCAATTTATTGTTCTTGATGATTTGACAGGATAGATCATGGGTTTAGATTTCATATCTATTATGGTTTGGTTCAAACATTTCATTTTTATGTAATTTTAAATGAATTCTCTATTTAAAAAATTAAACGTGTCAAACATAAAAATGATATAATTTTAAAACAAATTCAAAATATCGGCAATTTATAAATATAATAAAAATTTATTAAAAACCCGATTATATTATTTAAAAGTTTTGTTTTAGATTATTTTCTCGTTTCTTTTTTCATGCCTTGCATGGTTTTAAAACTCTTACAAGTCTTCTGTTACGGGTTCAAAGAATTTTTTCAATGATAAATATGTTCAGGTAAATTATACCGTTCATCATTCAACTTTTTTCTCACTCTTATATTAGTCATTAAACTCTAAAAAATTAATTTAATCATTCAACTTTTGAAATGCTCCCATTTTAGTTACTCCATGATGACATAACTAATTTTATAAATATTGGGCATTTAAGACTGGGTGCATGGCCCCTCCATAATTCATATTAGAGTGCTGTCTAAATTCTTGTGAGGTATTCTATATAAATTATGGTCTGCAAAAAGAATGGCTTCCTCTCACAAACTAATTGATAAACCATAACTAATTAATAAAGCATTCATCATTTCTTTTAAATTTCTATTTTTTCGTTTATCAATACCATTTTGTTGAGGAACATAAGGAGCGGAGGTTTCAAGTGTTATGTGATTCTTTTCACATACTTCTTTAAGAAAGTTAGAACCACACTCACCACATCTATCGAATCTAAGTCGTTGTATTCTCTTATCGAGCTGATTTTCTACATCTTCTTTATAAATTAAAAAGAAATTCCAGCTTCATCTTTTGTAATGAGGAGATAAACTTGTGTATCTAAATCAATCACCTACAAAGGTTATGTAATAATATTTTTCTCCTTCACTCTCTAGCTTCTTGAAATCTGCTAGATCAATATGAATTAACTCTAACAATTTAGTTTTTTCTAACAGTTATTGATTTTAATGCAGGACTAGACTGCTTAACTTCTACAAAAAATTCGCATTTATTAAAACTATTTTCTTCTAGATAACGGAGGGTATTCATTTGAATAATTCTATTAAGAGAATGAATATTCAAGTTACCTAATCTAGCACGCCACATATCAAACGATTCAACAATATAAGTAGAAGTAGTGGTTGTACTTTCATTATACATAGTTTAAATCAGAAATAAACTTCCGTTGTAACCTTTCCCCGCGTATTCTTCATTTTGGGAAAGTACAAGTTTATCGAATTCAAATACTAACTTAATGCATGCCTTGTACAACAAACCATCACTGATTGAATTTCTACGGACAACAGGTACATAGAGATATACAAAGCTAAAGTCTGGCCAGAAGTATGTTTCAGAAAAACCTTCCTTTACCTGGCACTTCTAAGCTGCATGAGTTCCCTATGTGTATTTGGTCACCTTTCTATATATTTTTGAATTCGGTGTACATCTCTCGAATTGTGCCAAAATACTTGGAGGCCCCAGTATTAACGATCCACTTGCTATGGTTCTCAATCAGACTCAGCAATCACCTCGTCAACATTCTCAACAACGTGGGGTTGAGCTTGGGCTAGTGGTCTATTCTAATTTTGGCGTTCTAACAGTTGATAGCACTGGTATGTCTTAAGTCCAGCTTTAACACAAATATAGCAGTTGATCGGAGCCAACATGCTTTCCTTATTGTTTGTTCTTTCCAAGCCTCTTGAAATTTTTCTTATTGTCCTGGGGCTTAAGCTTTTTGTTTGGGTCCCCACTATTTTTGAATATGTTAGATTTAGAACCATAACCAGATTCCACCAAGATAGCTTTAAATGAAAACTGAAGAGAGGAAATAGAAGCCTTATCTTTCAGTCGGTTGGTTTCTTCTTTCATCACGTGGTTGATCAATTTTTTCAAATTGTTGTCCCTCTTTTTGTGTTTGATGGCATTGTGATAATCTCACTAGGACTTGGGCAGCTTTTCAATAAAAATATTTGCTTGAAGGATCTTGTAATATCCCAAAATTAGGCCTAGAAATTTGATGTTTAAATAGGCAATTTCAAAGTTTGAACTATATTGAATGCATTTGAAATTCGATGACTTAATTGTGAAGTTTCAAAATTTGGCACCATTCTAGATTTCAGAAGAAAATGGGGATTAAGTTTGTAATATGCCATTTTCACTTTATAAACTGGTAAAACCTACCCACTTTGCTTGAGTTTTTTATTCACCCTCCCCGAAACTTGACTTCATGCCTAAAAGAAATTATGGTGTCGCCCTTCTTTGTTAGTCTCCGTCTGCAAATTGTAGCAACTATTTTTTTTGATGTCACTACAAAAAATTAAAATTTATATTTGGGTTGGGGATTCCCGCTTTTATTGAAAAATTATTTAGAAAGGGGAATTTTAGGAAAAATAGTATTTTATGAAAGTTAGGAGTAGCCACCGGTCACTTAGATAAGGTAGACCGGACACCGTAAACAAAAACCAGAGATTTTAATTGGGTTCGAGGGTTGGTTACGGATGAGGAAGGGTTACCACCCCCACACCGCCAAAAATTGGTACCTAACGGGCATGTATCGTATTTATTAAGAAAAATAAAAAAATTGATTTAATTTAAAAATTAATTCCTAATATGCATGGTTCGAACATTAAATTTGCCTCAATATCCACGGTACCAAAGAAGATGACACCCGGAGACCGAGATGACACTCCTACTAGAATACCGGAATGAGAGGCTTAAAACTATATGCGAGAAATTAAACATGAATAATTAAAATACATTAATTAATAAAAGGGGAAACAAATACAAAATACCCATGTGCATATAACTACAAGTAAATAAAAAAACCATACATGTATAAATATGATACATATAACATTTGCCATACATTAATATACAAAATAACATAATATGTATAATATAAATTATAATATATACATATAATATAAATTACATAAATAGCATAATATATGTAACATACAAACATAATATGTAATATCATTTAGTACATACATAACATAATACATGTACATATACTAATATATTAAAATACATATATATTGGCGTACTTTCCCAAACATATAAATACATATACAAAGATTAACTAATAATCAAATAAAAAATAGAAATAAAAACAAATGGAGCAACATATATAAAATATAATGTAACATAAAGAAGGAATTAAAATAAATATTTACATATAAATAAACATAAATCATAAAAGAACCATAAGTAGAATGTATTGAACAAATAATTAACATATGAAAAAAAATAATATAAAAACATAATAATGTATCGAATAAAATAAACAATAAAAAAACAAAAGTAAGTGACTGAAATTAAATGAAATAAAAGGTCAGGGACCAAAGATGCAATTTTTCCATAAAAACATTTTAAAATTTAAAGAAAAGGGCCTAATTAAAGGACTATAAAAAGAAAAGGGGACTAAAATTATAATTTTCCGTTTGAAAATAATCAAAACAGACATTAAGGGTGAAATTAAAAATTGACCTAAACTTAGGGGGACTGGTTGGGTAATTAAACCATGCGGTAAGCCAATTTTAAAAACAAAAATGAGGCGGAGGAACTTATGGGGTAATTTTCCCTTTAAAATTTTGATTTAATTCGATTTAGGGACGTGATTGTAAAGATTTTGAAAGCTTTAGGGACCGAGGAAATTAATAAAAAATGCGAAAGGACATCGGGAGTGAATATTTAGGGGCGGAAGGGTTTATTACGCTATTATACCATTTTTAAAATTCTAAAACTCTATAAACACTCCCAACCTACCAAAATATCACCATTTTACCATTTTTTTAGATTTACCCCAAAAAAACCTAAGCTTTTTCTCTTAAAATAAACACCAAAAAACAAAAACACCCTTCCCATTTTGGATCAAAACTGCCCTTTTCATATGAACACTGTAACGCCCCAGTTTTTGGCCTAGGAGTTTCCAATTAGTTTAGACGGTCTGTTGGATCGGATTAGAGGATTCGAGTTAGTTTCCGGATTTAAATTGGATTAAATATTTTCAGAAGAGTTAAAAATATGGAAAATTATCTAAATCATTATTTATTATGGAAATGATTTTGGTGGAATAAATTTTACAAAAAGAGGTCTCAAAAGTGGACATTTTGGGTAGTGACCAAAATGCAAAGTTTCAAAACTGTTTTAGTGGTTATTTTGTAAAAGGGTCAAAACTTTGAATATTTAAGGAGCTATTTACCCTAAAATCTAATATAAGACTTTTTCCCTTAATTATCTATTTTTAATTGTTTTAAAATAATTTAAAAAGGCTTGGAGAATTAATTGCCAATTACAATCTTTAAATTGATGTTTTAAATTTTCGTATAGATTTTGTTTTGCTGGGTTCTTGATTGATTTTAATCATAATTTTGATGTTGAATAATGTTAATAAATGAGTTTTAACATTGGAATCCCGAAACTATATGAATCTCTAATTTTCTAGGTTGTTGGTTATGTGTTTTTGAGGAGTTATGGTGGTTAATTGAATGTTGGAGATATAAGGATGTTATAGATGTGTTTTTAGATGTTAATTGATGTGTTGAAATGTTAGATTGTGGCTGGGCTAAGTTTGGAAGAGGTTAGTTGTTAATTTTTGGGTGTTGAGGAGTGGATTGGATAAAGGATGTTGAGGATTTGTGTTGTTGTGATGTTGATTGCATTTTGATGCAATGTACCTCTATTTCTGTGTGGATAAAAGCAGGGAAGTTGGTCCTCAAGCTTGAACGTTGGTTTCGGAATCTTTGGAGGCGTGATTGTCGCATAGGCAAGTGGGGCTTTGTGAACCGGTGAGTGGACATGTGTTTTACAGCTTTGTAAAGGTTTGAAAGTTGTGTTGGGAGTTTAGATCGAGCTTGAAACACTGGTCTAAGCTCGGAAGTAAGTAAAGGATGAACTCTCTCTCGAACTCGGTTTGGCTAATAGTTTGATGAACTTGTTTTACATGGTTTAGTTACTCACTGTATATACATGTTTTGAGCATGGTTTAATGCTAGAAATTGGTTACAAAATGATGATGATGCGTTTGAAAATGATGATAATGTTTTTGAAAGTAATGCAAGGTTTATTTTGTTAATGTTTATCTAGACAAGATAAAATATTGGAAAAAAAAATAGGGCTTGGTTTAGGGTTTTTGTTTGAGTTTGGGTTTGGTAAACTTGTATTAAATCCCTAATAATGTTTACATTTTTGTCCCTTTGCTCTTTTAAACCGGACCCTATTTTGGCTTATGATCAAGCTAATGAGGTTACATTTGGTGGTATCAAAGCTAGGTTTGCGAAATTGGGATGTTGTTGGTGTTTGTATCATGTTGTTTGCTATGCTCGGTGATTGTTTACATGTACAGTGTTTGAAATATATGCCATGTTTAGGTATTCTGGGGACACATTACCTTACTACTATGTTTTTAAAATGATTTTGGTTTGAAATGGAAGTCATGGATCCTTGCTTGAAGCTGGACTGATTATTTTTGTTTTTGTATAATTATCATGCCTTGGATACGATTTAGACTATGCCACCAAGGAGAGAATTGTGATCTAACAAAAATGTTGATGCCGGAGGGTAAGGAGTTGAGGGCGAGATTGTTCACCCTGAGGGTTTGTCGCACCCTCCGCCTAATCCTCATGAGGGAGTGGAACAAGTACCACCCGCACCACCTGGTTTAGTGTTTGGTGATATGGCGCCGTTAGTTCAGGCGATGACGGGAGCATTCCAGTCGCGATGGCTGGATTTCATGTACCTGATCTGGCACCTGCTGTTGCTAATCCAAGTTTGTCATTGGAGCGATTGTGCAGTCTTGGAAGAGTCGAGTTTAGAGGGTTGGCACCTGAGGCATCCGAGGGGTGGATGGCCAGTACAGAGCGTATCTTAGTTAAGATGGGTTGTAGCAATGACCGCAAGCTGGGATGTGTTGTGTCCCTGTTACAGGGGGTGCGTTTAGTTGGTGGACCACTTTAATCACGGGCATAGAACCCGGTGATGTGATGTGGGAATTCTTCCAAATTGCCTTTAGAAAGAAATATCTGGGAGTGAGATATTTGGATGATAAGAAACGTGAGTTTATGGCATTGGTTCAGGGCAGTATGACAGTATTTGAGTATGAGGTGTAGTTCGTGAGGTTGAGCCAGTATGCACCTGAATTGGTGCCAGATGAGAGGCATCGCTGTGATCACTTCCTATATGGATTGGTGTAGAATGTCAAGACTTATGTGTTAGCCATTGAGTACACTGAGTTTGATGTGTTGGTATCGCGGGTGAAGGATATTGAACATATCTTGGGTTTATCTCGCCGTTCTAGAGGTTCTAGCTTGGGAAAGAGAGCTGTAAATTTTAGTTCTGGGAGTGGTCAGTCAAAGAGGCACCGTGATCAGAGGTTTCGACCGGATGCGAGATGCGGTGGAGATGGTACAAGAATAGGATCTCAGGGACAGGGTGCTTAGGTCCGGTCAGTGCATAATGGTTGTTGGGGGTGTGGCTCGAGAGAACATTTGAGGCGAGATTGGTTGCGGTTGGCCAGAGAAGGGCAGACTCCTACAGTTGTGGCTGCGAATTCGTGCTGGAGTTGTGGGTCAGCAGATCACATATACAAGATTGTCGTTTGCTTACTAGAGGTAGGCAGACACCTGCACTTATTGCTACACCACCTAGGGCCGTGGGCAAGGTAGAGGTACCTTCCAACGAAAAGAGGAGGGACAGAGAACTATATGGCACACATCGTAGTGGTTCAACCTGAGGATAGTGGACCGGTGAGGATCTATGCTCACCGCAAGGGGAAGAATAACACAGACGTGAAAACATATACCTTTACCTTGCAGTCTATGTCATTATTATCTTTGATAGATTCTGGTTCTACACATTCATATGTATTGCATGTGCATGCACATTTGATTGGTATACCGGTATAAATGCTTGATGTTGGTATGAAAGTGATGAGTTCTTTTGGAGAAACAGTCATTACGAGGAAGTTGTATCAGATATATCCTCTGATGGTTCAAGGTCATGTGTTTGCGGCTGATCTGATGGAGTTGTCGTTCTATGGTTTTGACGTGATCTAGAGTATGGACTAGTTGTCTAAGCATCGGGTTGTGGTTGATTTTGAGACCAAACGAGTTTTGATGAATCTTGTTGATGATTTTGAGGTAGTAGTTATGGGTTGATTGTGAAAATGTAAAATTCTTGTAGTTTTCATCGATGATATTCTTGTGTAATCTCATACCGAGGAGGATCATGATCGACACTTACGGATTGTGTTGCAAACCTTGTTGGATAATTAGCTCTATGCCAAGTTGAGTAAGTGCGAGTTTTGGATTAGGGAAGTGGTTTTTCTCAGTCACGTGGTTTCAGCTAAAGGTACTCGGGTTGATCCTAAGAAGGTTGAGGCGGTTGTGAATTGAAAGCAACCAAAGTCAGTGATGGAATTCTGTAGTTTCCTAGGTTTGGCGAGTTATTGCCATCATTTTGTGGACAGGTTTTTAAGAGTTGTTGCTCCGTTGACCAAGCTGTTGCAAAAGGATATACGGTACAAATAGATAGAAGCTAGACAGTAGGCTTTTGAAAAGTTGAAAGAAGCTTTGACCCAAGCTCCAATTTTGGTTCAACCTGAGCCATGGAAGGAGTTTATGGTAAATAGTGAGGTATCCTATGTTGGATTGGTGTGTATGTTGATGCAGGAGGGGGAAGTTGTGGCCTATGCATTGAGGCAATTGAAAGTGCACAAACACAACTACCCAACGCATGATCTTGAGCTTGTTGCGGTAGTGTTTACGTTGAAAATTTGGAGGCATTACCTTTATGGTGAAAAGTGTATTGTATACACTGATCATAAGGGTTTGAAGTATTTGATGATGCAAAAGGAGTTAAATCTCAGGCAGCGTAGATGGTTGGAATTGTTTAAGGATTATGATTTGACCATTGAGTACCATCTGGGCAAAGCCAATGTTGTGGCTAATGCTTTGAGTAGAAAGGTTGTGGTGGAGTTGAGAGCCATATTTGCAAGGTTGAGTGTGACCCGTGACGGAGAGTTGTTGGCAAGGTGAAACCATCATTGTCGCAGTTGATTAAGGAAGAGTAATCGTATGATGAGGCGTTGGTGTCACATGTCAAGGACATCATAGATAGAAATCATACAGATTTTCACTTTAATGGTGATAGGGTTTTATGATTTAAAGATTGGATTGTGGTGGCTAGTGACGGGGAGTTGAAACGGATAATTTTGACTGAGGCACATGCTAGTCCTTTTGCCATGCATCCTGGTTGTACTAAAATGTATCAGGGGTTGAGGAAAGAGTACTAATGGGTGGGGTTGAAAAAGGAAGTAGCTGATTGTGATGCTAGATGTATGGTATGTCAGCGTGTGAAAGCTGAGCATCATTTTTCTTCTTGGTTGTTGCAACCGTTGAAAATCCCGGAGTGGAAGTGGGATAGGATCAGCATGGATTTTTTGTTGGGATTGCCTTTGACACCGAGTAAAAAGGATTCCATTTGGGTGATTGTTGACCGATTTACGAAGTGTTCACATTTTCTGCCTGTGCATACAACGTATTCGTTGGATAGGTTGGCAGAGTTGTATGTTGCTTAGATTGTGAGGTTGCACATGGTACCTAAGTTAATTTTTTTAGATAGAGATCTTCTATTTACAGTGAGGTTTTGGGGATATTTTCATCGAGCTTTGGGTACTTGTTTGAATTTTAGTACATCGTATCATTCTCAGACGGATGGCCAGTCTGAACGTGTGATTCAGATCTTTGAGGATATGTTAAGATGTTGTATCATTGGGTTCCAAGGAACTTGGGAAAGACAGTTGCCTTTGGTAGAGTTTGCATACAATAATAGTTATCATGCAAGTATAAAGATGGCACCGTATAAAGCCTTTTATGGTAGGAGGGGTCGTACACCCTTGTGTTGGGCTGAGGCTGGGGAAAGGTATATTTCCATGCCTAATGTGTTGAAAGACACGAACGAAAAAGTAAAGATGATTTGTGATTGTTTAAAAGAGGCCTCAGATAGACAGAAATCCTATGCGGATTTGAAGCGTAAAGAGGTTGAGTACTTTATTGGTGAAAAAGTTTTCTTGAAAGTTTCACCTTAGAAGAAGGTAATGCGTTTTGGGCGTAAAGGAAAATTGAGACCGAGGTTTATTGGACTGTATGAGGTGCTAGAACGCATAGGTCATGTGGCTTATCGGTTCTATTTGCCTCATGAGTTGAAGAAGGTCCATGATGTGTTTCATGTGTCCATGTTGCGGAGGTATCACTCGGATCCGTCGCATGTTATGCCAGTTAAGGATGTTGAGTTGTGACCGAATTTGTCTTATGATGAGGAACCAGTGGAGATCCTTGACTCCAGTAGTAAAGTTTTTTAGTGGCAAGACAATTGAACTTGTTAAGGTGTTGTGGCGACATCGCGGTGTTGATGAGGCCATATGGGAGAGTAAGTCGGACATGGTTGCTCAGTTTCTGCATCTGTTTACATCAAGTAAATTTTGAGGACAAAATTTCTTAAGGGGGAGAGTTGTAACACCCCGGTTTGGGCCTAGGAGTTTCCCAATTGGCTTAGACGGTCCGTTGGATTGGATTCGAGGATTCGAGTCAGTTTTAGAATTTAAATTGGATTAAATATTTTCGGAAGGGTTAAAAATGTGGAAAAATTATCTAAAATCATTATTTATTATGGAAATGATTTTGGCATAATCAATTTTACAGAAAAGGATCTCGAAATTGGACATTTTGGGTAGTGACCAAAATGCAAAGTTTCAAAACTGTTTTAGTGATTGTTTTGTAAAAGTGTCAAAACTTTGAATCTTTAAGTAGCTATTTACCCTAAAGTCTAATATCAGAAATTTCCCCTTAATTAGCTATTTTTATTTGTTTTAAAATAATTTAAAAAGGCTTGGAGAATTAATTACCAATTACAATCTTTAAAACAAATTTGACGTAACTAACTTTTTACAAAAATATTTTCTCTCCAATTCTCTCCAGCCAAACACCTTTTCTCTCTTCAAAATCGTCAAGTAAAATATACTTTTAATCAATCTTTTGATTTCAATTGAGTTTATAATGATTTTCTAACAAAATAAACCCGATTTCTCATTATTTTGGCTTTAAAAACCATCTAATTACGGGGAAAGCAACCATTAGAGGTGAGGTTCGTTCTTCTCCTCTAATACAAGGTTCTTTATTGAAATTCCCAAGTTATTGATCCTTTATACATGTTTTCTAACTTGATTTGATGATTTAATTTTGGAAAATTGATTAAACTGAGGTTTAATTGATTTAATTGAAGGATTTTCGTATAGGTTATGTTTTGCTAGGTTCTTTATTGATTTTAATAATAATTTTGATGTTGAATAATGTCAATAAATGGGTTTTAACATTGGAATCCTAAAACTATATGAATATCTAATTTTCTAGGTTGCTAGTTATGTGTTTTTGAGGAGTTGTGGTGGTTAATTGAATGTTGGAGATATAAGCATGTTAGAGATATGTTTTTAGATGTTAATTGATGTGTTGAAACATTAGATTGTGGCTGGGCTAAGTTTGGTAGAGGTTAGTTGTTAATTTTTAGGTGTTGAGGAGTGGGTTGGATAAAGGATGTTGAGGATTTGTGTTGCTGTGATATTGATTGCATTTTTATGCAATGTACCTTTATTTTTGTGTGGATAAAAGTAGGGGAAGTTGGTCCTCAAGCTTGAACGTTGGTTTCGGAAGCTTTGGAGGCGTGATTGTCGTATCAGCAAGCGGGGTTTTGCGATTCGGTGAGTGGAAACATGTGTTAAGTGTTTAAAAGTACTATTTTCATTACCCTTTTTACTCATATTATTGTTAGACTTAGGCTCATAGTAGTTGCATTATTAGCCATTCATGCATGTTTGCATTGTTTCCTTGGTGGACAAGCTTGATTTCATATTTTGCTTAAAATTGTGGAAAAAGATACTGCTTTGGTGTGTTTTTGAGTGTGCAGAATCAGTTGCCAAAGCAAGGTTGGAACCAGTTGCCAGGGCAATACAAGAAGGAGATGCCAACGCAGTTGCCAGGGCAGTGCATGAAGGTTATGCCGAGCTAGTTGCCAGGGCAATTGTCGATAAATAAAAAGATGATGTGGCACTCGAATTGATGACTAGATATAGCCCAATATGATGTGGAAGAAGATAAATCCTAGAAGAATTGGAGATTCAAAGAGAGATTAAATCCCAAAGAAGATAAGAGAAGATATAGAAGAAATTTAAATATAATAAAGAATTATATTCTTTTAAAGTATTTAATTCCAACTTAACTTCCTCCTCAAGAAAGACTTTGACCTAACCATCTCCTATAAAGAACCCCTAGCCGCCTATTTCAACAAGTTTGGAGGGAGAGTTCGATTGAGAGAACTTCCAAAGAGGGCTGATCGATTTCTTCATCTTCTTTTTATTCTTCTTTGTTCTATTCGATTCATGTTTGGGGATTATTCTTTGTATATCTTTCGAAATCCATCCATGAATTGATGTGAATTGGCTTGGATTATTTTGGGTGTGTTCTTGTGAGAAACAAATGGATTTTGTTTAGGTAATAAGAGTTTGCACTTCCAATTCAAGGTTTACTCATTCTTGTTTTTATTCTTGTTTGTGAGTGAATTGGGAGAGGATCTCGTAATTCTATCCTATTATCTAATATCGGGAGAGTTTGATTCAAGAAACAAATGAGTATGGTCTTTATTCAATCTATCGATGGTGAAGATTAATCCAGCTTAGGAATAAGTTAAGGATTTCAACGGCTAAGAGGAGCGCAAGATTGGTTGTTGTTCATCGTTGATTCACGCAGGGATGTATTGTCAAGGCATGCACAACTAGCTAGAGTTTCAACTTAGGGATAAGAAGAAACCATTGAAGAACACTCTGACGAGCCTTGAAGTTGCTGCCCAGCCGCCCAAATAGTTGCCCAGCCATTTGCCCAGACAACCGTTCGATTAGTTGCCAAGGCAACCCAGCTGCGCAAGTTGCCACGACAACTGAGTTGCCCTTGCATTCTTTTACCAAGACGATCCAATTGGCTATCACTCCTCAAGTCACGATAACCTGGCCTATTCCCTCTCTTATTTGATTTCATCTATTCTTTTAGTTTACTGCTCTTAGTTTACTCGTTAATTAAAACTCCTATTATCAATTGTGTTTTTATTTTCACAGTGAAGTAACTTAAACAAAGTGGCCCAAACCAATCCCTGTGGAGATGATACTCGATACTCGTATCACTTTATTACTTGCGACGTGTATACTTGCACCGTTTGTGTAGCACTCAATACGGGCAACAAGTTTTTGGCGTCATTGCCGGGGATTGGCAATTGGTGTTAGTTGTTTTTGTTATTGCATTTTTCTTATTAATTTCACTAACTTTTCTTTTTGTTTGTTCTATCAAAAAAAATTCAGGTGCGCTACAAGTTAAGGGACATCAACATGTCAGGAAATAAAAGTCGATCTATTCGAGAGTTGATATGGGAAGATAGGAATCAATCCACTCAAGAATTTCTTACACCCTTCGATGATTACCCATACCAACCGAGAAAAGCCCAAAGAGCCTATACCGTGGAAAAATCTTGTGCTATGTGTGGAGAACATCATGTGTTTGAAAATTGCCCTCACATTTTCGGTGGATATGACTACATGGAGGACCATAGATGGAACCAACGACAAAATTCTTCATGGTATGATCAAAAAGCTCAAAATTTTTTTACCATGACAATTTTGCCGCAGCAACAGATATGCCATGGCAATATAGTCATTATCAAGAGCATTCAAACTCCTTGGAGGAAACGTTGCTAGCTTCCTTGGCTAGACTTGATGGATCAATTGAATAGATTCGAGAGCTATCAAAGTCCATGGATACGAGGATAGCTCAGTGAGATGCAACCTTGGGGGATTGGAAGATCAATTGAGGAGATCCACATATGCCTTGGATAGCATGCACCAACAATCCATTCCTGGGGATACTAACGTCCCAAGGCAAGAGGATAAGGAACAATGCAAGGAGAGCTCTTCGATGTGCGAGGAACAACTAAAACCTCAAAGTCGAGAATATGTTGATGAGAAAGACTGCCCAACACTTAATGAACCTCAACAACAAATTGCCACGACAATGATTGAGGAGCCTGAACAAAGCAATGCCACGATAGCATTCAAAGAGAATGAGATGAGAAATACTACAACAAATTCTAAGGAACCTAATTCCCAGAATGTTACAACGTTGATGTTGAAGTAGGAATCTGTAAATTGCTCTCATCCAACTTTGCCACAGCAATTGCACGACCACATGTACGATCAACACGATGGCAATACTGTGTTAATGGAATATGAACAGGTGATGATTGAACCTATTGAATTCTTTAAAAACTCACCTCCTCCATTGCAGGTATTCTTTGAGGAAACGACGCTGGTAGATTTGAAGCCATCACTGATGGAGATGTTTGAAAAGCCTAAGGAAACGGTGTTTGGACTCATGAAGCTTTTCATGAAACTGGTTTTTCCCTTGACTTACAGCGAATTTTGGAAACTGATTGCCACGGCAATTGGCTTGAGCAGCAATTGCCACGACAACGAAAGCTACATTCAACCATGATGGAGGACGATGAGATTGAGGTAATTAAATGGTTGGATGTTGATATAATTTTTCCTAATAATATATTCATGCCTTCAGGAACAGTAGCAAGGTGGAAGATGTGCATGGACTACAAGGGAACATGAAAGAAAGACACCTCCACCATGGTAACCCAAAAGGGAGTAGTGGCAAGCACATTGGCCCAATTCTTTTTGGGCAACATTGTCACCCGATGGAGGGTGCTGATGGACTATAAGCAGTATCAGAAATGACCCTCCTCAAGTTTTCTCAGATATGCAGTAACCTTAGAAGATGCATGAAAATGCTCTTTCTAATATTTTTTAATTTTTGTTTTTATTTTTTGGAACTTTATTTTATTTTTGTTTTTTTTATTCTTTATTTATTTTTGGAAATTTTAGGAGATATTTTATATTTTTGTCTAAAGTGTTATTTAGTTTTTAGGTTTTCTTTATTTTCTTTTCTTTTCTACAACAAGACTCACAACCACCATGCTAAGGAAATTCCCTGCCGACTACTTGCCATGGCAACCGCAACAGAGGATGCCCTGGCAACCGCCCTGGCAACTACCTCAGTAGTTGCCACGGCAACAGAAACTGGCGATGCCCAGGCAACAATAATGGCTTCGGCAACTACTGATGCCCAGGCAAGTGAACTTGCCTTGGCAAACATGGATCAAATCAAAGCAATGCTATTCACGCGGTACCAGCCACGAGCATTCAACCACCGACCGAAAAATGAATCAAGCAAACGGCACGAAGGAAACTTATCACTCGAGGTGACGACCTCTCTGACTAACTCATTTCATTTAGTTTCTTTTAAATTTTGTTTCACTTTTACATGCATTGAGGACAATGCTTCTCTCGAGTTTGGGGGCTTGTAGATTGAAAGAAACTTAGTGAACTTAGGTTGCTTAAAATTTGGGTAAATTTAAAATTGAAAATTAAAAGTTAAATTCTTGCTAGAGGTGCCCAAAACTGGCTCTAGTAGTTAATGCACATTAAAGAATCACTAGAGGTGCCCGAAATTGGCTTTAGTCAACTAAAATAAAATGAGAAATTGCTTACTTTGCTAGAGGTGCCCGAAATTGGCTCTAGTGAATATAAAAATAAATGCTCCGGTAATTAAATTGATAAAAGCCTATTGTTCACATAGAATCTTGAAAATCAACTTGTACAACACACATTGTCACGAGCATTACAGTTTGATTCCGGGTAATTTTTGTGCTATTCGAAAAATTAAAAGGTGATCATACTTTGTGCCACGGTTCTGAGGTTTGAATTCAAGTTTGAAGCATGTCTTTGATGATTAAAGTCTTGGCAGGTAATTTTTAGTTTTAGATTGCTTGAGGACAAGCAATAGTTTGAGTTTGGGGGTGTGTTAAGTATTCACAAGTACTATTTTTATTACCCTTTTTACTCATATTATTGTTAGACTTAAGCTCATATTAGTTGCATTATTAGCCATTTATTCATGTTTACATTGTTTCCTTGGTGGACAAGCTTGATTTCATATTTTGCTTAATTTTGTGGAAAAAGATACTACTTTGGTGTGTTTTTGTGTGTGCAGAATCAGTTGCCAAAGCAAGGCTGGAACCAGTTGCCAAGGCAATACAAGAAGGAGATGCCAACACAGTTTCCAAGGCAGTGCATGAAGGAGATGCCGACGCAGTTGCCAGGGTAGTGCATGAAGGTTATGCCGAGCTAGTTGCCAGGGCAATTATCGATAAAGAAAAAGATGATGTGGCCCTCGAATTGATGACTAGATAAAGCCCAATATGACGTGGAAGAAGATAAATCCTAGAAGAATTGGAGATTCAAAGAGAGATTAAATCCCAAAGAAGATAGGAGAAGATCTAGAAGGAATTTAAATATAATAAAGAATTATATTCTTTAAAGTATTTAATTCCAACTTAACTTCCTCCTCAAGAAAGACTTTGACCTAACCATCTCCCATATAAAGAACCCCTAGCCGCCTATTTTAACAAGTTTGAAGGAAGAGTTCGATTGAGAGAGTTTCCAAAGAGGGCTGATCGATTTCTTCATCTTCTTCTTATTCTTCTTTATTCTATTCGATTCATGTTTGGGGATTATTCTTTGTATATCTTTCGAAATCCATCCATGAATTGATATGAATTGGCTTGGGTTATTTTGGGTTTGTTGTTGTGAGAAATAATTGGATTTTGTTTAGGTAATAAGAGTTTGCACTTTCAATTCAAGATTTACTCATTCTTGGTTTTTATTCTTGTTTGTGAGTGAATTGGAGAAGATCTCGTAATTCTATCTATTTGTCTAATATCGGGAGAGTTAGATTCAAGAAACGAATGAGTATGGTCTTTATTCAATCCATCGATGGTGAAGATTAATCTGGCTTAGGAATAAGTTAAGGATTTCAACGGCTAAGAGGAGCGCAAGATTGGTTTTTGTTCACCCTTGATTCACGCAGGGATGTACTGTCAAGGCATGCACAACTAGCTAGAGTTTTGACTTAGGGATAAGAAGAAACCATTGAAGAACGCTATGCCAAACCTTGAAGTTGCTGCCCAGCCGCCCAAACAGTTGCCCAGCCAGTTGCCCAGGCAACCGTTCGATTAGTTGCCAAGGCAACCCAGCTGCGCAAGTTGCCACGGCAACTGGGTTGCCCTTGAACTCTTTTACCAAGACAATCCAATTGGCTATCACCCCTCAACTCACGATAACCTAGCCTATTCCCTCTCTTATTTGATTTCATCTATTATTTTATTTTATTGCTCTTAGTTTACTCGTTAATTAGAACAACTATTATCAATTGTGTTTTTATTTTCACAGCGAAGTAACTTAAACAAAGTGGCCTAAACCAATCCCTGTGGAAATGATAATCGATACTCGTATCACTTTATTACTTGTGACGTGTATACTTGCACCATTTGTGTAGCACTCAATACGCGCAACAACGTGTTTTACAGCTTTGCAAAGGTTTGAAAGTTGTGTTGGGAGTTTAGATCGAGTTTGAAACACTGGTCTAAGCTCGAAAGTAAGTAAAGGATAAATTCTCTCTCGAACTCAGTTTGGCTAATAGTTTGATGCACTTGTTTTACATGGTTTAGTTACTCACTGTATATGCATGTTTTGAGCATGGTTTAATGCTGGAAATTGGTTACAAAATGATGATGATGCATTTGGAAGTAATGCACGTTTTGTTAATGGTTATGAACATTGGTTAATGCAAGGCTTATTACATTGGTTAATTGGTTTTGATGATTCATATAAAAATAGTGAGTTGTTGATGTTAAAATGAATTATATTGGAAAGTGATGAAATGAAAAGGTTTGAAAAATGAAATTGAATTTAGTTGGCTGACCATAGGAATGATAGTTCACTATAAAAAGGCATCTTGGATATCAAGGGGTTTATACGGTGATCCGAATACTCCATCCAAGTACCCTAACGGTCGAAGGGTTTATGTGTATCGAAGACTCTCGTTAGTGGATTAAACATCATACCGATGAGTGGTTTTAAGGGGTTTATGTGTACCGAAGACTCCACCACGGGTGTCACAATGGTGGAGGGGTTTATGTGTACCCAATACTCTCGTGTGTGAACCTTGTGTTACCTTTAGATTATTTGTTAAGTGTTGAGGGAACACTTGTTGAATCCGTGTATCTGATGTTTTGTTTTTGTTAAAAGAAAACTTGGTAAATGATCACATGGAAGCCAATATAATTGATAATGTATCATGAGATGGATTGTGCTGTTTAATGTGATTTAAACATGTTTTACTCTTTAAGACTTGCATTGGTAGTATGCATGGGAAAGCTTAAATTGAGGGTAGCAAATGGGACTTTGCTGTAGAATCCATGGTACATGTAGCATATGGTTTAATATGTTGTTTTGGAAATGTTAAGTGCATGGTTTTGTTAAGGCATGATAATGTGATGATGTTCTACAGAGTTTTGAAAATTGTTTTTCAAAAGAAATGTGAAACAGTTTAACTTGCATTGATGATGGTTATTGTTTGAGCATTCTTCACTAAGCCTAGTGTGCTTACGCTCTCTTTTCCATCAATGCAGAGAACTAAGATTGAGGCAGAAAGGAAGCAAGTAAAGGAATCCCAAAGACTTGTTTTCAAAGTACGGTTTGGAACGTTGAAAAGTAGTAATAATGGCAATGTGTTGAGTGAGGTTTTGAGAGGGTTTTTGCTGAACTCCCTGTTGTTGCAAGTTTTAATTGTTTTTTTGGACTTGTAATAAGTTTTAAGTGGTTGAGTTATGTTTGGTTTAATGTTTTGGATGTGGACTAGGAAGCATGCCTCTAGATTTGGTGTTTGAGTTTGCTAGGTATGCGAGGTTGGCTTTTAGTACTGTTATGTGTTGATTAAGCATGTTGAAGATGTTATTGTTGATTAAGCATGTTGAAGATGTTATGTGATGATTAGTTAAGTGTAAATGTTGAATGAAGTGAGCCAAAGTGTCATATGTTGGACCTAGAGGTCATTACAGGCTTCTGCGTACCGGTACGGGTACCTCAGGATCGGTACGCGGGGACTTGTAGGGGATTAATTTACTGAAATAAAGCTACGGGTAACGGTATGCCTAGCCACTATATCGGTACGCCTTAAGGAAAATGTAAGCTTGTTTCGGTACACAAGTTTGAGTGTTGGTGCGATCCCTTCGATTTTAACATGTTGTACTGGTACGTGGGGTACTGTATCAGTATGCAGTTTGGTTACTGGAATCTTGAGTTTTAAGAAAAAGTGAAGGGGATCGGTATGGGTCAAAGCTGTACCAATACGGGGGTGGTCAAAACACCGTATTGGTATGAGACTGAGTGTATCAGTATGCTGAGCCATTATATCTGTTAATTCGTATCAGTACGGGCTTGCCTGTATCGGTACACTATGTTATTTTTGTGTAATCCGGTGTTGCTGATGTTTGGAAATCTTGCAATTTGTTCCATGATTGTTGTGAATGCAATTAATTGAGTTTGAGTGATTGTTTCGAAACGAAAATTAACCTATGAGCATGAAATTGATCTAATTAAGGTTTGGTAAACTTTATTGTATTAAAGGCCCTGCAGTTTGTGATGTTTACGTTTTGGTCCCTTTGGTGAATCATTGTTAAACCGGACCCTGTTCTGTGTTCTGATCTAAATGTAACGCTTCCACTGAAGCATGATCACATATGACAATAATGAAATGAATCTAGACAAGATAAAAAGGGAAAAAATAGGGCTTGATTTAGGATTTTAGTTCGGGTTTGCTTTGGCAAACCTAATGTGTCTCTTTTAGTCTGGTTTTAGCTAGGTCGGGCTAAAGGGGTTACAAACACGATGGTGTTTATCCGTGTTCTTCAAGAACAGGATGAACACCAACCCAGAACCCTTACTTTCCCGAATTCGGTGGTAGTCTGGCTACTCCGGCCACCGCCTTCAGCCCTCGACCACCATGGTTAACCGCTGACCACCGCTCGCTGATGCCTATGAGCCTCCAAACCTGACTTAAAACACTTTTTTTCAAACCAAACCTAGATTCAGTTTTAGAATTTAGGAAAAAACACTCTCTTTTCTTAGATCTTGGAGAAACCAAACCCCAAAACCATTTTAAACCTTTTTTAAAAAAATTGAACTCCTAAAATGTTGTTAGAGAACGAAGGAGATGACTGAACGGTGCCGTTCATCGGCAGTACCAACCTCGGCCACCAAACACGGCGGCGGCCTGAAGCCAAAAAGGGTAAACCTTTCTCCTTTTCTTTATTTTATTTTTTTAGTTCTAATAAGCATGCAAAGAAAAATATACCTTTCTAAAATCTATTTTTTTATTGATTGATAATATATGACTACATTAATGCTGAGTTCTTTCAAATTTATAGTCTAACTCTCTGATCTTTTGATTTGTTATTGTTTACAAGAAAAATAAATGATTTTTCTGTGTATGATGCTTGATCTGATATCCCTCTATTTTTTATTATTTTTGTGCCATATTTGTTTTTGAGCCGGTAAGGGGAAATCGTACAGCGGCGGGATATTTCGCTGGGACAGCCACATGGCGAGGAAGACGAACGGTTATCCTGGCCAGATTCGATATTAGTCGTTGGATCAAATTTGATCTAACAGCTGAGACCATTTGAAGATCAACAGCCTTGATTGCATCTGGTGGATGACATGGCAGCACTAGATCGTGACACGTGGCACTGAATCATCTAAACAGCCCGCACGTGGGCTTCACGAGCGCATGGGGATATGGACAGCCCGCGCATGCATCATACACTGCAACTGAGGGGTTTTCCTAATTTGATTCTGGCTGTTGGATATGGATTTGATCCAATGGCTCTCCTTTGGCCGCTGAAAAAAGAAGAAGATGATATTAGATTTAGCTTTTTTATCAGATATGGGTTAGGGTTATTTAATTATTGGGTCTGGCCAGATTGGGCCTTGTACTATTATTTTAATGTTGGGCTTGTAATTGGACTCAACAATTAAATAAATAATCTGGGCTTTATAATTATAAACATGTTTTATATTCTAATATGTTTTAGTTTTAATATATGATACACACATATATACTAATAATAATAACCCATAATAATATTAATACCCTAAAAATAATAACAATAACATTAATTCACATAATATTAATATACATGCAACATATATACTTATATATATTAATGATATAATGATAACAATAACATATACCTATGCACATATAATAAACATACACATATACATTATAATAAACACATTAATACATAATATTCACACATTGGACATATATTAATGATATAATACATAAACATATACATATAACCATATGCCCATCTGCGAAAGTAGGGTCAAATACCGTTTTTGTCAACCTCTTTGAAATCGAGCCTTGGTTGCAGCAAACGGTGTTATGTATCATTATACACTCTTTGAACCGGGACCCATATTCTTGAACCCAAAGCCTTTATGTGTGAATTGGACTCACACATCAAGTGGGTATTCGTCAATTCAGGGTTTAGGATATGTTTGGGGTCAAGTAGGATCAAACATTGGTCCTAATCGTGAAAGAAAAAACTTCGACTCAGGATTAATTTCGTAATATCATATCAGGCGTGTGTTTCGTTTGTACTAAAATATTCTATGCAATAAATTCTTGAATTCAGTTATTGTTATTATTGTTATGTTATGCATGTACCCTGAGTTCAGGGTGTACGATTACTAAGGTGACGTACTTTAATTTTTATAGTCATATTGTTATCTGATTTTGTGTGATATGTATACCTGCACTATTCTGTGTAAATACTTTAATCTGACTGAATACTCAATTTGATCGAATAATTTATATTACTAAATAGTCTGTGTTTTTGAATAACTCGTATTTCGATATAATCTGTATATTTGTATTGCTACTGTTCTAAATATGTGCGTCTCGTTTGTCTGTTGAATATAATGAACTTCTGAATAATCTATACATGTTCTGTAATCTGAAAGTCTGCTATGTTTGTTCTGTAATCTGAAAGTCTGGTATATTTGTTCTATTCTGAAAGTTTGATATCTATGTCATGTTCCAAAAGTCAGTCTGTATAGTATTCTGCATTCTACATAGGGATTAGATGTTTAAGGAGGAAGTATTATCTTAAATTGCGTTACGACACTCATATATCCTTTTTTGAAATTAATCTGGATTTTAAATACTATCAGCTGATGTGCAGGGTTAGATCCGAGTTTTAGGATAACTCGTGAATGATGTGTAGAAGATGGATAGGTTGTTAGGGGCTTTCTAGCAAGAGTCTGCATCTCTTATGTCTGGTCTGAGTCTACATCTCTTCTATCTGGTCTGAGTCTGCATCTGTTCTATCTAGTCTGAGCCTGTATTTATTCTGTATTATCTGATTCTGTATCTATTTTGTATTGTTTGATTTTGTATTCGTTTTGTATTGTCTGATTTTGTATCTGTTATGTATTGTCTAATTTTGTATTTGTTTTGTATTTTTTGATTCTGTATATGTTCTTTCTTGTTTGATTCTGTGTCTATTCTATCTTGTCTGATTCTAAATGAATAATCTAATGTTTGGCTGAATTTTAGTTTCATCATGATCTCTGGTTAAAATCTATACATGTATGTTATCTGGTTAATTTATGCACTTAGAGACCACACATGGCTTTATAGCTCATTCTCTGTTTTCTATTTTTTCAGATTAATTAACACTCTAAGCTTGGATTCGACATCGTTCGGAGAGTCTCGTATTTCTAAAGAGTTACTGATTTATAAGTACTACTTATACCATAAGTTAAACAATTTCTTAATTGTGGCTTTGAACGGTTAAATTCTAATTTTCTAAAATCTGATTTTCTATTTTTCACTCGGTGGCATTCTAAATTCGATCATAATTCTTAGACCGAGTGTAAGGTGTCACAGATCTCGCACATCTTCATTCCCTCAGCCAATATTTTTGAGACAAATCTCTCGTACTCATGAACTTGGTCCATTATGAACTGGTTGTCTGTCATTTGAAATGCCAGCCACTCACCAACAATGCACTTCTTGACTCTAGCATCGTCGTCACCATTTTTTCTCCAATAAGTCCCACATAGTCTTGGCACTCCTCTCCTTGACAAACAAGTCGAAGAGACTATCAGCAATGTACGCTCCATCCGAGGTTGAACCCAACCACCATATGCCCCATCTGCGAAAGTAGGGTCAAATACCCTTTTTGTCAACCTCTTTGAAATCGAGCCTTGGTTGCAGCAAACGGTGTTATACATCATTATACACTCTTTGATCTGGGACCCACATTCATGAACCCAAAGCCTTTATGTGTGAATTGGACTCGCACATCAAGTGGGTATTCGTCAATTCGGTGTTTAGAATATGTTTGGGGTCAGGTAGGATGAAGCATTGGTCCTAATCGTGAAAGAAAAAGCTTCGACTCAATCATTAAAATAAAATCGTAAATATCATATCAAACGTGTCTAGTTTGATGATGTAGACAAATGCTAATATATTCTATGCAATAAATTCTTAAATTCTTATTTATCCTCCAACTAAACTCCAATAGGTTATTGTTATTATTAGATGCTATGTTAAAAGAGTAGATTACTAAGATTACCTAACGTACTCTAATTTTTTATAGTCATATTGTTATTTGATTTTGTGTGATATATATACATGAACTATTCTGTGTAAATACTTTAATCTAATTTAATAGTCATTTTGACTGAATAAGTTATATTACTAAATAATCTGTGTTTTGAATAACTCGTATTTTGGTATAATCTGTATATCCGTAGTGTTACTATTCTAAATACGTACGTCTGCTTTGTCTGTTTAAATATAATGAACTTTTGAATAATCTATACATGTTATGTAATCTAAAAGTCTGGTATAATTGTTCTGTAATATGAAAGTCTTGTACATTTGTTATGTAATCTAAAAATTTGGTACATATGTTCTATTCTGAAAGTTTGATATCTCTGTCATGTTCCAAAAGTTAGTATGTGTAGCATTCTGCATTATGCACTTTGCATAGGGATTGAGATTACCCTAGCCAGGAAACATTATAGAATTCATAAAGAATTACCCTAGCCGAGCGTAGGAACATGATAATCTGATAGTCATAAGGAATTACCCTAGCCAGCGTAGAAACCTAATCTGAAAGCGGAATTACCTAGTCAAACTAGGAACCTTTATGGGCGGAATTGTGTTACGACGCTCATATATCCGCTTTTGAAATTAATCTGGATTTTAAATACTATCAGCGGATGTGTAGGGTTGAATTTTAGTTTTGGGATAACTCATGAATGATGTGTAGTGAATGGATGGGTTGCTAGGGCTTCTGCCCAGTGTGCATCTAACTAATTTGTATGATGTAATCCATCATGTTTTGTTTCAATCTAAATCTCTATTTTTTTTGTATTGTCTAGTTTTGTATCTGTTTTGTATTGTTTGATTTTAACATTTAAATCATACTCAAGTTTAGAAAATAGATTATATATATATATATTGAATTTTTTTTTGTATTGTCTGATTTTATATCTATTCTATTTAATAATAGATTCAAAATGAATAAATACAAATTTGGCTTAATTTCTATTTTCATCATGATCTCTCGAATAATTGAATATGTATTTGTGCATTATTCTTTCCTTATTGTAACATTATTAAGAATGACCGATTTTCTCATAAGTCTCACTTCAAACCCATAGAGGCATTGCAGTCATTATTTTTAGAATTTCCAAGCTGTGCAAAAATACTTGGAGGCACTCAATCAGACTCACATATCTTAACGTCATTGGGCTTGGGCTATTTAATCATTCTTCTAGTTTGATAATGGTACGTTCAAACATCTTTAATCCTAGCAGTTGATCAAACAACTTATTCATTTTTTTTTTCTCAAGGCAATATGATTTATTCCATTTATTTAATAATATCATTTCTAGGGTCAAATACGTTTTTTCAATCATTGAAATCAATTCATTGCAGCAAACGGTGTTATTTAGATCATTTTTTTCTTTAAATTCCAGTTAATTTATCTTTATTTATCCAAAGTGTTATGAAAATCCAAGTGGTTTGTTATCACACATCATATTTGCATCTTGATTTCAAAGTATTTCCCAATGTTTGGGGTTTCAAATGAGGATCAAACATTTTATCTAATCAAGTGTAAATTCCATATCATTTCTTTTGATTAAAGGTATTTTAATCATTCTTATGCCTCAAGGTATTATTAGCTTTTCTTAACAAAATATTTAAATTATCAAACTTTTAACAATATTCATTAAAATCATGCATAATTTAATAAAATACCAACATGTTTCAATAAAAAAATTATTATTGTTATTATTGTTATTATGTATTACCTTAAGTCCTTGCTATACGATTACTTTTAAACGACATTCGAACATAGTCATATTGTTATCTGATTTTGTGTGATATGTCCCACTATCCAAAGATATACGGATGCGATACCTTATAACGGTGGAGGATGGCCGAAAAATAAGAAAACTAAAAAGTTTTCTGTTTTTGAATAATCTTTGAAATTTTCGTATAAGACAAATCGGCCAACTGGTCTTGCTAATCTTTGCATAAATAAGATGATGATTGATAACGGCGCCATGAACGCGTCGAATAATCTATAAATACGATGAACAAAGTCGGTGATACAAGGGTTTTTGATCGAACCTTCATCTGAATATTCGCGTATTTTGTTTTCACCGCGAGTGGCCAATGGCTTTAGGTTTGTTCTAGAACGACGAAGTTTTGGTATCTATGTCATGTAACACACCGCCGGGCGGTGAGACTAGATCAGCGGCGATCAAGGAAAAAGGAAAGAGGGATAAGTGGGGAGAAGAATTTGGAAATTGAGAATTGTGGGGAGAAGAATCTGGAAATTATCGGGTAGATGAAGAGTCAGTCTAATTTTTAATTCGAATTAAAACCCCCGAATTGCTACTTTAAGTATTAGTCATTTTAACATAACAGATATGAGCATGATGGCTCAAATGGATAGGTTGTTAAGGCTTTCTAACCATGGTTACGTGTTCAATTTTCTTGGATGACACTCCCCTTTTTTTTCATGTTTTTTTTTATTATTATTATTTTGCATACACATTAATCGGGGTGACAGGATCAAACATTGGTCTTAATCGTGAAAGAAAAAGCTTGGACTCAGGATTAATTTTGTAATATCATATCAGGTGTGTCTCATTTGTCCTAAAATATTCTATGCAATAAATTCTTGAATTTGGTTATTGTTATTATTGTTATGTTTTGCATGTACCCTGAGTTTAGGGTGTACGAATTCTAAGGTAGTGTACTCTAATTTTTATAGTCATATTGTTATCCGATTCCGTGTGATATGTATACCTGCACTATTCTGTGTAAATACTTGAATCTGATCGAATAGTCAATTTGACCAAATAATTTATATTACTAAATAGTTCGTATTTTTGAATAACTCGTATTTTGGTATAATATGTATATCTTTACTGTTACTATTCTAAATACGTACGTCTGCTTCGTCTGTTTGAATATAATAAACTTATGAATAATTTTTACATGTTTTGTAATCTGAAAGTCTGGTATATTTATTCTGTAATTTGAAAGTCTGGTACATATGTTCTATTCTGGAAGTTTGATATCTTTGTCATGTTCTAAAAGTCAGGTTGTATAGCATTCTGCACTTTGCATAGGGATTGGGATGTTAAGGGGGAAGTATTATATGAAATTGCGTTACGACACTCATATATTCGTTTCTGAAATAAATTTAGATTTTAAATACTATCAGTTGATGTGCAGAGTTGGATACTAGTTTTGGGATAACTCGTGAATGATGTGTAGCGAATGGATTGGTTGTTAGGGGCTTACTAGCCTGAGTCTGCATTTGTTCTGTCTTGTCTAAGTCTGCATCTGTTATGTCTGGTCTGAGTCTGCATTTCTTCTGTCTTATCTGATTTTTTATCTGTTTTGTATTGTTTGATTTTGTATGCGTTCTGTATTGTTTGGTTTTGTATCCTTTCTATATTGTCTAATTTTGTATTTGTTCTGTCTTATTTGATTATGTATATGTTCTGTCTTGTTTGATTCTGTATATATTCTTTCTTGTCTTATTTTGAATTAATAATATGATGTTTGGCTGAATTTCTGTTTTCATCATGATCTCTGGTTAAAATATATATATGTATTTATCTGGTTAATTTATGCACTTAGAGATCACACTGGGCTTTATAGCTCATTCTCTGTTTTCTATTTTTTTAGATTAATCAACACACTAAGCTTGGATTCGGCATTGTTCGGAGAGTCTCATATTTCTAAACAGTTACTGATTTATAAGTACTACTTATTCCATAAGTTAAATAATTTCTGAATTGTGGATTTGAACTGATATTTGATTTTGAATTGTTAAATTGTAATTTTCTAAAATCTAATTTTCTATTTTTCACTTGGTGACATTTTAAATTTGTCATAATTCTCAGACCATGTGGAGGGTATCACAGATCTCGCACATCTTCATTCCTTCAACCAATATTTTTGAGACAAATCTCTCGTACTCATGGACTTGGTACATTATGGACTGGTTGTCTGTCATTTGAAATTTCAGCCACTCTCCAACAATACACTTCTTGACTCTAGCATCGTCGCCACCATTTGTTTTCTCCAATGAGTCCCATATAGTCTTGGCATTCCTCTCCTTGACAAAAAAGTCGAAGAGACTGTTAGCCATGTGATTTAACAAATGACTTCTCATCGTCTTGTTGTCTTTCTCAAACTTCTCTTCAATAACATCAATATCAGAGACGATGACAGTCGAATCTGCAGTGGTGTCTGCGGTTACATCAATAGTAGGTGGGTTGAAAAGGACTAGAGTGCTTAGCTTCTACAAATATTTTACATTTATTAAAGCTATTTTCTTCTAGATAAGGGAGTGCATTCATTTGAATAAGTCTTTTAATAGAATGAATATTCAAGTTACCTAATCTAGCATGACACATATCAAATGATTTAACAATATAAGCAGAAGAAGTGATTGTACTTTCATTATACATAGTTTGAATCACAAATAAACTCATGTTGTAACCTTTCCCCGTGTATTCTTAATTTTGGGAAAGTACAAGTTTATCGAATTCAAATACTAGTTTAATGCATGCCTTGTACAATAAACCACCCCTGATTAAATTTCTACGCACAATAGGTACATAGAGAATATTATAAAAAACTAAAGTCTTGCCAGAAGTATGTTTCAGAAAAACCTTCCCTTTACCTAGCACTTCTAAGCTGCATGAGTTCCCCATGTATATTTGGTTACCTTTTTATAGATTTTTGAATTCGGTGTACATCTCTCGATTTGTGCAAAAATACTTGGAGGCACCAGTATTAACGATCCACTTGGTATGGTTCTCAATCAGACTCACCTTTGACACCACAACAGCAATCAGTTCGTCAACATTCTCAACAACGTGGGATTGGGATTGGGCTTGGGCTAGTGGTCTATTCTAATTTTGGTGTTCTAACAGTTGATAGCACTGATACGTCTTAAGTCCAGCTTTAACACAAATATAGCAGTTGATCGGGCCAACATGCTTTCCTTGTTGTTTGTTCTTTCCAAGCCTCTTCAAATTTTTCTTCTTGTCCTGGGGCTTAAGCTTATGTTTGGATCCCCACTATTTCTGAACATGTTAGATCTAGAACCATTACCAAGATGTACTAAGCTGGACTGAGATGTTTGGACGCCCTTTGCGTGGTTTTGAACTTCGTCAGCTTGAGGAGTTGCGATCTCCAGTGTGCGCAATGCCCGTGTCAGCTTCGTGGGAGGACAAATTGATATGGCAACCAAGTACATCAGGTGAGTTCTCGGTTAAGGAATTGCTGTCCCATATGTCATCTTTTAGTCTGGAAGAAGACTATTTTGAACACTCGATGATTTGGCAACTAGAAGCTCCCCCGAAAATCAAATGCTTTCTTTTTTTTCTTTGAAGAAACCAAATGCTCTTTGACTCACACTTTTTGGCCCACTAGCGATGATGGCTTTTCTTTGTGATTAGGGTAAATTAGTTCAGATGCGTTGAAATATGCTTGGTGCGAAGTTGATGAAGATGAGATGAATCATATATTGTTTACATGTCCGAAAATTTATGATTTATGGTCCCTTTTTTGAGCTGGTGGAATGTTGATATGGTTCAGCCTTTATTGCTGCTGGATTTTCTAGTTCAATGTTTTCACGGTCAGTTTCAAGGGACCATTCGCAAGGGGTGGATTGTGGCCTGTGCAGCCGTGTTATGGACTGCTTGGCTTAGGAGAAATGAGTTCATTTTCAACAAGAAGCAGCTTTCGGTTGATGAGTTATTGTTCCTAGTAAAACTTCGTTCTATGTATTAGATGAAAGCGTCTCGATGGGCGATGGATATTGTTGAGGCTCAATGGTAGCTATGTCCATGGAGTGTGGTGTTGTTGGCTCCAAATAGAAGTGTGCATTCGGGTATTGCTTGGGAACCTCCTCCTCGGGGTGTTCTAAAATTCAATGTTGATGGCTTTGCAAAAGGTAAACCGGGTCCGGCAGGTTGTAAGGGTGTTTTGCGTGATTCTTTGGGTACAGCTCTTACATTATTCTCGGGGCCCTTGGGTGTGATCGAGTCCAATGAGGCTGAATTGCTTGCTATTTGTGCTGCATTGGTTTTCTTTATTGTGTTACAGTGGCGTAATGTATCAGTGGTGATTGAGTCCGATTCTAGGATCGCAGTGGCATAGATTTTAAGGCGTGAGCGTCGGCCTTGGCGGCTTTGGCAATGTTTTCACTATATCGACGAGGCTTCCTTGCAAATTCCTCAGCTATTTTTTCGTAATGTGTTACGGGAGGCTAACTCTATTGCGGATGCTCTTGCGAAAGGAGGTGTTTCAACATGCCTCTTGGCTTGACGTTGTCATTTGAATGCTCTTTTCGAGTAGTCTTTTAGGCATCTAGACATGGTGTTTTTAGCTGCTTTGGGGTTTCTTTGTCTTATTATTATTTTTGGCGCTATGTTCATGTAATTACATCTGTATGGCGTGCTACCATGAGTACTTTTTTCCTTCATTTAAGTGTAGGGAGGTTTTTAATGAGATTTGTGGTAATGCGGGTTTGTATGATTATATTCAATAAAATCATACTTTGGTGATAAAAAATAATTTTATATCACATATATTAATAATTTTTTATTGTTTATTGATTGTTTATGTTTTTTTATAATAAACGTGACTTAAAATCACCGGTTTAACATACAAAAGTGTACAAAAAAGAGACAAGCGAATTCTACTCATTGACTAACACTTCTTCAAGCAGACACATCGAGAAATAAAGCTCAGCATTCTCCACCGACAGAATTCTCCCTGGCCATGCAAATAATTTCACATTCCCTGCTACTAAAGCACCACCCCTCGAACGTACCACATAGATACTCGCAAGTTCTACCCTCCACCATCATAGTCCCCATCTCAGCTTTATTTTACCAAAAAACATAAAAGCAAAAAAAAAATAGAGAAATTCGAAGTACTTAAACATGAAATTATAAAACTATGGAGAAAAATAGGACCGAAGAATTCCCTTATAGTTAATATATAGTCAGCCGGTTAGCTTTATACTAATTAACAAATGAAAAAACTTAAAGAAGATACGTTATTTCTAAGAATGAATGTCAAATATAAATATAAACAACTTTTTATATTTACATGCATGTGAAGGTGTTATGTTATATATTTACTAAAACCCTAAATTCAAAGAGAATGATATGATTAATTTAGAAGGTACAAAGTTTAAAAATGTTGAAGAAAAAAAAACCTGTTGCTAGAAGAATCATCAAAAGAAGGAAAGCAGCTGAAACTAAACGAAAGAAGGTATTTTAACAGCAAGTGATATGATTAATTTGGGCAAGTGAGCAATCTACCTAACACACGCGTATGTGTATGAACGCGCGTTAAAGAGGTAAAAGAGGAGAGAAGTGAAAGTGAAGAACTGAGAGAAATTTATATAAAACTCGAGATCGGAGCAAGAAAAAGAGACAAAACAAACGTATTTTAACAGCAGATTTTGGCTGTTTTTTTTTTCAGCCTTTATATCATTTTTAATGTGCTGTTTTCTAAATATTAAATCGTCGAATGTTTTGGACCATTTTGCCCTCATAGGTTTGGCCATTTCAACTCATTTAAAATCATTCCAAGCAAATAACATCTTTCACTTTACAAACTTTTCTTTATGCTTTCCGATGCATTTGCCGAATGTTCCTTTCAAAAATATTTAAAGCCTTTTTTCAACTTTTAGAGAAAAGCAGTATCGTTAAAGTCTGTTTCGATTTTTGGGTGTACGAATCTTCAAAGAGATTATGTTAACCTCATGGGTGTTCGTCCATCATAACGATTACTCATAAGGGTGCATTTACATCTAAGGCAATGGTTTACCACGAAACAATTGTTGATTTTTTACTTTAAGTATATTGATTATTACTGTCTTGTCAGTATTAACGTTTCATTTTATAGTAATATTTTATTAACGGCTATTACGTCAGTATTTAATCTCCCGAAATTATAAACTAATCATTAAATTTATTGAAGAAATATAAAATTATCTTTAAATTTATCAAAGTTGATTAATAATTTATAATGTGTGTCGTGTCTTGACCATTTTGTGTTAATTTGATAAATTTAATGATCATTCTTTAACTTTCAAAATTTAAGTAAGTAAAAAGTCATTTTTTTCTCTGCCGATTAATATTTTAATAATTACCCAAATGGGTGAACTAACTATAAAGGTTAGAAGGAAAAAAAAACAGCACTACAGCAATACCACCAAATCTGTAACAAATCCGACACCTCAAGATAGCAAAAGCATAAGTGTTGGGCTCGAATCGATCAATCAAAAATCGCCAAGAATATGTTGAATTGACAAACGAGATATTGTGGTGGAAGCAACCGAAAAATAAAACTTTGCGCCAGATTTATATTGGTTCGACTTCTAAATCAAGTCTACCTCCACTACCTTTGCTATCCACACTAAAATTTTTTCATAAATTTTACTAATTTGTCTTTTCTTTTTGAAATCTGCTAGATCAATATGAATTAACTCAAATAATTCAGTTTTCTACAATTACTGATTTTAAAGTAGGACTAGAGTGCTTAGCTTCTACAAAAAATTCACATTTATTAAAGCTATTTTCTTCTGGATAAAGGAGCATATTCATTTGAATAAGTCTTTTAAGAAAATAAATATTCGTGTTCTTTATTCTAGGATGTCACATATTAAATGATTTAATAATATAAGCAGAAGTGGTGGTTGTACTTTCATTATACATAGTTTGAATCACAAATAAACTTCCGCTCACGTAACCTTTCCCCGCGTATTCTCCATTTCGGGAGAATTCAAGTTGATCGTATTCAAATACTAATTTAATGCATACATTGTTCAACAAACCATCACTGATTAATTTCTACCCACAATAAATACATAGAGAATATTATATAAAGCTAAAGTCTTGCCAGAAGTAAATTTTTGAAAAACCTTCCTTTTACCTAGCACTTCTAAGTTGCTTGAATTCCCCATGTATACTTGGTCACCTTTCTATAAATTTTTGAATTCGGTGTACATCACTCGATTTACGCAAAAATGCTTGGAGGCACCAATATTAACAATCCACTTGGTATGGTTCTCAATCAGATTCACCTTCGACACCACAACAGCAATCACCTAGTCAACATTCTCAATAACGATTTTGGCTGTTTTTTTTCAGCCTTTATATCATTTTTAATGTGCTGTTTTCTAAATATTAAATGGTCGATTTTTTTGACCATTTTGCCCTCTTATGTTAGGCCATTTCAACTCATTTGAAATCATTCCAATTTCCAAGCAAATAACATCTTTTACTTTACAAACTTTTCTTTATGCTTTCCAAATTATCTGCCGAATGTTCCTTTCAAAAAATTTAAAGCCTTTTTTCGAGTATTAAAAAAAAAACAGTATCATTAAAGTCTGTTTTGATTTTTGGGTGTACGAATCTTCGAAGAAATCATGTTAATCTCAAGGGGTGTTCGTCAACTATAGCGATTACACATAGAGGTGAATTTACATATAAGGCAGTGGTTTATTACGAAACAATTGTTGACTTTTTACTTTAATTATTTTGATTATTAATATCTTGTCAGTGTTAATGTTTCATTTTATGGTAATATTTTACCACCGACTATTACGTCGGTTTAACCTCCCTAAATCATAAATTATTCATTAAATTTATTAAAGAAATATAGAATTATCTTTAAATTTATAAAAGTTTATCACTATTTTATAATGTGTGTCGTGTCTTGACCATTTTGTGACAATTCAATAAGTTAAATGATCATTTTATAACTTTTAAAATTTCAGTAACAAAAAAAGTTTTTTTTCTCTGCAGAATAATATTTTAATAATAACTCAATTGGGTAAACTAACCATAAAGGTTAGAAAAACTTACAACTACAACAGCACTACACCAATACCACCAAATCTGTAACAACCCAAGATAATAAAAGCAAAAGTGTTGTGCTCAAATCGATCAATCGAAAATCGCCAAGACGAAGTTGAATTGACAAACAAGATATTGTGGTGGAAGCAACCGAAAAATAAGCATGGGAAGCACTGGAAGGACGTTGATATTTTGGTTTTCAACACCTATTTGTGGTGGAAAATATCTTGTATTATCTCATCCCTTGCCTAGATTGTTACATTAATATATCGCCATTTCTATCTTGGCTCTGTCGATAATGGTATACTTTATGCATGTTTTCAACAAGAAAGGGTCGTTTGAGCTTGAAGAGGAGGAAGAAACAAAGTTTGCACTAGTAAAAATTTAATAGTTATATAAAACCCCTGTCAAAGTATAACCAAGAAGTCAACTTGGTCCAATGGTTAGGCCATGGGCAAATCCCCTTTACGTGCTTAAGTTCTAATCCCCATAAGGTAAAATGTGAAATTCTTTAATTTCAAAATCAATTAGAGGCTGCCACATGTCAATGTCTAATTAGTTATGAAATTTTTAATAAATTATTATAATTTTTATTTATTTTTTAAAAAATTGCTGACGTGTCATTATTCTAGCCCATGTGTCACTACCTAGTAAGCGTGATCCGTTGACCGTTAGTCACTAATGATTTTCATCCAACGAAGGGTTATTTTGCCCGAAAATTAAACGTTGAGAGCTAAAGTGCTTAAGAAAAAAAAGGGACTAAAGTGACAAAACTGTGAAACGTTAGGGGCAAATTTATGCATTATACCTAGTGCTTTCCACCTTCACTCTATGTTTTAGAAATCTACTATATCAGTATGAATTAACTCAACAATCCAGTTTTTTTATCAGTTGTTCATTGGGATTGACATTGACGGTAGTATCATATTTAGCTTCTAAATTGTTAGAAAAATAATTACTACTGTAAAATGGAATCGTTAATACTGGTTGGAAAATAATGAAAACTAAACATCATTAAACAAATCAATGATAGTCAATTGCATATTTTTTATATTATTTATTGTTAATATCATTATTCTTCTTTTATATTTTTTAAGTGATAAAGACTTTTTTAGTCCCTGAATTTGAATGCTTTTGCCACATTGATCCTTGAATTATTTTTTGGACTATATTAGTAGTCCCTGAATTTGTATTATGTAACACAATTTAATCTCCCATTATAACGTGGTTAGTTTATAACATAAATGACCAACAGAAAATTGCCATGCGCATTTATTGTCAAAACAAATATTTATATAAATTAAAGGCTTAATTACTCAATTGGCCCTTGGCACCTTCCCCACCATCGTTGAGCTTCATCTTCAATCTCTCGACACACTGTCATTACCCACCAACTCCTCCCCTCACCTCACATTGCCACAGCCAACAACCTGTTAGAATATCAAATCTGTTTTTCCACTCATGTCGGCAAAGCTTGAATCAAAATGATGGATATGGAAATGTCCACTTGGAGAGCTATATGAATAACCATATGTGGCAAGTGGAGATGAAGTTGTGTGGCAACACAACAAGAAAATTAATCACGTCATCAGTACAAAGATGCTTAACAATTAAAAGAGGCAAATGTGGCAGCAGCTAATGATGAGAAGAATTTGAGATGGCAGCATTTGAAGGTTTCTTAAATGATTGGAAATGCTAATGAAGCACTTCGAAATATGGTAGCAAATCAACGTGTATGGCAGCAAGCAAATTAATGAAATGGAAGAAGCTTAAACCGTAAAAGAATGTCGGCAACAACAAAAATAAATAAATGAAGCAATTAATTGAAGACAAGCACGGCAAGGAACGACAACAACTAAGGCGGTTTAGTTCTCTTATATATATATATATGTATTTTAGTTCTTAGTTTACGTATGAATGAGTGAAGAGTGAAAATTGAGAGAGAGAAAAATCACCAAGTGTGTGAAAACTAGTAGCAGCTAGTATTGTGTCAAAAATAATTGTACTTATGGTTTGTTCATATTAATAATATAGTATTGAGTTTTATATCGAGTGTCCATCAACGCTTCCAACACAACCATGATCAACAACATTTTTATATGCCATTTTCTCCCTACCCGACCCAGACAGGTTAAAATCCTTGTCAATATATGTCATTAAACTTTTATTTAATGTACCCCAATCGTTTTTATTTGATTTATCTTAGTTTCAGACAATTAGTTCTAGAAGAATATAAAAGATTTAACAGAACTAAAATAGATCCATTGTATACGTGGGGTAAACATCTGAAATACATATTTAGTAAAATGTGCCGAGTCATCACATAAAATTAAAATATTAATGGATTGTTTATAATATATGGGCTAACGAACAAAACTCGTATGTCATTTTTTGTGTCCCATTATATGTCTTACCAATGACTTTATGTCATATATATTACTATTTTTTTATTATTTTATTAATTATTTATGTTTTATTGATAATAAACATGACATAAATCATCGGTGTGATATATAAAGAGTACAAAAAAAGAGAAAATAAATTCTATTCATTGACTAACACTGCTTGAAGCAGACACATTTTGAAATAAAGCCTTGGCATTCTCCACCATCATAATACTCATAGCCCATGCAGATATCAAAACAATCCTCGCTAAAAAAACACCACCCTATGAACTTGTTGCTTAGATGCTCGCAAGTTTTACCCTTCACCATTATAGGCCCCATCTCAGCTTTATTTTACCAAAAAAATATGAAAGCAAAAAATTAGAGAAATTTGAAGTATTTGAACATGAAATTATAAAACTATGAAGAAAAATAAGACCAAAGAAGTTCCCTTGTAGTTAATATACAGTCAGCCGGTTAGCTTTATACTATATATATAGTTTAGATTTTTCTAGTTATATATATATATATATATATATATATATATATATATATATATATATTAGTTTGTAAAAATGAATAAAAATCAAAATCACTCCTTAAACATAAAAGTTAGGTGAAAAATGGCGTCGAACTCTAGGTAGAGCGCCGGAAGGGGAGGACGGCGGTTGTGGACCTTGTATATCGATAACCTTTCCAAACAGATCTATTGGAAAGGATTGTGGCAGGTTTACGATCGTCATGGAATAGTGGTTGACACGTTTATACTTTGATTTTGTGCGGATAGAATCAGAGAAGGATGCAAAGAACGAAATGCTCAATGCGGCGTGGATCTATGGATCTAAAATCCAAGTTTCGATGGCTAAGAGAAACACAAGAGACTCATTCTGGCGGTGGAAAGGAGACCAAGGATCCCAAGATTCTAGAAAGGTTAGGGATGGAGGGAGGAATATTGAAAAAGGACAGATTAAGCCGATACCAGATCGAAAACGAGTGATTGGTGTAGTGGGGGAACGAAACATGGATATTTTATGATGTAGTGCAATTGGACACTGTATCCGCAATGCATCACTGATAGATATGGCAAAGAATTTCTCTACGACGCACTTGAAGGGGTTCTCGATTATGAGGATATCCTACCCTTATATTCTGTTCATGTTTACGGAGGAGGACACATGGAAGAAAATTTTGGAGTCTCGAGTGCTATTGCAGTGGTTTGATAACGTGAAGGAATGGTCAGAAGATGTTATAGTGGAAAGGAGATATTTCTGGTTGACACGCTCAAAAATATTGCCGAGATTTGGGGATCATTGGTGAGATTCGCTGATGAAACTCTTGAACCCACATCGCTTGAAAAAGCACGGATTTTTATTGAAACTGATATGTTAACCAGAATTGATGAAATAGTGGAGCTGGTTGTAAATGGTTGTGTATTTTCGATTAGAATCCAAGAATTTGAGACCATGTTTGCAACATTCAAGGTGAGGGGCAAATCGAAATAGATGATGAGAGTGTGGGTATCCAGGTCAGCGAGCAACAAAATATACGAAACAGTGGGGATAATGCAACACCAATTAGAGCAGTTGTGAGTGCAGAGGATACATCAAGCGAAGGCATACAGCTGAAAAACAAGAGTACATGAGCCTCGAGCGAAACGTTGTACCGAATTCTATAGAAGAAAAGGGTAACGCTCACACTAGTGATCTGCTAGAGGTTACAAGACGTATTCACTTCAGGATGTTGCATAGTCAAGAGGAGATGGCTGTTGAGGTTTCGAATAAAGCGGCTGGTATAGTGTCTCGTAATGAAAAGGAAACGATGGGATACGGTGTAATGCACTGTGTTGAAGAGCGTAGGCCAGTGCCCCATGAAATGGTGTCTAATGCTGGGCTTGAGGAAACAATTTCTATAACGGCGCCTAGGGCAAAAATAATTGCATATAATAGGGTTGATAGAAAAGTAAGGGATATGCCTAAATTAATGTTAAGTTTTCTTCCATCACAGGAAACGAAAGTAGCCGAGAAAGGAAAAAACAACCCCAATCCAATAGGATAGCGGACGGATCGTTGTTGGATTCTGATTTTATTAGTAGAAAGAAGGCAATCTTGAAGGAAGACAAAGAAACCATTGATTTGGGAAAAATTGTGGGAGCATTCACTATTGGAAAAGAGGAAGAAATCGTGAGGAATATTGCATCGCTGATAGAAGTGCACGGTGAGGGGCAGTAGCGTATTGACAATGCGAGTGTTGTCGTGGAACATTCGGGGTCTGGGAGCGAGATCAAAAAAGAAAACAATTCATAATAAGTTGCTACAACATCGGGGCAAAATGGTATACATTCAGGATACAAAGTTGGAGGATATTTCTTCAACGGTGGTAAGTGGTATTTGGATTTCGGACTACTTTGATTTTATTTTTACCCCCTCGATTGGTCGATCGGGGGGATATTGATGATTTTGGAAGAATTGTTGTAACACCTTAAACCGGGCCTAAGAAACTTACCACTAACTAAGTGATTAACTAATTGAATTAGGTGTTAGTCAAATTGAAAGAATTGGAAAATTAATTGAGAAAGAACATTAGCAAACATAATTAAAGGACTAAAATGTTATAGCCAACAAGTTAGAGTGCCAAATTAGAAAGGACTAAGTTGAAACAAGAGTAAAGCATTGAAGTTGCATGTGTAATTAGACCAACTAGAGATAGTGGAGTACATGTGGCAATATTAATTATCATGTGGCATGGAGAAGGGGTACAGCCGGTCATACTTGATCAAAGAAAGAGAAAAACCAATTTGAATTATCTTCTTCCTTCCTTCACCTCCATAGCCTATCTTGAGAGAAAATAGTGAGAGAGTGTGGTTTTGTTGATCAAACTAGCTTAATTGAAGGAGTTAGTTTGAATAGCTTTTTGTAGGAAGGTAAAATACTTGATTCTTCACTTGAATTTCATGTTTGAATCTTGAATTTTGATGTTATTGTTGCTTAATTTGAATAGGATGGAAGATATACATGTTATAGTGATGTTAGTTCTAAGATTCTTTGAAATTTTGAATGTTGTGATCAAATTGCTAAGAAATAAATATATATATGTTGCTGGAAAAATTAATTGTACATGCTGGAAATTTGCTAGGATTGCTGGAAAATTTGGTACTAAATTGGTATGAATTAAATGTCACATAGAATGAAACTGTTTTGATCACATTGCTAGTTGAAATGTGTAAACTTGTTTGGTTGTACATAATGCCCTGTTATGATCACATAGATAAGTGAATTAAAACTGACCTAGACATGTAAGAACATGAAAATAAGTTGAATTACAATGTTAGAATCTTGTTTAGGGAAAACATGAAGCTAAAAATATAGCCTAGTGTAATCTGCCCAGAATGCTTTGTTCTGGGCAGTAACTTTGAAAAATTACCATAAATTGTGTAAATGGAATTTAAGGATGAAAATTTAATGGACAGTGCCTTAACATGTCTAAATTCATTAGGAAAAAACGTAATTGAATTCGGGATTGTAGAATAGATTGTAGAAATGAAACACTCGAGACAGTGCAAACTGTCCAGTGTTGTAATTACCCTGTCTTTAAGTAAAAAACTGTATTAATTGGTAAATAATTAAAATGCAAGGCCTATATGGTTAGAAAGAAAATTAAGTTAGCTTTCCAACGGTGTAAACCATTTGAAATTCCGACGTGCGGAATGAAAGTTATGCATATTTTAGTAAGCAGTACACAAGCTGCCAAGCAGCAGCAGCAGCAGCAGCAGCAGCATTCTTGATGTTTTGAAATGAATGAATTATGTATTTTTGCCTTTTTTGAATAAATGAATGAACCTTGTATTGATCTTGATTTAATTGTATGAATTGATAGAACAAGGAGTAAAACTTGTGGAAGAAGAAAGGAGTGGCCAAGCTAGTGGAAAACACAAAAGAATTTGGGTCCAAGACTAGCTAAGCTTGGAGTATTGTGAGTGTAGTTTACAATAGGGTTAGGACTTAGATCCTAACCAAATGTGCATGATTATCTTCTTGCCATTGATATGCCATGTTAATGATCTCAATTTTAAGTTGAATATGAATGAAAAGGGAAGAATGGACTAATCTAAAATTGTGAATAAGTAATAGCATGCAAAATTGAGAAATTAATTAGAAAGAAAAGTGAAAACAAATGAATGCTTCCATGCCTTGGATATGACTTGTTATAATGCTTGCTTGATAGTGCACTTTGATACAAATGCTTGAACCTTGATGCCTTGACTGTGATTAATTCGAATGAATACTTGGATGTACCATTATGATCTAAATACTTGTTAACATGATATAAATTGTGAATTAAGGATCTTGCTTGATGCCTAAGAAATGACATATGTTAATTGCTTGCTTGAATGACAAGATTAAATTGTAAAGTGTAGAGCTAAGGCTCAATTGGCCTAAGGGCTGTGTATATGAACATGATCTTGCAATGTATCACTTGAATTGATCCTTGAATAAGATATTGCTTGACATAAACATGTAATACTTGAATAAGTGATTCATAATTGAACAAAGCCTTGGTTGTTAGTGGTCATAGGTAGAAGGGCATGCCTTAGAGTCTAGAGCTCATTGTGTCAGGGTGGACTACGGTCCAGGGCTAAGGCCCCTAATTGGCAACAGACGGAGGGTACGTATGTGTGGTCTTTGCGACAATAGGAGGGTTGACCAGTGCTACGGCACATCTTGTGGCGACAGTTGGCTGGAGACTCGATTACCTGGACAACTAAATACGAAAGACATAAACTAAAGAAAGCAAATGAGAAATAACTAAAGAATAAAGCTCCTTGATACTTGAATTAATTGATAACTTGATTCTTGAATTACATGATACTTGAGCTACTTGATTCTTGAATTACATGATACTTGAGCTACTTGATTCTTGAATTACATGATACTTGAGCTACTTGATTTTTAATTACATGATACTTGAGCCACTTGATTCTCGAATTACATGATACTTGAGCTATTGATTTTTGAACTACTTGATACTTGTGTTCCTTGATACTTACACTACTTGATACTTGAATTGCTACTTGAATGGGCCATAAACCCTCTTGCATTGATGTGAGCCTAATGTTTTGCTTGAAATGATATGTCACTAAATTTGAAAATGATAAGTATTTACTCGAAGCTTGAAATCGAATTGTTTCCAACCTTGACTAGGCTCGATTTAGCTAATTGATACATGTCTTAACAATTGGTTAGAACTAGTTGCTACCTCACTAAGTACATTCTTGTACTTATCGCTCTTGTTTCCATTCTTCCCAAGCACAGGTTAAAGGATTCGTTCGTTGCTTGATCCTAAAGCCTGATTTCTTGAGCTCGAAGCAAGACACAAGCATAGCTAAAGTATGGACATACTTGTTTTGTACTCTCCTAGTTGGTGGCACTTAGTGTATATAATGTTTAGTGCATGCATTTTGAACACTTGAACTTGTATATGTATATATGTCTTGAATGGGCCTACTATTTTGTGAACTTGGTTACTAATATGAATTAAGTAATGAACTAGAATTTCTTGTAATGTAAGTATTTGCTGCGCATATGGTTACGTAAATAATGAATGTTCAAAGTGATCATCTAGTATCATACTAATCGAATGCCTTGTGAGATGATATTGTCACTTGTATAAGCATAACATGTTGAATATGTATTTTATATGCTTGAATGGTAAATGCCGAATGGTAAGGTTGACATGTGCTTGCTAGGAATCAAGGTACGTGCAATGGATCATGACTTGTAAGTTATGCATGAAATGATATATGTAATCAAGTTAATGAACATTGAAATGAAATGGAAACATGATTGCTCTTAGGATATTCGAATGATAGTTGTAAGATGATATTAACCTTGATTGATCAATTGTTTGGAAACCTATTATGTCTTGAATGATGATTGTATGATAATGTTAATTGAAATTTTTGGTAACCTATAATGTCTTGTAAACAAAGTATGAGATAACTTACATGTTAAGTAATAAATATTTGGTTGTTTGCTAGTTAAGTAACTCATCTAATAGGGATGAGTTAGCCTATTCTTGCTTGTATTGTACTTGGTAACGCTCCCGAACCAGTTTGCTGCCAACCCGGGGTAGGGGTGTTACATTTTAATTGGTAATCAGAGCTTTTTAGTCGGTTCTAGGACGGAACTGGGCTCTCTTGCATCATATAGGATACTTGTGCCACCTAGGAGACTTGTATTGTATAGCTTGTGTCTTTGCTTAACTAAACCAAATTCCTAATTGTTCTATTTAAATGTAGAATATCTGAAACAAGGCTCGCTCAGGACGATGAAAGTCTCGTAGGCTCCTCAAATGAAGAGGATAGTGTGAGGATGGAGCAGAATCCTTCACAGCAACAAGATGAACCTAGAGCGCAAGCTCAACCCCAAACCCAAGTTGTTGCTCAACAAGAAGCTCCTACTATAAATCTTGTGCAGCAGGACTGTCTCCTGAGCATGAAGGATATGTTCGATCATCTTGTAACTACCTTGAAACGAGACCATCCTATTCCTCCTCTGGTTCTTACTCCAACTAGAGCCTCTATTGACAAACTGGCTCAACATCTAGCTTATACCTTCACCGGTACTGATGAAGCCAATCCCGATGTAGTTGAGTATTGGTTAGAGGCCACTACTCGAATCATGTCCAAACAACTACCCTATTCTGATGAACACAAACTCAAATGTGCTATAGCCCTGTTGGCAGACGAAGCTCTGAGCTGGTGGGAAACCACTACCCTGACTACTCCTGCTGAAGTTGTAACTTGGAAATTCTTCCTCGATGAATTCAAGAAGAAATACATTAGTGAACAATACCTGGCCGAGCAACGAAAGCATTTCTTATACCTCAAGCAAGGTGGCCGACCTATCGAACAGTACGTGAGTGACTTTTGCAAGTATTGCAAATACGGGTCGGAATACATCAAGACTGATGCTGAAAAGTGTAGGATGTTTATTGATGGATTGAATGATGAGTAAGTCCAATATTCACTGCCCTGGATATCACTGACTTCCAGAATCTGGTGAACCGGGCCATTGCAACCGAGGCGAAGATGAAAGCCTCTAAGAAACGCAAAAGTGGAAACTCCTGGAAAGACAAACGATCAAGGAATGATGGCAAGCCCCACTGGCAGTCAAAAAAGTCCAAATATTCTAAGGATCACTTTTTGAATTACACTCATGCTCAGAAAAGCAACTATATACCGAGACCCCAATCGGTATCCAAGACTTTAGCCCCGATCATCTCTGTTGATAGTACAAGGAATTCCGGTAAAGCTGTTCAATATCTTACTTGCAAGTTTTGCCAGAAACACCACACTGGTCAGTGTAGAACTCAACAGAACCTATGTTACTTATGTGGAGCCTCCAATCACTATATCATGGATTGTTCTCAGAATCCTAACAATGTTCCGAATCGAACTCCTGCAAATGCTAGCTCAACTCCTTCCATTCAAACCAAAGGTCCAGACAAGCTCAGTCTGGAAATCAAGGGAAAGGCAAAGGACAGCATTCGAATGCCCCTACTCACCAATAATCTTGAGCTCCTACTCGAAACTATCAAATCTGGGGAAAAGAAGATGAAGAATCACCTGATGTTATAGCATGTACCGTTGAGTTAAATTCGACTCTTGTTTATGCTTTAATAGACTCGGGATCCACTCATTCTTCTGTATGCTCAACCTTGATTGAAAAGTTAAACTTAAAGCCTGAAATTGTAAAACAAAGCTTTGTAGTTTCAAACCCTGTAGGGGGATTACAAACATAAGCCTTATCTGTAGAAACTATCCCCTATTCATTCAAAATGTACCATTTCTTGTTGATCTATATGTACTACCAACTTGTGAGTTCGATCTAGTACTGGGATTAGATTGGTTAAGCAAGCATGAAGCTTGGGTAGATTGCCTAAATAGGAGACTTTACCTGCGGGGTTTAGGAAAGGAATCAATTCTTCTAATTGACAAGAAACCGACCTCAATCTTTGCTACTATGGTCTTAAAAGATGAACTTGAATTCGGCTTACCTAGTGTGCCTATTGTATCTGAATATCTGGATGTTTTTCTCAAGGAACTCTCTAGTCTCCCTCCAACCAGAGAAGTAGAGTTCGGGATCGATGTCCAACCTGGAACAACTCCGGTGTCCATCACACCTTATCGAATGGCACCTGTTGAGTTGAAAGAACTTAAGAAGCAACTCTAAGAGCTACAAGACAAGGGTTTCATTAGGCCTAGCTCGTCTCCCTGGGGTGCTCCAGTCTTGTTCGTGAAAAAGAAAGATGGGACTATGAGACTCTGTATTGACTATAGACAATTAAAAAGCTTACTATCAAGAATCGATAACCTCTCCCAAGGATTGAAGATCTTTTCAATCAACTCAAGGATGTTGCAGTATTCTCAAAGATCGATCTACGATCGGGATACTACCAAATGAGGGTAAAAGAAGAAGGTGTACCCAAGACAACCTTCCGTACTCGATATGGCCATTTTTGAATTCCTTGTAATGCCATTCGGATTAACGAATGCTCTAGCTGCTTTCATGGATCTCATGAACCATGTATTCAAGCCCTATCTTGACAAGTTCGTGGTCGTTTTTATTGATGACATTTTAGTGTATTCTTGAAATAAGGAAGAACATTCTAAACACATTCGAATCGTATTGCAAACTCTCTGAGAACGTCAATTATTTGCAAAGTTCTCTAAATGTGAGTTTTGGCTATCAGAAGTGTCGTTTCTTGGACATGTTATCCCGGCAGAAGGGGTTAAAGTAGATCCAAGGAAGATTCAATCTATCCTGGATTAGAGACCTCCGAGGAATGTTGGTGAGGTCAGAAGCTTTCTCGGTTTAGCTGGGTATTATCGACCTTTTGTCAAGGGATTCTCGTCCATTGCTGCAAGTTTGACTAAGTTAACTCGCAAAGATACACCCTTTGTTTGGTCGGAGAACCAACAACGAAGCTTTGATCAACTTAAACAAGCTCTGACTCACGCTCCGGTTCTCATCCAACCAGTATCGGGCAAGGAGTACACTGTTTACAGTGATACATCTCATTTGGGACTAGGATGTGTCCTAATGCAAGATGAAAACGTGATAGCTTACGCTACAAGGCAACTAAAACCACACGAGTCAAACTACCCTACTCACGATCTGGAATTGCCAACTATCGTTTTTGCACTCAAAGTCTAGAGACATTACTTGTACGGGGAGAAATATAATTTGTTCAAAAACCACAAGTGCCTCAAATACCCCTAACTCAGAAAGACTTGAACTTGAGGCAAAGAAGATGGCTAGAGTAACTTAAAGACTATGATTTAGTTATCGACTACCATCCAGGGAAAGAAAAAGTGGTTGCTGATGCCCTTAGTCGTAGACCATACTCGGGTAAACCCTTAAATCTAAATCCCAGAATAATTCATTTGAAATTTTTCTTTCTTGACTTAGAAGTAACCATTCGAATTAGACTTTTCTTAACTTACAAGTAACTATTCGAAAATCTTCCTTAATGATCTTTTCCATTCGTTTATAGCTTCATTGGCTATCAATGCTCATTTTCGTTTATCAAAGGATGAAAATTCTTGTCTAAACTTCAAATTCAATCTAGTCTAATCTCGAGAATCAAAGAACTCCAACAAATTAATCCAGATCTTCAGAAGATCATGTCCAAGCTAGACTCTGAGTCTAATTCTGACTTTTCCCTCATGTCGAATGGACTCCTCTATTTCAAGGATAGAGTATGTGTTCCTAACAACGAAGAACTAAGACACGAGATGTTACAAGAAGCTTACCAAAGCTCTTTCTCGATTCACCCTGGATTGGTTAAGATGTACAAGGACCTAAACCCGCTATACTGGTGGCCAGGTATGAAATCGGCTATCACAGACTTTTGTTTCAAAGTGCTTAACTTGTTAGAGGGTCAAAGCCAAGCATCAAGTCCCTACTGGATTGCTCCAACCAATCAAATTCCCTCAGTGGAAATGGGATCGGATTACAATAGACTTCGTTACTGGTCTTCCTTCCACTCCAAGAAAGAACGATGATGTGTGGGTGATTGTAGATAGATTCACAAAGTCTACTCACTTCATCCCTGTTCGAATGAACATGAGCTTGGAAACCTTAGCCGAGCTATACATCTGTGAAGTGATTTGATTATACGGTGTACCTATAGCTATAATCTCTGATCGAGACCCTAGATTTGCTTCACGATTCTGGAAATCTTTGCAAAAACACTTGGAACCAAAGTGCATTTGAGCATAGCTTTTCATCCACAAAGTGATGGACAATCTAAAAGAATCATCCAAGTACTTGAAGACATGCTATGTGCTTGTGTTATAGACTTTGGAAAGAACTGGGAGAAATCTCTACCCCTAGTAGAGTTTACTTACAACAATAGCTATCAAACATCTATCCAGATGGCTCCTTTCGAAGCTCTATACGGAAGGAAATGTAGAACTCCCTTGTGCTGGTCTGAACTGGGAGAAAACAAAGTATTGGGACCTCAATTACTCATAGAAATCGAGGAACAAGTTCAAATCATACATAATCGATTGAAGCAAGCCTTTGATAGACAAAAAGCATATGCAGACTTGAAAAGAAGAGACATCCAATACAATGTTGGAGACAAGGTCTTCCTGAAAGTGTCCCACTAGAAGAAAGCCTTTCGATTTGGAAGAAAAGGGAAACTTAGTCCCCGATTCATTGGTCTGTTTGAAATCATTGAAAGGATGGGGCCAGTGGCTCATCGATTGGCACTCCCTAGTGAATTTGATAAGATCCACAATGTCTTTCATGTCTCCATGCTTAGAAAATATCGATCTGACCCATTCCATGTTCTAGATCCTAAAGAAGTAGAGTTGAATCCTGACTTATCATATGAAGAAGAGCCAATACGAATACTTGACAAAGAAGTTAGAAGACTCCGAAACAAGAATGTTCTATTGGTGAAAGTGTTATGGAGAAATCATAAAATGGAAGAGGCAACTTGGGAACCTGAGGCTACGATGACAGATCAATATCCTCACTTGTTCAACTCAGGTAAATTCGAGGACGAATTTATTTTAAGGGGAGAGAATTGTAGCACCCTAAACTGGGCCTAGGAAACTTACCACTAACTAAGTGATTAACTAATTGAATTAGGTGTTAGTCAAATTGAAAGAATTAGAAAATTAATTGAGAAAGAACACTAGCAAACATAATTAAAGGATAAAATGTTATAGACAACAAGTTAGAGTGCCAAATTAGAAAGGACTAAGTTGAAACAAAAGTAAAGCATTGAAGTTGCATGTGTAATTAGACCAACTAGAGATAGCGGAGTACATGTGGCAAGATCAATTCACATGTGGCATGGAGAACGGGTATAGCCGGCCATGCTTGATCAAAGAAAGAGAAAAACCAGTTTGAATCATCTTCTTCCTTCCTTCACCTCTATAGCCGATCTAGAGAGAAAATAGTGAGAAAGAGTGGTTTTGTTGATCAAACTAGCTTAATTGAAGGAGTTAGTTTGAATAGCTTTTTGTAGGAAGGTAAAATACTTGATTCCTCACTTGAATTTCATGTTTGAATCTTGAATTTTGATGTTATTGTTGCTTAATTTGATTAGGATGGAAGATATGCATGTTATAGTGATGTTAGTTCTAAGATTCTTTGAAACTTTGAATGTTGTGATCAAATTGCTAAGAAAGAAATATATATATATATATATGTTGCTGGAAAACTTAATTGTACATGCTGGAAATTTGCTAGGATTGCTGGAAATTTTGGTACTAAATTGGTATGAATTAAATGTCACATAGAATGAAACTGTTTTGATCACATTGCTAGTTGAAATGTGTAAACTTGCTTGGTTGGACATAATGCCCTGTTATGATCACATAGATAAGTGAATTAAAAATGACCTAGACATGTAAGAATATGAAAATAAGTTGAATTACAATGTTAGAATCTTGTTTAGGGGAAACATGAAGCTAAAAATATAGCCTAGTGTAATCTGCCCAGAATGCTTTGTTCTGGGCAGTAACTTTGAAACATTACCATAAATTGTGTAAATGGAATTTAAGGCTGAAAATTTAATGGACAGTGCCTTAACATGTATAAATTCCTTAGGAGAAAACGGAGTTGAATTCGGGATTGTAGAATGGATTGTAGAAATGAAACACTAGGGACAGTACAAATTGTCCAGTGTTGTAATTACCCTGTCTTTAAGTAAAAAACTGTATTAATTGGTAAATAATTAAAATGCAAGGCCTATATGGTTAGAAATAAAATTAAGTTATCTTTCCAAAGGTGTAAACCAAATGAAATTCCGACGTACGAAATGAAAGTTATGCATATTTTAGTAAGCAGTGCACAAGCTGCCAGGCAGGCAGCATTACCCTTGATGTTTTGAAATGAATGAATTATGTATTGTTGCGTTGTTTTGAATAAATGAATGAACCTTGTATTGATCTTGATTTAATTGTATGAATTGATAGAGCAATGAGTAAAACTTGTGGAAGAAGAAAGGAGTGGCCAAGCTAGTGGCAAACACAAAGGAATTTGGGTCCAAGACTAGCTAAGCTTGGAGTATTGTGAGTGTAGTTTACAATAGGGTTAGGACTTAGGTCCTAGCCAAATGTGGATGGTTATCTTCTTGCCATTGATATGCCATGTTAATGATCTCAATTTTAACTTGAATATTAATGAAAGGGGAGAATGGACTAATTTAAAATTGTGAATAAGTAATAGCATGCAAAATTGAGAAATTAATTAGAAAGAACAGTGAAAACAAATGAATGCTTCCATGCCTTGGATGTGACTTGTTATAATGCTTGCTTGATAGTGCACTTTGATACAAATGCTTGAACCTTGATGCCTTGACTGTGATTAATTAGAATGAATACTTGGATGTACCATTATGATCTAAATACTTGTTAACATGATATAAATCGTGAATTAAGGATCTTGCTTGATGCCTAAGAAATGGCATATGTTAATTTCTTGCTTGAATGACAAGATTAAATTGTAAAGTGTAGAGCTAAGATTCAATTGGCCTAAGGGCTGTGTATACGAACATGATCTTGCAATGTATCACTTGAATTGATCCTTGAATAAGGTATTGCTTGACATAAACATGTAATACTTGAATAAGTGATTCGTAATTGAACAAAGCCTTGGTTGTTAGTGGTCATAGGTAGAAGGGCATGCCTTAGATTCTAGAGCTCTTTGTGTCAGGGTGGACTACGGTCCAGGGATAAGGCCCCTAATTGGCGACAGACGAAGGGTACATATGTGTGGTCTTTGCTACAGTAGGAGGGTTGACCAGTGCTACGGCACATCTTGTGGCGATAGTTGGTTTGAGACTCTATTACATGTACAACTAAATACGAAAGGCATAAACTAAAGAAAGCAAATGAGAAATAACTAAAGAATAAAGCTCCTTGATACTTGAATTAATTGATAACTTGATTCTTGAACTACATGATACTTGAGCTACTTGATTTTTGAATTACATGATACTTGAGCTACTTGATTTTTAATTACATGATACTTGAGCCACTTGATTCTTGAATTACATGATACTTGAGCTATTGATTTTTGAACTACTTGATACTTGAATTGCTACTTGAATGGGCCATAAACCCTGTTGCATTGATGTATGCTTAATGTTTTGCTTGAAATGATATGTCACTAAATTTGAAAACGATAAGTATTTACTTGAAGCTTGAAATCGAATTGTTTCCAACCTTGACTAGGCTCAATTTATCTAATTGATACATGTCTTAACAAATTGGTTAGAACTAGTTGCTACCTCACTAAGTACATTCTTGTACTTATCACTCTCGTTTCCATTCTTCCCAACCACAGGTTAAAGGATTCGATCGTTGCTTGATCCTAAAGCCTGATTTCTTGAGCTCGAAGCAAGACACAATCATAGCTAAAGTATGGACATACTTGTTTTGTACTCCCCTAGTTGGTGGCACTTAGTGTATATAATGTTTAGTGCATGCATTTTGAACACTTGAACTTGTATATGTATATATGTCTTGAATGGGCCTACTATTTTGTGAACTTGGTCACTAATATGAATTAAGTAATGAACTAGAATTTCATGTAATGTAAGTATTTGTTGCGCATATGGTTACGTAAATAATGAATGTTCAAAGTGATCATCTAGTCTCGTACTATTCGAATGCCTTGTGAGATGATATAGTCACTTGTATAAGCATAACATGTTGAATATGCATTCTTATATGCTTGCTTGGAATCAAGGTACGTACAATGGATCATGATTTGTAAGTTATGCATGAAATGATATATGTAATCAAGTTAATGAACAATGAAATGAAATGGAAACATGATTGCTCTTAGGATATTCGAATGATAGTTGTAAGATGAAATTAACCTTGATTGATCAATGGTTTGGAAACCTATTATGCCTTGAATGATGATTGTCTGATAATGTTAATTGAAATTTTTGGTAACCTATAATGTCTTGTAAACAAAGTATGAGATAACTTACATGTTGATTGCTTGCTAGTTAAGTAACTCATCTAATAGGGGTGAGTTAGCCTATTCTTGCTTGTATTGTACTTGGTAACGCTCCCGAACCGGTTTGCTGCCAACCCGGGGTAGGGGTGTTACAATTGTGTTTTAGGGCAGATTTTAAGAAGGTGAATCGGTATTTTATTCTTGTGATAGGCACATGGGTGAAGGAGAATTGGAAGTATGGCATTATTTGTATTTATGCACCATGTTCGGTGGATGATCAAAAGGAATTGTGGGAATTATTAAGTGTGCATATGCTGGAACATGAGATCCCTTGGTGCGTATGTGGTGATTTTAGCACGGTTTGTTCGTTGCGAGAAAGGCGTGCCTCTGTAGGGAGTGTGAATGTGATGGAAAATTTTGTGGACATTATGAATGAGATGAACCTGATTGATCTCCAATTGCAAGGGAAACAATTTACGTGGTTTGGTTTCGAGAATAAACGCAGTAGGCTGTACCGTTTTATTATGTAAGGGGAATAGATTGATCTTTTTGGACAATTGAAACAATTGAGGGGATATCAGACCATACACCGTTACTTTTAGTGGATAAGGATTCAGATTGGGGACCAAGACTGTTTCGATTCCTTAACTGCTGGCTAGAACAGCCTTCTAATTTAAAGATGATGGAGGAGGCTTGGGGAAACACTACATATTATGAAGAATGGCAGTCAATACCTGGGAAGCTTAAAGCAATGAAAATCGTTCTTCACCAATGGAACAATGAGAAATTAGGCAATGTCGATCAGCAAATTGAGGAGATAACCCGACGAATTGATGACATGGACTCGAGAGTGTCTAGCAATGGTGATGAAGGGGGAAACAAAAGGGGAAGACATCACTTATTATTGGAGCTATGGCGTTTACATCGCTTTAGGGAATCAATTTGGAGGCAAAAGTCAAGGGTGTTGTGGCTAAAAGAGGGTGATCGGAATACGCGCTATTTTTATCGAGAGGCAAAATTGAGAACTTTGCAAAAATAAGATTGCGGGGTTGCAGGTTAATGGGCGTTGGATTTGCAATCCTGATAGTTTAAAGAAACAATTTTATTTGGAGTTTCATAAGCACTTCACGGCAAATTCGGGTACAGGGAGGTTGGATGCTAGAGTTTCTTTTCAGAATATTACAGATACACAAAATAGTATGTTGGAGGCTATTTTTTAGAGGATAAGGTTAAATGAGCTGTATAGAATTGTGATAGAGTGAAAGTATCGGGCCCAATGGTTTCAGCTTTGCTTTTTTAAAAAAAAATAGTCATTCCTAAGGGGCGATATTTTTTATCAGCAAAAGTATGATTTATTAGAGGAAAAATCATACACAAATTGTCGTGTGCCTCATTAAAAATCTCTCTAACCTAAATGGAACCATCTGTATTAAGCTTGAGAACCCTTGAGGCGGCAATGACCATGTTACACTCCTTTTAACATAAATCAGACCCATCACAAACATACACCACCTCTGACATTCCCGCCATTGTGATTCATAGCCACAAACATCCTCCGACATTACCTTTACCCATTAAAACAATCAAAGTTTAATGAGAAAGAATGCTTCCTCCAATGCCATCCGCTTACCATTAAACACAAATTCATTATAGGCCAACCAAAGCGACCGAAGCAACACACAGGCTACCCACCATTGTCTCAATTGTTCTGAAAATGAACAATAAAAACCCGAGATAAGAAACTCAGACAATAAATAAGGGAATGGAAGACATATGTCCCACCAACACAAGAACCAATCCATAACACGCAATTTCTCCCTATAAAACTTCTTGATCTGTCACAGTCCCTGTGCATACACTGAAATCACACAACAATCAAATCCTCTATGTATCCAGTAACCCATTACCACCACATATTGCCTAGCCACAAACGCCAATTCCAAACGAAAACTACCAATTTCCTACACAACCAGAATTCCCCTACTAGCTCCAACCGATGGCACAAACTCAAAAGCAAAATTGTCCGAAGGCCATAAGTGACCCATCAATTCCCCCGAGATAGATCCCAATTTACTTTCCTGAAAAAGAACCATATCAAACCTCTGTTTTCGTAACAAATCACGCACCCCACTTCGCTTCGATGAACCCCCTAACCTTTGAGCATTCCACGACATAATCTTTATAATTCAAACTGCCTTCCGGCGATCTGCAATCACCCTTGAAATATCCTTTATCACGTCTTCTTCACGACCTATTGTGGAAATCCCTACCAACTTACATAGTCTACTAGTCTATTCCGCGTCCTTTAGAAGCTTATCCCATTTATCTTGAGCTTCCGTATCCACAATAGTTTCCTTAACAATATCTACCCCCTTTGGAGGTTTGTCACGGCCTCGTTTAGTCACAGACTTAATTCCTAAATCTGACGGATTAGGAGGAATCTCATCCTTTTCAGTCTGATCACTAATATTTACCAGCCCCTTATCCAAAAGTTGTCCCGATTCAAGCTGATAATTCCCCAACAAACTAGAATTTTAAGGTAACTCAATCTCCTTGGCAGAAGACTTCTGTTGTGACTGAACTACAACCCTACGCCCCAGAATTACGAAAATAACCTTATCACTATCAACACCCTAAGAATCTAAAACTTCCCTAGCTGCAAAAATGACGTCTACCCCTACATTTTCAACTCTGGTCGAATAGCAAGGTGAATCAATCTATAAATTATTCGTTTGCCACCCTGATGAGGGACTTTGCTCCCGCACCCTCTCATCCTTCCCCTCATCACCACCAGGCGACATAACACATTTTGGGTCTTTATCCCTATCTCTAGTGGACCTTTCTTCCTCTTTCTCACTCAAAGTCGAAGCTACAGAAAACTCATCTTTTCGTTTTCTCACCCACCAATCCACCTTACGCACATGCAAGATAAACTGTTTATCTTGTACAAGCAATGCCACCTTCTCGTCAATCCATTCTAATGATCTAGTAACAATATCAATATGTGTTCATTCAAACGTGTCCAAAATTGTTGTACCATAATCAATGTGTACCAAAGACCCCTAAAGTGCTACAATTTGAGTGAAATTCCAAAGAAAACAGACGTATATCTGCATTCCATTTATAGAAAGCCACACTCTTCGGCTATGAAACTCAGCAAGAACCTACGACCAAGGCTTGATGCGATTAAACCAACTCCCCAATAAAATCTTTTAAACCCATGGCCGCCTCCCTCGCTTCAATAGATTCAAACATGTTCAACATCACAAAACCAGAAACTCGCATTATATAAAAATCCTTCATCCCTGCCTTCTCTAAATCATCTGTCAGACGAGAAACCTCAAAACCCGAATTACACCAACCACTAAACTCTTTTCTAGAATCTCTAAAGAACACCTTGCATAAAACTTCATTGGGTTCTGCCATCACATCCTTACTTTCCACATTCAACGTGTTTCGGGATAACACCATCTCTCCCCCCTGAACATTGACTTCACTAGAGTCACAGCCTCCCTTTTCTGCCTAAAAACCTCTAGATTCATGAAGTTTACTTGATTGCTTTCTCTAGAAAGACGATTGCGCCCCATGTTGTGCTTCGAACATTGAAATTACAAAACCACATAGCTAAAAACCTCTCAATTGCCTTCCTAACGGTGCTTCTAGAAAACATTCAGACAAATCCAACACACCGACCATTCCTTGCCTGTTTTTGTGGTATGAACACATCCGCTACCTCTCCACAACTATTAAATGCGAGTCTCAGCCCTTGCCAATGTATCTCATCAGAAAGGTTCCCCACGTACAGCGTCGCCTAGTCCGTCTGCCGACCTCCATCATCCATTGAAAATGTTTGATGAATTTCATGAGACTGAGTGAAGGATAAATTCCATATTTGTTTCATTAATTCCAAAAAAAGAGCCACAAGTGATTGTGGACTATTGGTCGATATGCCTTTTAAACTTTGTTTACAAAATCTTAGCTAAGTGTTGGCAGCGAGACTTCAAACGGTGATAGGGGATGTTATAAGTGATTCGCAATCAGCATTTATACGCGGGAGACAAATTATGGATGGTATACTTTTGATAAACGAGGTGATACATTCAATGGAAGACCCGAATCTTAGTGAGGGAGGTGTTGTCTTAAAGCTAGATTTTGCCAAGGCTTATGATTGCATCCAGTAGGAGTTTTTGGACCAAATTGTAGAGCAAATAAATTTTGGGGACAAATGGAGACGATGGATTTCTGAATGTATTAGCACAGTGCGTTTATCAATATTGGTAAATGGTAGTACAAAGAAAGAATTTTCGATGCGGCGTAGTCTGAGGCAAGGCAATCCGATGTTACCACTCCTATTTGTAATTGTGGTTGAAGCACTACATCAGTTTCTTTGTAAGGCGGATAAGATAGATGTTGTTGGGGGAGTGAGAGTGGCGGAGGGAGTGAGGCTTTTGCACCTCTAATTCATAGATAAAACTGTGATTTTTATGCAAAGCGAGTGTGATACGCGCAAAATTTGAAAAGCTTACTGACTTGCTTCGAATATGGATTGGGTCTTAAAATAAATTATGCAAAATCATGTCTATATGCTATAGGAGTTGATGCGAAAAGAGCAGAAGCAATGACCGACGTTCTTTGGTGTGGATGCGGTGAATTGCCCTTCAAGTATCTTGAGATTTCAGTAGGGAGTAATCTGAATAACTCAAGCATTTAGGAGCCAGTTGTACAACGATTTCACTCACACCTTTCAGGTTGGAAAAGCAAATCAATATCCTTTTCAGCAAGTTTAGTATTAGTGAATTCGGTGTTATCGGCTCTTCCTCTTTATTACATGGGTGTTTACAAGGCGCCAAAAGGTGTAATTGCAAAGATAGATAAAATTCGTAGGAATTTCCTTTGGGGTGGTGTGACGAAAAAAAGGAAATTGAGTAGAGTCAATTGGTCTACAGCTTGTCGCCCTCGTCGTTTGGGTGAACTTGGTGTAATGAATTTATGAACTCGAAAATTATGTTTGTTGGCGAAATGGTTTTGGCGATATGCGGAAAACATAAACTCTTTATGGAAATCAATCATTGTGGCAAAATATGGGGAACAAATTTTGAGTTGGAGACCTACTACGACCCGTATAAAGAAAATGTCAAGGGTGTAGCGACAAATTGTTGAGGTTCAGAAGGAAAATCAAATTGGTCAGTTTATGGGCGAGGGCTGCTTTACTTGGATTGTAGGTGATTGGTTACATGTTCTTTTTTAGGGTTATCGATGGTGTCTCGATAAGCCCCTAAGTCTTGTGTATCCTCGTTTATTTCAAATAGCTTCGGACAAACTCATGTTGGTGAACAAAATAAAAGAATTATTGCATCAAAATATTAGTGTTTGGACCAGCTTATTTTGCAGACAGTTACGTGTATTTGAACAACACCAATTAGTGGAATTGAAGGCTATAGTGTGTGCGCTGACTATGAATGATTCAAGAAGTGATAGGCTAATTTGGAAACCAAGCTCCTCTCGTATGTTTTCTGTGAAGAATTTAATGTCTTTGATGGCTTCAATTGGTGTCGAGGAAGGGGCTTTTGCATATTTTATGATTTGGAAATTGGATATTCCTCCAAAGATCATGTGTTTCTTGTGGTTTTTGTTACATAATAGGTTGCCGAATGGTGAGTTTTTGAGGGCGAGAGGTCTACAGGTCAATGTTGTTGCCATGCATTATGCTTGGTACGATAATAGGTAATGGGTTGGTGGCGTGTGGTTTTTGTTCGGCCACGGTGGTTGCTGGATTTTATGGTGCAAAGCTTGCATTGTCCAATTTCGGGAGCGACGAGACAATGGTGGATTACTTCTTGTGTAGTGGCTTTGTGGTCCATATGGTTGGGTCGGAATAAATTTGATTTCCACAAAAAGAAGATGCCCATAGATGAGTTAATCTTCCTTGTCAAGCTTAGATCATTCTATTGGGTGCAAACTTCGAAATGGTCTTCGAGAGTTGTGGAAGCTCAGTGGTGGTCATATACGTGGGCGTCGACACCGAGTGCTGCAATGCACAATGACCATATGGGAGTCAAATGGATACCACCAAGGGTAGATATGCTTAAATTCAACGTGGATAGATCGGCAAGGGGAAACCTAGGTTCGGCGGGATTTGGAGGTGTACTACGCGATTAGTTCGGTTGCATATTGGCTCTTTTTTCTGGTCTTCTGAGGGTGCTTGAATCCAATGAAGCTGAATTACTCGCTATTTGTGTTGTTGTAGAACTTCTTGCGAATTCTAAATGGTGGAATACTTCTGTGGTGATTGAATCGCATTCCGTAGTTGTGGTATCTTGGGTGATGCATAGCGAACGACGACCATGAAAATTTTGGTAGTCTTTCCAACAAATTGATGATGCTTGTGGTAAACTTCCTTACCTTTGCTTCAATAATATACCACGTGAGGCGAATAGTATTACAAATGTTCTTACAAAGGGCGTGTGGGATGTGTCTCGTGGTTGCAAGTTGTTTATTGAGTCGTTTTTTGTTTTCTTTATTTTGCATATGTTCTGATGTATGTAATACAACCATAAGTGTACTTTTTTCATCCACTTAGATTTAGGGAGGTTTTTAACGAGGCACATGGTTATATTTGTGACAAGCATCGTGAACTGTCAAAATAATTATCCTGAATCTCTAATGGAATAATTAAATAGTGTAGTAAAGAGAAGAAGGGTCGATCTAGAGGGACTTTGGAAATTCTGATGTAGAAGGCTTTTGATCTTGATTTAGGCAAAAAAAAAAGGGTAAATAAATTGGGTGGTTTATCGCAATAGTTTAATTTAAATAAAACTAAGAAATGAAAGTTTAAATCTAAGAATGAAAGTAAATTTAAGAAGATATTCAGTTTAAGTAAATAGTCTCAAGCTTCGTTTTGACTCATTTCCAATCGATCATCGAATAAGATTTTTACTTCGGATAAATGTCGGTTACAGTCTACAAGGCCCAACCCTTGTAACTTGTTTTTCTCTCCGGTAAACCAATAATCCAAAATCAATTTTTAAACTTCAGTTTTCTGGCTAGACTAACCATGACTATCGCCATTAGAATAAAACAGTTTAAAATCTAGAAAAAAACCCAACTCGGGCTATGTTGTCTCAATGAGAATCGAATCCGATCTCAATTTCCCTTAGCGGACCGCCGCTAAGTGTGTTCACAGGAAGTCGAATGTGCTACAAGCCGATCCTTCCTCCCAACTATAAATCGAAACAACATTCAAACCAACGAGCCCTTTTTGAATTTGAATGTGTAAGGATTTTAATTGGAAAAGCCGATTGTAAATCCAAGTTTGTAGAAAATTGAGAAATATATTTGAACTTATAAAGAGCTTTTCAATTCTCATGATCGGAATTGAGTTGTTGCTAAAGCCTTTGGCTTGTTGGAAAATTAGCCAAGCATGATTATGGTAGAAATCATACTCAGTATTTTAAAAGAAAATAAATGAAAACTTAAAAATAAGAACGTAAAGAAAAAGAGACTTTTACAGAACTTAGAAAGCAAGAACAAAACTAGAATGAGAGATGATTTTCTAGCTTACCCCGAGGGGTATTTATAGTATTCTGAAACCCTAAAAATAACCTAGAAATGATAAAAGATAATTCTTGAAAATATTCTGTAACACCCCAAATTTACCCTAATTTCGAAATCCTAATTTGTGAATCCCTAGACTCGAAACCCTAACATTTGGGGATTTTACTTGGAAAACCCTAGATTGAGAATTGGGAATTAGTTTTTGATGTCAGTTATAGTTCTGGTGACCTAATTGAATTAATTTGGAACGTTGTTGCCTAATCTATAAAGTAGCTTAACCTACGAGCCCTTGTGTTGTAATTTGCCCAAAATTTAGGTTTTAAGTCTAATTTTGGTTTTGAGTCATATTGGCTGAGGGTTTTATTCTTTTCATTTTGGGTGTTTTGGATAGCAATCGTTCCCTTCCTCTCTCCCTCTCTCGTTATCTCTCCCCTTCCCGGTTCTTCTTTGTTAATCCTCTAACAGTCGTCCGTAAAGAGCTTCGTTACCACCATCGACATCCTTGCTTCCTTGCAACCAAAACCCGGTGAGCCTCACCGTGTTGTTGTGTCGTCCGTCGTGGGGGGGATCGTGTTGTAGGTCCATCGAGAACCTAGGGTTCTCTTCTGTTTTCACCAATCTTGGGCGTTACTTCATCCGACGTCGACCGCAAGTGAACCCCGACCCTTGGCTCTCCTTCACCAACTTCCGTTAACAAGAGATCGGAGTGAAACCCCTTGGTTTTGTTCGAGTCTCCTTTTGTGCCGCCGTGGTCTCCGCCCCTCGCGTTGTTACCGATGTTCTTGTTCGAGTGTGGGTAAGTTGAGAAATTGTTGTTCTTCCTCTTTTGGTTTTCATTGGGCTGTTGACATGTGTGTCGTAAACCTTCCTTGCCATCATTGTCATATGCACCGTCTATGGTGGAGCCACGGCCATCGCGTTGTCGCTGCCGTTGCGGGTTCACTACCATCAGCGAAGCAGTGCCGCCGTTAGAATAAAACAGTTTCTAAAATTTGGAAAAACCCGACTCGGATTATGTTGTCTCAATGAGAATTGAATCCAATCTCAATTCCCCTTAGCGAATCTGTCGCTAAGTGTATTCATAGGAAGTCAAAACCATGACTATCGCCATTCCTTCCTCCCAACTGTAAATCTCAACAACAATCAAGTCAACACTAGCTTTTTGAAGTGAAAGCGAAAAGATTTTAATAGAAAGGCTGATTGCCGATCTAGGTTTTCAGAAAATTAAGAATGTAAAACAAAGTTGTTAAATGCTTTTTAATTCTCACAAGGTGAATCGAAGCTTTGCTTTAAGCCCTTGGCTAATAGAAAATTTTAGCTAAGCATGATTATGGTGAAAACCATGCTTAGCATTTTAAAAAAAGTAAAAAAAAAAACTAAATGAACAAAAATGAAAAGAATAAAAAATTTTATAAAACTTCCAAAGTAAAAACAAAGCTAAAATGAGAGATGATTTTCTAGCTTACACCAATAGGGTATTTATAGTATTCTAAAACCCTAAAAATAACTCTAAAAGATAAAAGATAAATTCTAAAAATATTTAAATTAAATACAAATGATAATCGTAAGTTTGAATTTAAAATCCCAGCTGATAAGCTATCGATTCGCGATTGATAAGATATCTGACGCTACTGACGTCATCTTCTAGAAACTGCTGACCGGACGCCACACGTAAGCCTTCATGCCTAGATTCATGCCCACTAACTCAGCCTTGATTCCAGAAAATAAAAAAACCGCAAAACATGTTATTTTAGTGTTGTTTTCTGAAAATTGAGGTCCTGCGCAAAAACGAATAAAAACAACCCAAATTAGCAATATCAAATAATTAACAAGGAGTAATTAATAATAAAATAATTATTATTTAAATCACACATCAAATTCCCCCTCACTTATTCAATGCTTTTCCTCAAGCATTTCTCAATGTATCAAAAACCTCAAGTTGCCATCTCTATTTCACAAAATTTCTAAGTCTTTCAAGTAAATCAAAATCATAGCAATTGATAAAACTCAAGAACAATCAAGCTAAAGGCACAATTAAAAACAAGTAATAGCAAAGCATGACATTCCAATTATTCATCAATCTTAAAGAAGCAAGACTTAGTACCTCACATTGGTTCACTCATTCCGCTCAAGTGTTTCGGTAAAAAGAATCGCTCAAGCCTAACTAATCAAAGCATTACCATAAGCTTGTAACTAAATCTAATCTCCACTACTAAGTATGAACATGATGCAATAATCAAGAGGTATTTAAAAGGGTTGTAATGGGGCTAAGGTTCGGGTAGGATAAAGGCCAAAGATTGAGTTAAAACTTCAAGACAAAAAGATCATTCCAAAGGATTATTCGAAAGGAAGCAAAAATCGAACAAAAGGAAATAAGAGATGAAATAATCAAAGTTTTATTCACTCCACTCCTTTTTTTTCTTCTTTTTTTTGTTTGAATCATTTCAAATTTTCTGCACTGTTTTTTTCTTGCACTGCACTTGTTTATTTCTGCACTGTACTTTTTTTCTGCACTATTTTTTTTTCTCTTTTTTGCACTGTTCGAACAATGTTTTTTCATTTTCGTGGAACAATCTTAACTTCGTCCTAAAAAGGGTGACAAAAAAAGGAAAAACAAAGATAAAATAGGCTCGGTTTAATGATGCGATAAACGAAGAAAAGGATATAAGGCTCAAAAATTGGATCACTAAGGGGAAGATAAACAAGGGTAGGCTCTTTTTTTGGGGAAGAGAAAATGGTTAAATCCTAATGCCCCTATCATATTAAAGCAACATATTCAATCGTGTAATCTCAAAAAGCATTACGCTACAAGTTCTAGAATGCCAAGAATTAGTCGGCACACTCAAGTAAACAAAGAGCAAGAATGCAAATGTATGCTCATTAGGCTAAAAAACTCACATGAAAGGTTCAAATTGTACTAAGTCATGCTGTCAATTCAACTAACAAATGCATGGAATGTCAATTGAAATTTTAAAGAAAAACTAATCATGCCAATTGCCATCATGCTTCCTAAATTCCAAGAAAAGCGAGATTAAAATTCACAAGAAAAAACAAAGAAACAAGGTGAAAAATGAGATATGCAACCATCAAGTTCAATACATTAATTCAAGAAAAACTCAGTTCCAACCAATTGAATAAGCAAAGTAAAATTTGATGTAACTTCCACCCCCTCACTTAAGTCAGAAAGTCTCAATTATGAAAAATAAAGCAAAAGAGAGGGAATAGAATACTCCCCGAGCTAATTACGGCAACAACCACGGCCACGGCCTCGGCGAGACGTGCTTGGGCGAAGCTAAGAGAGAATCTCAGTGATGTCAATCTCGATGGTGTTAAGGTGTTCGTTCACGTCCGACTGATGGTTCTCTATTTGTGCTGATTGTGGTGCGGGTTGCCGAAGGTAGACGCGAGCATTCCTAGGTGTAATGACCCCTGGAGGAACAATATAAGGGGCATCAACTGTACTAGCCAAGAGTCACATAGTATCTAATATCGTGCATCTAGAGCATCCATGGTGAAAGTATAAGTAAATTAGGAAGTATCAAATGTTAATGGAAAAACTTTAGACGCAAGATGTGTAATATAAAGACCGAGAATTAGTGGGCAATTTTTTCGCACAACATGCTCAAAGGCACGAGAGAACTAAAATCCTAGGTTTACCTTTATACCGGCTTGCATACACTATAAAAAGAAAAGTTCAACCTTACTCAAACATGATAAAGTGTCATTACGCCCAGAATAGTTGTATGTTAAGAATCGATGGATGTAGCGAAGAGCCGGGCTATGAATGTTCCAACCTTTGGTGGTATGAGCATCGAATGTTACCCCTGCAGTGGCAGTAAGCGCTTCATAGGCCATATCAGTGTCAAAATCCTGCGGTATCTCAAGTAATGCAGTTAGATAGCCTTGATCTGCGACATTTGTCATGAATCCCATAGAAAAATTAAAATATGTAATAGACATATGAAAATATTGTCCTATCAAACGAAAGGATATAACATTAGGTGAATGTACAGTAATAACACACCTTTGCCTAAATGAGAATGTAGCATAAAATTCAAAAACTAATTCATAGTACGTGTTACATCAGACTGCAGGGTATGAAGACCATCCGATAGCATCGAAGTAATGCATTACAGATTCACGCAGATGTAGGATATCAAGCGTTGGCTCATGAATGTATTTGCAAACCTGAAACGCGCGATGTCGAATGCTATTGAAACGCTTTAGCTCCTCAAGCTCAAAGTCCAAGTATCCATTCAGATTCTCCTTAATTGGAACAGAATAAGAACGGCCTCAGCAGTAATGTCCAGTGTTTCTTTCGTTACCATCTTGCGAGTCATTTGGTATAGTGCCTTCACCGGTGCTGGCTACAAATGAAGGCGAAGATGGTCGCTCGCTAGTAGGATGAGACGAGGTTGGTTGATCGTTCTCGACATTCGGCTGCTCCGTCAAAGCCCCCCATAAAGCCAGAATTTAAATTATCTGTATAGCCAATAATAGGATAGAATATTAGCAAGGGTTGAACGGAATAAAAACCAGAGCTTACCTCGTCTGTTCGATTCGTGGGTACCGAGTGGATGGAAAAAGAGGATGTAGCGGAGTTGGGCATAGATTGCGATGATGCATCAGTGTGCATCGAATGGAAGGAGAAAGAGGATGAAACCCGAATAGGGCTAGTACCCTGCTGCAATCGGGAAGCGGTTGTTGGTGGTGGAACGAGCGTGAGGGAAGAGCAGCCGAGGTTCAAACCAGCTTTTTCTCGGTTCGTCGCGGCTGTGCTTCAAAGGAATGAGGATGAGGGTGTGCCGGGGCTGGCTCAGGCTCGGGTGGTGGTGCGATGTTAGCTTGCTGCCAACGTCTACTACGACAAGGAGGAGGAGGTAGCGCAGTGGTTTCTGGTTCGTGCAGCGGAGGTCATTGTAGTCCTCACCCCCTACCATGACGGTGAGGAAGTTGTAGGGCTGGTTGCGAGTCAGAATTGCTGGGTATGGACACGAACTGCGGTGACGCAAATTACCGACGGCCACCGAGGACGATTGGCTCGTGAGTCTGAGGAAGACGGTGAGCTTGGTCTCATGTTCTCACCATGGGTGCAAGGTCGAAGGAGTTGGCTGATGGGTTTTGTGTTGGCCGAATGGGAGGGGTGCGGTGGGTGGTTTGGGAAAATAAAGGGTATGGGTTTTGTTTTAGGTTATCACGTGGTAAAGGGGAAATAAAAGGTGCAGCTGGTGGTTTTTATTTTTTTTAATTTGGTCAAATGGTGATAAGTTATATGAGGTGGGGTCTACGGGGTTTTAAAATTTGAATGAAAAAGGAGTAGGAAGATGAGGATAAAGTACGAGTCAATTTTTAGGTGTTGAAAATCAAATTGGGTGTTGCAAATTTTACCCACGTGTGGGAAATTTTTTTTAAAACAATTGCCACTGTTTTTATGATGGTTGTTACCTCGAATCCGACTATACCGGAGCTGTTGGATTTATCCGGGTAAAATTTCAACGCACCTAAAAATAAAAATAAAAATAATTAATAATAATAATAATAATAAATGCTAATAATAAATAATTAGAAATGAATTAAATAACAGAAAGTAAAAACAATGGGTTGCCTCCCATTCAGCGCTTTATTTAACGTCGTTTAGCCCGACGACCTGAATCAGACTACAGGTTCCTCAAAATTGAGTTCTTCGACTAAACCAATTGGAGCATTCTCATAATATGGTTTTATTCTCTGACCGTTAACTTTAAACTGCTCTCCTGAGTCGTCCTTAATTTCGATCACACCATGAGGAAAGATTTGAGTAACTGTAAAAGGTTCGAGCCATTTTGACCGTAGTTTACCTGCAAAAAGTTTAAGTTTAGAATTAAATAGCAAAACTTTTTGTCCGATAGCAAAAGATTTAAAAGAAATATTTCGATCATGAAAATTCTTAGTCTTTTCTTTAAATATTTGAGCGCTATCGTAAGTGTTTTTACATATTTCCTCAAGTTCCTGGATGTGCAGTTTGCGCGCTTCACCGATTACATCCATTTCCATGTTACATTGATGTACCGCCCAATACACGCGATGTTCTAGTTCAACCAGCAAATGGCACGGTTCCCAAAAATAAGGCAGTATGGCGACATTCCAATAGGACCTTTATATGCAGTTCGGTACGCCCATAATGCATCGGTTAATTTAACACTCCAGTCTTTACGATCCGAGTTTACAATTTTCTCAAGTATTGATTTAATCTCACGGTTTTACAGTTCCGCTTGCCCGTTGGTTTGTGGATGGTAAGATGTTGCAATCCACCGAGTAACTCCAAACTTCTTCATGAGAGCATCAATTACTTGATTAAGAAAGTGCTTTCCCTTATCGCTTATTATCGTCTGCGGTGTGCCAAACCTGGAAAAAAATGAAATCTTTAAGAAAATTAACTGTGGTTTTGGCATCATTATTTTGGGTAGCCTTAGCTTCAACCCACTTAGATACATAATCTACAACAAGAATTATGTAAAAATTTCCAAACGAAAAAACAAAAGGACCCATATAATCAATTCCCTACACATCAAATATTCCGTATACATAAATTGAGTTAAGCGGCATTTGGTTCCTACGACTTAAATTTCCTACACGTTGACATAGTTCACATGATTTACAAAATAAGTACGTGTTGCAAAAAATGTTGGGCCAGAAGAAACCACATTCAAGAATTTTGTGCGTAGTTTGCTTTGGTCCAAAATGACCGCCACATAAGTAGGAATGACAAAAGTTTAGGATTGAATTTACCTCATCTTCGGCGATACATAGCCTAATTACCTGATTTGAGCAATGCTTCCAAAGGTAGGGATCGTCCCAAATATAAAATTGGGATTCTCGCTTTATCGGTTAATTTTAGCTCTCGGTATATCTAGTGGTAACTTACCTGTGGCCAAGTAATTGACCACATCCGCGAACCATGGTGTAGTTTTCTGTGCCATCATCAACCTTTCTTCGGGGTACTCATCTTTAACCGGCGGATCGGACGAGAAAAGGGGAATGCGACTCAAGTGATCTGCTACGAGGTTTTTGCATCCCTTTTTATCCTTGATTTCCATATTGAACTCCTGAAAAAGTAAGATCCATCGGATGAGCCTTGGTTTTGCCTCCTTTTTGCTCATAAAATATCGCAAGGCTGCATGATCAGAAAACACAATAATTTTAGTGCCAAGTAAATATGATCGAAATTTTTCTAGAGCAAAAACAATAGCAAACAAATCTTTTTCCGTTGTTGAATAATTTTTCTGGGCTGGATCTAAGGTGCGAGATGCGTAAGCTATGACATGTGGTTCTTTTTTGATTTTTTGGCCAAGTACGACTCCAACATTTGTATCCGACGCGTCACACATTAGTTCGAATGGATACTCCCAGTTCAGCGGTTGAACAATCGGTGCCATCACAAGTTTTTCTTTTAGCACATTAAACGATTCCTTGCATTCCTCGTTGAAATCAAAGATTTGATCCTTCTGAAGTAGACATCATAACGGTTGTGCTATCTTCGAGAAATCTTTGATGAACCTACGGTAAAATCCTACATGACCAAGGGAAGAGCGAACATCCCTCACAGTTGTGGGGTAAGGAAGTGAGTGTATAATATCAATTTCAGCTTTATCTATGGCAATCCCTTTAGATGAAACAATATGTCCTAATATTAGTCCTTTATCAACCATAAATGACATTTTCATAATTTAGCACAAGATTAAACTCAAGACATCGTCTTAAAACATTTATTAAGTTCAATAGACACTCACCAAAAGAATTACCGTAAACCGTGAAGCCGTCCATAAATACCTCAATTCCTTTCTTGACGTAATCAGAAAATATGCTTACCATACATCTCTAGAACGTAGCTGGCACGTTACAGAGCCCAAATGGCATTCGACGATAGGTGAATGCTCCGAACGGACATGTAAAAGTCATTTTTTCTTGATCTTCAAGAGCCACGGGGATTTGGAAGAAACCTGGAAAACCATCGAGGCAGCAATAATGAGATTTACCAGCTAAACGTTCTATCATTTGATCTATAAACGGTAATGGAAAATGATCTTTTCGAGTTAAGGAGTTCAACTTCCTATAATCGATGCAAACTCACCATCCATTCTGAACTCGTGTTGGAACTAACTCACCTTCTGAATTTCTGACTACCGTAACTCTAGTCCTTTTAGGTACTACGTGAATTGGACTTACCTAATCACTGTCTGAAATTGGATAAATTACATCTGCATCAAGGATTTTTTGCATCTCATTCTTTACACTTCCATCATTGGTTGGTTTAATCGGTGCTGGCCTTGTCATGATGGTTTTGCTCCTTCTTCGATCTTGATTTTGGACTAAGTTATTTTATGTCCACGATTGTCCATCTGATTGCCTCTATATGTGCTCGCAACACCGTTACCATATCATCTTCCTCTTTCTTGGACAGCTTGTTGGAAATAATTACCGGCAATGTCTCTTTTCCCCTAAAAATGCATACTTGAGGTGATCCGACAACTGCTTAAGTTTGATTTCTGGTGCCTGCAAAATCGAAGGTAGAAGTTTAGATTGTGAAGGTGCAAGATTTGGCTCATCATTAATTGAAAAAATATATTCGAACTCTCTAATGTCACTTTCAAATTCTTCGATTTCTCTGCATATATCATTAATGAAATTAGTCTCAAAATATTGTTCAACGGAAGGTTCAATGATATCAATATAGTTAATACTAGCAACATTATCAGGGTATTTCATTGCTCTATAAACATCAAACTTAACAACCTCACTGTCGAATTCCATTGTGAGAATTCCACTTCTTACATCAATTTTTGTACGGGTTGTGCTTAGAAATGGACGTTCGAGAAGAATTTCTGAGGAAGTGTTTGACCGATTGGTTTCCATATCTATCATATAGAATTCTGCCGAAAATATGAGGCCATTTACCTTTACTAGAACATTCTCGAGGAGTCCTTCTGGATATATTACGGATCGGTCAGCTAGTTGTATTGTCACCTTTGTATCCTTCGAGGGCTCAGTAGACAGTGAGTTATATAGAGAAAAGGGCATAACGTTAATAGAAGCCCCTAAATCGCACATTGTACGTTTTATACCAACATTACCAATTTTGCAGGGAATAGCGAACATACCTTGGTCCTTTAATTTTGGCGGAAGCTTCTGCTGGAAAACGACTGAGACGTGTTCTCTGAGAGTTACTTTTTCAATTCCAGTAAGTCATTTTTTGTTAGTACATAAATCATTTAGGAACCTGGCATACCTTGGCACTTTCTGGATGACTTCAAGGAGTGGGATATTGATTTCTACCTTTTGGAACACATCCAGGATCTCCTTTTCTTTGGCTTGTTTGTCTCGCTTTACCAACCTCAATGGGAAATAAGGTGGCACGGCGTAGGGAGACGGATCAGAAGACGAACCTGATGTATCAAGCTGGATGGGGGACTGCGTCTTCTCTTTGTCTTTCTTTTGGCTGTCTTCTTTTGTGGTTTTTGGTTCGATAGTGGTGCCACTTCGAAGTGTGATAGCGTTGACATTTTCTCTTAGGTTTGGCTCAGTTTGAGAGGGTAATTTTCCTTGAGTCTCGAGTTGCCCTACCGTCTGGGCCAATTGGGTCATTTTTTTGTCCAACTCTTGTAGATGGTCCTCAGTGCGGTTCTGAAACTTCTCTTGAGATATCGCCAATCGTTCAACAGTGGACTCTAAGGATGATTTCGGCTGCTGATAGGGTTGCCTCTGTTGGTGTGCTTGATTTGGTCTTTTGTTTTTTGCATAATTAAAGTTCGGAAGATCTTTCCATCCTAAGTTGTATGTATTAGCCTTGGGATTGTATTATCTCTGGGGAGGTCCGAGAAAATTGCCTATGGCATTTAATTGGGTAGCGTCTTCCTCTTATTTCATCGGGCAGCAATCCGCTAGATGTTATGGACTCGTGCATATCCCGCAAAGTCTAGTTGCGACTTTTTTATCTGCAACAAGGGATTGAACAATTTCAGCCAATTTGTCAATTTTATTTTCTAATGAAACATTACTTACCTCGTGAATCCACCGAGAGGGTTCACTATGAGGACAAAATTGCTGGGAGTTAGCGACCATCGTAGAGATTAGAGTTTTAGCCGTTGTTGGGGTCATGTTCACAAGTTCCCCTCCACTTGCTGCATCGATCATCTTCATTTCAATTAGATATAGGCATTCGCAGAAATACTGAAGAAGCGTTTGTTCTGATAGCCCGTGTTGTGGGCAATTTGCTCACAGCTTCTTGAATCTTTCCAGTAGTCATATAATGACTCAGTATCCTTTTGTCGGATACTCAAGATGTTCTGCCTTAGTTCACTCCCCTTAGCCGCATGGAAGAACCTATCAAGAAAAAGTCACGCCATATCAGTCCAAGTTGTAACAGAATCAGAAGGTAAGTCAAATAACCAATCTTTGGCAATATCAGCTAAAGAAAAAGGAATAACGTGAAGTTTTATTTGGTCTTCGGATACTCTCTGTGGTTTTGTACTCAAACAAACCATATGAAATTATTTTAGGTGTTTATGCGGATTTTTGCTCAGCAAACCATGATAGGTGGGTAAAAGATGTATCAAGCCCGTCTTAAGCGCGAATGGTGTTTCTCCATTCGGGAACGTAATGCACAACAACTGTTGGTTGTGTGATGCTGCGACAAGTTGGCGAATGGTTTGGTCTTCGTCACCCATTGGAATCTGTTCGTTGTCAGTGTCCTCAAAGTGTGTTTTGGTTGTGGAGGATGATTCTAGTTCTTGTTGGAATCATTGTTTTCGTTGTCTTCTTTCTCGAAGTGTGCGTGCGTGCAACCTTCGAGCAACTGCTTCTATTTCCGGTTCAAAATCTGTAAATTTGCCCATATTCTTCCTGGTCATAAATCAAAGCAAACAATATTAGTAACTTTTCCGTAGTCCCCGACAACGGCTCCAATTTTGACAAGCGTCGTGAACTGTCAAAATAATATTCCTTAATCTAGAAATAAATAAATAAAAACGTAGTACAGAGAAGAAGGTGTCGATCCACAAAGACTAAGGAGTTGCTAATATATGGTTGTTCTGATTCTGACTGTTGCAAGATAATTTAGTGAATGTGGGGTTTGATCGAAGAAAATGGAGAGTAAGAGTAAAATCACTGCGAGAATAAATGAAGTAAAAATAAATTGATTAAATTAATTAGCCTCAAGCTTTTGCTCCACTTCAATTCAAAATAATCATTGAAAATAATTTTTACTCCGGATACATGCCGGTTACAGTCTACAAGGCCCAACCCTTGTAACTTGTTTTTCTCTTTGGTAAACCGATAATATAAAATCAATTTTTAGATTCCAGATTTCTGGTTAGACTAACCACGACTATCACCGTTAGAATAAAATAGTTTTTAAAATTTGAAAAACCCGACTCAGATTATGTTGTCTCAATGAGAATCGAATCCGATCTCAATTCCCCTTAGCGAATCCGTCGCCAAGTGTGTTCATAGGAAGTCAAAACCACGAATATCGTCGTTCCTTCCTCCCAACTGTAAATCTCAACAACAATCAAGTCAATGCTAGCTTTTTGAAGTGAAAGCGAAAAGATTTTAATAGAAAGGCCGATTACCGATCTAGGTTTTTAGAAAAGTGAGAATGTAAAACAAAGTTGTTAAGTGCTTTTTAATTCTCACAAGGTGAATCGAAGCTTCGCTTTAAGCCCTTGGCTAATAGAAAAATTTAGCTAAGCATGATTATGGTGAAAATCATGCTTAGCATTTTAAAAGAAAGTAAAAAAACTAAATGAACAAAAATAAAAAGAAGAGATAATTTTATAAAACTTCCAAAGTAAAAACAAAGCTAAAATGAGAGATGATTTTCTAGCTTACCCCAATGGGGTATTTATAGTATTCTAAAACCCAAAAAATAACTCTAAAAGATAAAAGATAAATCCTAAAAATATTTAAATTAAATACAAATAATAATCCTAAGTTTGAATTTAAAATCCCAGCTGATAAGTTATCGATTCACGGCTGATAAGCTATCCGACGCTGCTGACGTCATCTTTTAGAAACTATTGATCGGACGCCACGTCAGCCTCCAGGCCCATATTCATGCCCACTAACTCGACCTTGATTCCATAAAATAAAAAATTGCAAAACATGCTCTTTTAGTGCTGTTTTCTGGAAATTGAGGTCCTGCACAAAAACGAATAAAAACAACCCAAATTAGCAATATCAAATAATTAACAAGGAGTAATTAATAACAAAATAATAATTATTTAAATCACTCATCAGTAGTGTTTTTACCTCTTAGGTTCTGATTCAGCTAGATCTGAGCGCGAGACGCGTTCTGCTCGACATTAGAGCTACTGGTTGCTAAGGTGTGTCTCTTCCTATGCCACATATCGGTGTGTTTTATTGTGTTATAAATGATGTTTTGTACCTTGCTTGATTTATTATCTGATTTTTATTTGAGAATATTTTGAAACATTATACATGGCATGTTATATTGTGTTTTAAAATCAAGCATCGGATTTTCGAAAATGAGTTACTCGTAAGAGTTTAGATTTATGTTTTTTTAAATCATATCATTGTGTTATGGGATCGGATCTATGTTTGAAAAAAGCGAGGGAAACCTCCACTCTGGTGAGAGAAATCTCCACTCTGTATGATATCGAATAGTCGGGTATTGAGTCATGCATCAGACATCATATCATTATGATTTGAATTTATTGGATTTGTTGTGTTTTCAAAAAAGAATTTACCAAAAATAAAATACTATATTATTTGTACTTTAGAGACACACTAAAGCTCTTTAGCTTATACCCCATAGCTTCTTCTTTCAGATATACTCTGACTGATTAGGCGACTCGATACTTGGAGCTTCTCGTATTTTTCTCAGATATTTAATCATCGGTATGAACTGTTTTATTTAAACTTTCAGATTATTATTTTGTATTTTAGGACATCTATGTACTCAGAATTTGGACATTATATTATGGGATTATGTTTTCGCATGCATTTTCATATTTTAATTAGATATTTTATTAAACATTTAGAATATGTTTTAATGATTGGATTTTACAATTAAGATATTTTACTATTATTATTGTTGTTATTCAATTATTACTTTATTTTATAAATAAGTAAACCTAAAATGCGTTTCTTGAGGGACAAGTTTTTCAAACTTGACTCCCAAGATTTGACCTAAGAAATTAGGTTAAATTTAAGGGGTTACATTTAGTGGTATCAGAGCCCGGTTTAACCCTCGGACTTTAAGGCTCACAAAATTTGTTTTCAAAATATTTTTTACTTCTGCATGCATTTGAAATATTTTGGGATAAACGAGAATTTTTTAGAAAATTTACTACGATATTATGTGATTTTGACTACCATTTTTAATGTGTTTTAAAATCTATGACTCTAGTTCTGAATCTAACTCTAGGCTCTTACCTTTTTAGATAGTCTGTTATGCCACTGCGTAGGAGTTTTAGCTTTGTGAGTGATCGAGGCCGTATCACCGCTTATGGTAACGATCGTATGCCTTTTGTTGGTCAAACAGAAAATCAAAATGAGATGCCGTATAATGAGGATGAGCTATTGCGAGGACATCAGCTTGGGAGCAATGACTCACATGTTGTTGAGGATATTAAAACAGTTCAGCCATACAGTTCTATGGTGCAATGAGAGTTGTTGCGTTATCTCCGCCAGTTAAAGGGTTTGAGGAAACCTGTATTTACAGAATTTTTAGTGGCTGGGATGAAATTGTTTGAGAGTAAAACTGATACTCATCTAGCTGATGCTAAATATTGGCTAAAGAAGTTACAACGTTTGTTCGTTGAGATAGATTACCCTGTCAATCAGAAATTGAGGGCCGTTGTATCACTGCTTGAGGGTAAAGCACAAAATTGGTAGGAATCTGTGGTAGATACTGTTCCATCTAGTCATGTCACATGAGAGTTTTTTCGACAGGCATTTCAGGATTGATATGTGGGATCTGAGTTTTTAACTAAGTGTTGCGATGATTTTATAAATCTAAATTAGAGTGACATGTTTGTAAATGACTACGAGATAGAGTTTCTGAGGTTGGCCAAATATGTTCTGGGGTTAGTTGCGACCGAGAATGATAAGTGTAAGTGGTTGTTGGATGGGCTTCGTTTACCACTTCAGAGAGAAGTTGCTACACATCATGATAAGGTGTTCAGCGAGCTAGTTGGTCGAGCTAAGAGTGTAGAGAGGATAGCTGCACTCACGAAATGTGAGACCTGCAGTACAAGCAATTCCGTTTGGTACCTGGGTAGTTTAAAAGTTTGTCGACCTATTTCTCTGTGTGGTTATTGCAATAAGAAGCATAACGGAGGGTGCATATTGATGAGCATAGCGTACTTTAGATGTGGTTCTCAAGATCATTACTTGAAGAATTGTCCACGTTCACCTATTGGTTCATCCGTGCAGAGTCAGGCACATGCATCAGTTCAGGCACCTCATAGAGGTAGAGGGCAGCTTAGGTCAACTACTTCAGGTATTGTTTCGGGTACTGCTAGTACATGCAGACTTGCTCAGAAAGGTGGATCAAGACTCGTGGCTAGAAAAACATGTTCTGTATATTTGACTAGATCTCATGTTGGTTATGATGATATGCACGATGGCTTAGCAGGTAACTTTTGATATGTTCAGTTCTTACTTTTGGATATGTTGGATTATAATTTTAGAATGAAGAAGAATAAGAATGAGTCAATTAGTTTGGGAATCTGTTGATAAGTCTAAACATTTCGCGGATGAAATTTTCTTTTAAGGGATGGAGAGTTGTAACACCCTAAATTTTACCCTAATTTTGAAATCCTAATTTGTGAATCCCTAGACTCGAAACCCTAACATTTGGGGATTTTACTTGGAAAACCCTAGATTAAGAATTGGGAATTTAATTTTGATGTCAGTTATAGTTCCGGTGACCTAATTGAATTAATTTGGAACGTTGTTTCCTAATCTGTAAAGTTGCTTAACCTACGAGCCCTTGTGTTCTAAATTGCCTAAAATTTAGGTTTTAAACCTAATTTTGGTTTTGAGTCATATTGGCTGAGGGTTTTATTCTTTTCATTTTGGGTGTTTTGGATAGCAACCGTTCCCTTCCTTTCTCCCCCTCTCGTTATCTCTCCCCTTCCCGGTTCTTATCCGTTAATCCTCTAACCGTCGTCCGTAAAGAGCACCGTTGCCACCATCGATATCCTCGCTTTCTTGCAACCAAAACCTGGTGAGCCTCACCGTGTTGCTGCACCGTCCGTCGTGGGGGGATCGTGTTGTAGGTCCATCGAGAACCTAGGGTTCTCTTCTGTTTTCACCAATCTTGGGTGTCACTTCATCCGCCGTCGATCGCAACCGAACCCCGACCCTTCGCTCTCTTTCACCAGCTTTCATTAACAAGAGATCAGAGCGAAACCCCTTGGTTTTGTTTGAGTCTCTCTTTGCGCCGCCGTGGTCTCCGCCCCTCACGTTGCCGGTGTTACATTTCGAGTGTGGGTAAGTTGAGAAACTGTTGTTCTTCCTCTTGTGGTTTTGATTGGGCTGTTGACATGTGTGTCATGAACCGTCCTTGTCGTCACCATTGTATGCACCGTCTATGGTGGAGCCACGACCATCGCGTTGTCGCTGCCGTTGTGGGTTCACTACCATTGGCGAAGCAGTGCCGCCGTTGGTCCCTTGTAGCTGATGCCGTCAAGTTGAGGTTCGAAACCTAGAGTGCTTGTCGAAGCTGTTGTCGAGCAGGAGTACTCACAAGGCTGGTTGAAGGCTGACTTAGGCGTAGGAATCGACAGATTTGAGTCGAAGGCGTCTAAGGCCGCACGGATCAGCTAGAGTCAAAATCTAGCCCCATGACAAGTGGTATCAGAGCAGATCGGTGACAAGTGGTATCAGAGCGAGCCGTGAGAGTTGGTAACAGAGAGAGCCACGAGAAGTGGTATCAGAGCAGAGCCGTGAGAGTTAGTAATAGAGAGAGCCACGAGATGTGGAATCAGAGAAGTACCGTGATAAGTGCTATCCGAGCGAGTCGAGGAAGGGACTTGCGTTCGAGCCAGCTCGTAGTTGCAGTCAAGCGTGGTGGTGACTTGTGTTCAAGCCAACTTGCAGGTGCAGTCAAGTGTGGTGGATTCCAGCTTGCAGTTGCAGTCAAGTGTGGTGGGTTCCAGCTTGTAGTTGCAGTTAAGCGTGGTGGTGGTTTGCGTTCGAGTTAGTCGAAGTGATCAGGCATCAGACTAGTTCGTGGCAAAGTGGTGATTGAGATGGCACCAAAGAAGAAGACACTAACAATGGACGATGTAAGAAAGACTCTGAATGAATTTGACGAGAGGAGCAACCGTCTTGAAAATAAGGTACAATCGAATCTTGAATTTATAACAATCGTGGAGGCTGGGGTCGATAAACTCTTGGACTTCGAGAAGGAGGCCAAGGTGGTGTTTGAACAGCTAGAGTCGGTAAACCTTGAGAAACTGGGTTCGTTGGATATCAAGATGTTAGAGTCTCTAGAAGGGATCCAGGAGGAGGTTCAATGGGCTCTTAATTGCTTGGATGTGAAGATATCTGAGCGTGGCGATTCCTTAGAGGCTGTAGTGGAAACTCTAAGAGAGGAGGCCAAAAAGACCCAGAGTGTTGTGGAATCACGTCTTGAGAAGTTAGAGTCCATGGAGGGCAAGTTCAATGACGAGACACAACGCATCCTTAAAGAGTTGGAGGTAGTTCGAGAGAGTTGTGCTTGTGAAGCCAAGATGGTGGATTTGCAAAAAGCGGATGATTCTTCCAAGGAGGAAACCGCGAAGGAGATCCAAGAAGTTCTCAACTCGATGTATGAGAAGTTGAACCAACAAGATAATTCCCTTCAAGATGCAGTGGAGGAAATGAAGGCGGAATTAGAGTCGTTGGGAAAGAGGGTTTGTAGACTTGAAAAATCCGAAGAGGAGGCCAAGCAGACCCAAGGTATTTTCGAGTCCCGTTTTGACGAAGTAGAGTCCATAGATGACCGGTTCAAGGATGAGACACGAGAAGTTCTCAACAAGTTGGTGACTGTTCGAGGGAGTAAAGCTAGTGAAGCTGAGATGGAAGCTTTGCGAAAAGAAGTGGATGAGCTCAAGAGGGAGCTGCTCAGTTGCAAGACGACAATGAGCGAATGTGATGCGCTCAAGACCTTCTTAGAGGGATTTAGACCGGGGGCGAAGCTCGTAGTAGAGCAGGGAGATGCCCAGAGACTTTCAGAGGCTTTTGTTGTTGCCGAACCTCTGACCGAGCCCGCAGAATGCAAGCAGGCGAGTGTTGAGTCAACCAGACCCAGTTCGAGAGACAAGGGGAATGGTGAGGCTAAGTCCGTGCCAGAAAAGAAGGGGAGCAAGAAGTTGAAGTGCTACTTCTGTGATGGTCCTCATTTGATAAGGGGATGTCCCGAGAAGAACCGCCTAGCTGCCATGGTGAAGATAGCAGACGAGTCAAAGGGTGAAGTAGCGAGACTTGGGGCGATTGCGTGTGTCAATGCTGCCAAGCAGAGTGTGAACTGTGGTTCGACTACGAGTGTCAAAGTAGTCAAGCCAGCGATGAGACTTGGGGCGATTGTGAGTGTCAATGCCGCCAAGCGAAGTGAGAACCGTGGTTCGACTACAAGTGCCAAAGTAGTTCAGCCAGTGGTGAGACTTGGTGCGATAGCAAGTGAGAAAGCTATCAAGCCGAGGGTAAAAACAAGGCGATTGAGGTGCTACCGATGTAAGGGACCTCATAAGTTACGGAGATGCCCGTTTCGAGCCAAGTGGTCTGAGGGACAGGACAATGCCAAGAGTAAAGAGCCTGTGAAACTTGGTTCCGAGTTGTTTAGTTCTGCCAAGGTAAGCAGAGACCATGAGCAGAATGGGTTGAAGATGTCTGGGAAGGCTGGAAAAGAGCTTGCTGAGAATGTTCGAGTGAAGAACATTACTTTTGAGACCAGTACATTATCGAAGGGGGCTGAGCCGTCGAGGGACATAGCAACCGTTAAGATGCCACCTATGGGCAAGGTGGGAAAGAAGCGAAGGACTTCGAGGAAGACGTGCCGACGCAAGTTAAAGCAACTAGAGTGCTACCAGTGTAAGGGGCCTCACAAATTGTGAGATTGCCTGGATCGAGTCAAGCCATCCAAGGGGTTGAGTGAGCCCGAAGAGAGCGAGGCTGCATCGCTTGATCCGATAATGTCGAGTTCTGCCAAGGCCAAGGGGGACCGAAAGCAGAAAGGGGTGACCATGTCTGAGAAGGCTACCTAGGAGCTTGCCGAGGATGTTCGGGGAAAGAGCATCGCTTTTGAGACCATTGTAGAGTTGAAGGGGGCTAAGTCGTTAAGGGACATAGTAACCGTGGAGACACCACCAATGGGCAAGGTGGGAAACGAGCGACGAACTTCAGGTAGGAAGTGTCGACGCAAGAGAAAGCACCGAACTTCAAGGAAGAAGGATCAATGCAAGAGAGACCAAACTTCAAGTCAGAAGGGCAGATGCAACCAGAAGTAACGGACTTCATGGAAGAAGTGCCGATGCAGAGTATTGCAACGGACTTTGTGGCGAAAGTGCCGATGCATGCAAAGAACTTCGATGAAGAAGGTTCAATGCAGAGGGGGCCAGACTTCAAGAAGAAAGAAGGGCTGACCCATTTTAGAGTAAATGTGATCGAGGAAAAGGACCAAGTGGGTCTGAGTCGAGGTAAATCAGAGTTTGTGGGAGAGTGCTCCTACAAGGGAGATGTATCAAGAGGTGTGTTAGCACGCGATGTTCAACGACAGTTTGGGTCGAGGCGAGCAGTTCATATGGGGGAATTGCATGAAGCCGAGGCATCGACGAGTAATCAAGTTGACCCTGCCCAGGATCGTTCGAGTGCAGCGACGAGGGCGTCGCTAAGTCAAGTGGGGGAGAATGTCACGGACCAAACTTTTCGGATCGAGACATTAGCGCGAGCAACAAATAGGGGAGGTTGTGCGCAATGCAACGGGCTTGCCAAATGTGGCCCAGCACTCGGAGAATGGCGAGGACCATACCTTTGGGACCAAGGCGTTAGCGCAAGAATCAGCTAAAGAAGGTTTGCGCGGTGTAACGAGCTTGCCAAAATCATTAGATTTGGCCTAGCACTTGGAGGAAGGCGTGGACCGAACCTTTGGGACCGAGGCATTGGCGCAAGAATCAGCCAAAGAGGGTTTGCGCAGTGGAACGGGCTTGCCAAGACCATCACACTTGGCCCGGCACTTGGAGAATGCTAGAAAGCCCGCAAGCCCACAAAACTTAGCCAAATCCATGGAGGATTCAGAAGGGTAATTTGGTCAAAGCATTATCCATTTATTTGAATATAATGTGTAGATAATGTTTGTGATAATTAGAGATTTGAAATTGAGATGTAATAAGATAAGATCAATCTCGACCGTCGATGTAATTTAAACTGAACCGTTGGATGTAGGGGAGTTCAACTATAAATAGAGGCTCCCTCCTCACTTGTAAATCACCACTTCACTTTGAGTAATACAAGAAGCATTTACTCTAAAACTCTTTGAGTGTTCTTTATTGTTCTTTGTTGTTCTTGAGTGTTCTTCATTGTTCTAGCTGCCAATCTCTTTCTGTTGTTCTTTGATTAGCTTTCGCTTAGAACGATCTTTCGTTCGAGGGCTTGAGTGTTTGATCTTCGGGCGAGAATCTGGCTGAGTTAGGTGTTTGTCGAGAGATCTTCACCTAAGATGTGACAAGGTACTTGAGGTTGACTTAGCGGACGTTTCAACGAAAGCGACTAAGGTCCGCACAAATCGTCGCAAAGGTCTAGCCCGCGACACAAGTGGTGTCTGACACAAGATCCATCGAAACACAGGTGCTTGTCGAAGCCGTTGTCGGCGGGAGTACTCACAAGGCTGGTTGAAGGCTGACGGGGCTAGATTTTGACTCTAGCTGATCCGTGCGGCCTTAGACGCCTTCGACGCAAATCGATCGATTCCTCGCCTAAGTCAGCCTTGACCAGCCTTGTGAGTACTCCGCCGACAACGGCCCGACAAGCACTCGGGTTTCGATGGATCTTGTCATGGACACCACTTGTGTCGCAGCTAGACCTTTGCCGCATTTAATCGTGCCGAACCTTAGTCGCTTTCTCGGTTGAAACGCTCGCTAAGTCACCCCAAGTACCTTGTCACGGTCTTAGGTGAAGATCTCTCGACAAACACCTAACTCAGCCAGGATTCTCGCTCCGGAAGATCAAACACTCCTCGAAGCCCTCGAACGAAAGATTGTTCTAAGCGAAAGCTAATCAAAGAACAACAGAAAGAGATTGGCAGCTAGAACAACGAAGAACACTCAAGAACAACAAAGAACAATAAAGAACACTCAAAGAGTTTTTAGAGTAAATGCTTCTTGTATTACTCAAAGTGAAGTGAACTGAATATGAGATGATTTACAAGTGAGGAGGGAGCCTCTATTTATAGTTGAACTCCCCTACATCCAATGGCTCAGTTTAAATTACATCGACGGTCGAGATTGATCTTATCTTATCTCAATTTCAAATCTCTAATTATCACAAACATTATCTACACATTATATTCAAATAAATGGATAATGCTTTGACCAAATTACCCTCCTGAATCCTCCATGGATTTGGCTAAGTCTTGTGGGCTTGCGGGCTTTCTAGCATTCTCCAAGTGTCGGGCCAAGTGTGATGGTCTTGGCAAGCCCGTTCCACTGCGCAAACCCTCTTTGGCTGATTCTTGTGCCAATGCCTCGGTCCCAAAGGTTCGGTCCACGCCTTCCTCCAAGTGCTGGGCCAAGTCTAATGATCTTGGCAAGCTCGTTACACCGCGCAAACCTTCTTTAGCTGATTCTTGCGCTAACGCCTTGGTCCTAAAGGTATGGTCCTCGCCATTCTCCGAGTGCTGGGCCACATTTGGCAAGCATGTTGCATTGCGCACAACCTCAATATTTGATGCTCGCGCCAATGTCTCGATCCGAAAAGTTTGGTCCGTGACATTCTCCCCCACTTGACTTAGCGAAGCCCTCGTCGCTGCACTCGAACGATCCTGGGCAGGGTCAACTTGATTACTCATCGATGCCTCGGCTTCATGCAATTCCCCCATATGAACTGCTCGCCTCGACTCAAACTGTTGTTGAACATCGCGTGCTAACACGCCTTTTGATACATCTCTCTTGTAGGAGCACTCTCCCACAAACGCTGATTTACCTCGACTCAGACCCACTTGGTCCTGCGGTAAAGACTTGGATGTTGTCACAACATTGAACACAGACTGAACTCTCAGATTCGTCGACAACTCTGGCTTGCCCCTTAGAACTCTGAAAGTTTTCTTCCAATCTTCTTTTCCCCCGCACTGAAGACTAGGTCGTACTTGACCTACGCTCATCAACAATGGCAAATCAAAACCAAAAACACTAGGAATGTGTTTGAGATGTACCTTCTCCTCGATCACATTTACTCTAAAATAGGTCAGCCCTTCTTTCTCCTTGAAGTCTGGCCCCCTCTGCATTGAACCTTCCTCATCGAAGTTCTTTGCATGCATCGGCACTTTTGCCACAAAGTCCGTTGCGTTACTCTGCATTGGCACTTCTTCCCTGAAGTCCGTTGCTTCTGGTTGCATCTGCCCTTCTGACTTGAAGTTTGGTGCTCTCTTGCATTGATCCTTCCTCCTTGAAGTTTGGTGCTTTCTCTTGCGTCGACACTTCCTACCTGAAGTTCGTCACTCGTTTCCCACCTTGCCCATTGGTGGTGTCTCCACGATTACTATGTCCCTTAACGGCTTGGCCCCCTTCGACTCTACAATGGTCTCAAAAGCGATGCTCTTACCTCGAACATCCTCGGTAAGCTCCTCGGTAGCCTTTTCAGACATGGTCACCCCTTTCTGCTTTTGGTCCCCCTTGGCCTTGGCAGAACTCGACATTATCGGATCAAGCGATGCAGCCTCGCTCTCTTCGGGCTCACCCAACTCCTTGGATGGCTTGACTCGATCCAGGCACTCTCGCAATTTCTGAGGCCCCTTACACTGGTAGCACTCTAGTTGCTTCAACTTGCGTCGGCACTTCTTCCTCGAAGTCCTTCGCTTCTTTCCCACCTTGCCCATAGGTGGCATCTTAACGGTTGCTATGTCCCTCGACGGCTCAGCCCCCTCCGACACTGTACTGGTCTCAAAAGTAATGTTCTTCACTCGAACATTCTCGGCAAGCTCTTTTCCAGCCTTCCCGGACATCTTCAACCCATTCTGCTCATGGTCTCCGCTTACCTTGGCAGAACTAAACAACTCGGAACCAAGTTTCACAGGCTCTTTACTCTTGGCCTTGTCCTGTCCCTCAGACCACTTGGCTCGAAACGGGCATCTCCGCAACTTATGAGGTCCCTTACATCGGTAGCACCTCAATCGCCTCGTCTTTACCCTCGGCTCAACAGCTTCCTCACTTGCTATCGCATCAAGTCTCATCGCTGGCTGGACTACTTTGGCACTCATAGTCGAACCACGGTTCTCACTTCGCTTGGCGGCATTGACACTCACAATCGCCCCAAGTCTCATCTCTGGCTTGACTACTTTGGCACTCGTAGTCGAACCACGACTCTCACCTCGCTTGGCGGCATTGACACTCGCAATCGCCCCAAGTCTCGCTACTTCTCCCTTTGACTCGTCTGCTGTCTTCACCATGGCAGCTAGGCGGTTCTTCTCGGGACATCCTCTTATCAAATGAGGACCATCATAGAAGTAGCACTTCAACTTCTTGCTCCCCTTCTTCTCTGGCACGGACTTAGCCTCACCATTCCCCTTGTCTCTCGAACTGGGCCTGGTTGACTTAACACTCGCCTGCTTGTATTCTGCGGGCTTGGTCAGAGGTTCGGTAACAACAAAAGCCTCTGAAAGTCTCTGGGCATCTCCTTGCTCCACTGCGAGCTTCGCCCTCGCTCTAAATCCCTCTAAGAAGGTCTTGAGCACATCACATTCGCTCATTGCCGTCTTGCAACTGAGCAGCTCCCTCTTGAGCTCATCCACTTCTTTTCGCAAAGCTTCCATCTCAGCTTCACTAGCATTACTCCCTCGAAATGTCACCAACTTGTTGAGAACTTCTCGTGTCTCATCCTTGAACCGGTCATCTATGGACTCTACTTCGTCAAGACGAGACTCGAAAACACCTTGGGTCTGTTTGGCCTCCTCTTCGGATTTCTCAAGTCTACAAACCCTCTTTCCCAACGAATCCAATTCCACCTTCATTGCCTCCACTGCATCTTGAAGGGAATTACCTTGTTGGTTCAACTTCTCGTACACCGAGTTGAGAACTTCTTGGATCTCCTTCGCGGTTTCCTCCTTGGAAGAATCCTCCACTTTTTGCAAATCCACCATCTTGGCTTCACAAGCACAACTCTCTCGAACTACCTCCAACTCGTTGAGGATGTGTTGCGTCTCGTCATTGAACTTGCCCTCCATGGACTCTAACTTTTCAAGACGTGATTCTACAACACTCTTGGTCTTTTTGGCCTCCTCTCTTAGAGTGTCCACTGCAGCCTCTAAGGAATCGCCACGCTCAGATATCTTCACATCCAAGCCATTAAGAGCCCATTGAACCTCCTCCTGGATCCCTTCTAGAGACTCTAACATCTCAATATCCAACGAACCCAGCTTCTCAAGGTTTACTGACTCTAGCTGTTCAAACACCACCTTGGCCTCCTTCTCGAAGTCCAAGAGTTTATCGACCCCAGCCTCCACGATTGTTATGAATTCAAGATTCGATTGTACCTTATTTTCAAGACGGTTGCTCCTCTCGTCAAATTCATTCAGAGTCTTTCTTACATCGTCCATTGTCAGTGTCTTCTTCTTTGGTGCCATCTTAATCACCACTTTGCCACGAACTAGTCTGATCCCTGATCACTTCGACTAACTCGAACGCAAACCACCACCACGCTTAACTGCAACTACAAGCTGGAATCCACCACACTTGACTGCACCTGCAAGTTGGCTTGACCACAAGTCACCACCATGCTTGACTGCAACAACGAGCTGGCTCGAACGCAAGTCCCTTCCTCGACTCGCTCGGATAGCACTTATCACGACACTTCTCTGATACCACTTCTCGTGGCTCTCTCTGTTACCAACTCTCACGGCTCGCTCTGATACCACTTGTCACCGCTCTGCTCTGATACCACTTATCGCCGTTCAGCTCTGATACCACTTGTGTCACAGGCTAGACCTTTGCCAGACGAATCGTGCCGGACCTTAGTCGCTTTCTCGATTGAAACGTCTGCTAAGTCACCCTGAAGTACCTTGTCACGGTCTTAGGTGAAGATCTTTCGACAAACACCTAACTCAGCCAGGATTCTCGCTCCGGAAGATCAAACACCCCTCGAAGCCCTCGAACGAAAGATCGTTCTAAGCGAAAGCTAATCAAAGAACAACAGAAAGAGATTGGCAGCTAGAACAATGAAGAACACTCAAGAACAACAAAGAACAATAATGAACACTCAAACAGTTTTTAGAGTAAATGTTTCTTGTATTACTCAAAGTGAAGTGAACTGAATATGAGATGATTTACAAGTGAGGAGGGAGCCTCTATTTATAGTTGAACTCCCCTACATCCAACGGCTCAGTTTAAATTACATCGACGGTCGAGATTGATCTTATCTTATCTTATCTCAATTTCAAATCTCTAATTATCACAAACACTATCTACACATTATATTCAAATAAATGGATAATGCTTTGACCAAATTACCCTCTTGAATCCTCCATGGATTTGGCTAAGTCTTGTGGGCTTACGGGCTTTCTAGCATTCTCCAAGTGCCGGGCCAAGTGTGATGGTCTTGGCAAGCCCGTTCCACTGCGCAAACCCTCTTTGGCTGATTCTTACGCCAATGCCTCGGTCCCAAAGGTTTGGTCCACGCCTTCCTCCAAGTGCTGGGCCAAGTCTAATGATCTTGGCAAGCTCGTTACACCGCGCAAACCTTCTTTAGCTGATTCTTGCGCTAACGCCTTGGTCCCAAAGGTATGGTCCTTGCCATTCTCCGAGTGCTGGGCCACATTTGGCAAGCCCGTTGCATTGCGCATAACCTCTATATTTGATGCTCGCGCCAATGTCTCGATCCGAAAAGTTTGGTCCGTGACATTGTGGTACCCTAGAGTTAGATGGTGGGAAAGGGGGGAATGGTGATGGGCTTGTATGTGATAGAGCCCAAAGTTAGTTGACTTTGTGAGTGAGGATTGACCAGACCAATTTTTGTATGGGAGTGTGTGGGTTGTCGGGCTGTGCTTGTGTGTGTGTGAGTGGTATGGATTTGGGTTGTGTGTGTAGTTGGGTTTGAACCCAAACTAGGAGGCCCGGTTGTGTGTGGTTAGAATGAGCCCAAAATGAGTGGCTAATGAGGAGCCCAATCTGGGAGTGAAGCGGCTGAACCGGACCAAGTTTTGAACTGAACCAGACGTTGTGAACCGACTCGATTCCTGAGACCGAACCGGATGAGTGAATCGAACCAGAGGGTTGACCCAACTGTTAACCTGACTCGACTGTTGACCTGACCCGACCATTGACTTGGACCTTTGACCTTGACCAGTTGACATTGACCTTTTAACTTTGACAAGTTTGACTAGAGTTAACCTTTGGCCTTTCACTTTGACCAGTTTGATTAGGGTTGACTTTGACTTTTGACTCAAAGTTTACTTTTTCAGAAAACCTTTATCTTGACCTTAATCGACGTCCTGAGTCTGAATTCGCTGCCCGTTTTGTTAAATTTGAACCTGAAAGCTTCGTTTTGCTAATTCTAATAATTTTATACCTTAGTAATTTTAGAAGAAGTGAGTATCGGATTAACCTGACTTATTTTTCGTTGTCAGGTATCGTCTCTAAGGCCGACGAGTTACCTCATTATATTCAGATCAGTTGTGTACGTTTTTCGAGGCCTTTACGTGAGTATGCCTTCGATCTAGTCCTTATGTTTTTAGTTGGTGGCTTAGTTTAGGTAAAAATTATTAATGTAGTGTTTTTACCTCTTAGGTTCTAATTCAACTAGACCTGAGCGTGAGACGCGTTCTGCTCGGTATTAGAGCTACTACTTGCTAAGGTGTGTCTCTTCTTGTGCCACATATTGGTGTGTTTTATTGTGTTATAAATGATGTTTTGTACCTTGCTTGATTTATTGTCTGATTTTTATTTGAAAATATTTTGAAACATCATACATGGCATGTTATATTGTGTTTTAAAATCATGCATCGAATTTTCAGAAATGAGTTACTCGTAAGAGTTCGGATTTATGTTTTTTTTAAATCATATCATTGTGTTATGGGATTGGATCTATGTTCAGAAAAAGCGAGGGAAACCTCCACTTTGGTGAGAGAAATCTCCACTCTGGCGAGGGCAATCCTCCACTATGTATGATATCGGATAATCGAGTATTGAGTCATGCATCGAATAATCTCCACTTGTTTTTCTCTTTGGTAAACCGATAATCTAAAATCAATTTTTAGATTCCAGTTTTCTGGTTAGACTAACCACGACTATCGCCGTTAGAATAAAACAGTTTTTAAAATTTGGAAAACCTGACTCGAATTATGTTGTCTCAATGAGAATCAAATTTGATCTCACTTCCCCTTAGCGAATCTGTTGCCAAGTGTGTTCATAGGAAGTCAAAACCACGACTATCGTCGTTCCTTCCTTCCAACTGTAAATCTCAGCAACAATCAAGTCAACGCTAGCTTTTTGAATTGAAAGCGAAAATATTTTAATAGAAAGGCCGATTGCTGACACGCGTCGTTTTTGCGTCAAAATAATTCTTTCTTCTCAAATAATAAATAAAGGAATTTAAACGTAGTAGAAGAGAAGTAAGTGTCGATCCTACAGGGACTAGGAGAACTTCCTGATTTATGTTTTCAATCGGTGAGCCAAGAAGAGAGTTGAATAATATTTAAGTATGGTGGGGAATAGTGAATTAAGTAAAAATAATAAGAGATTGTAGACGAAATTTAGGAAGTGGAATAAATATGGTAAAGATTAGCCTCAAGCTTTTGCTTTGACTCAGTTCCCTAGGAACATTGGAAAAAGGATTTTTCACTTCGGGGTTCACGTCAGTTACTCGTCTTCAAGGATCAATCATTGTGACCGTGCCTTGTATATCGAATTCCCAAGTGCCATCTTTGGTATCGATTTTGGAAATTGATCTAATCAACAACAATGTTGTAGATCAAAAATGTTTAAGTAAAGCCGACTCGGACTATGTCGTTTCAATAATAACTGATTCCGATCTCAGTTTCCTCATAGCAAACAATTTTGCTAAGTGTGTTCCAGTAAGTCAAATGTGTTTCAATAGCCGATCGTTCCTCCCACACATTTAACCAAAACAACATCCTGACCAATGTCAATCTTTGGTTTTGAAATTATTTTGATTTTGAAATTACGTTTAGAAAACTAAGAGAGATACCCGAAATTGTTTAGGTGCTTTTCAACCCTCACGTTGGAATTGAGCCATTGCTTTAGCCCTTGGCTATGGAGAATTTAACTAAGTATGATTATGGGAAAATCATACTTAGCATTATAAAAAAAAACTTAAAGCAAGAACCAAAGAAAAGAAAGAATTTTATAAAACCTTAAAAGTAAAAACAAAGCTAAGAATGAGAATATTAGATATGAGATATGATTTGAGTTTGCCCAAATGGGGTATTTATAGCAGCCTAAAACCTTAAAAAAAACCTAAAGAGATAAGAGATAAATCCTAAATTATTTAAATTAATTACAAAAGATAAATCCAAAGTTTGAATTTAAAATCTGGCTGATAAGTTATCTAATATGCGGCTGATAAGCAATCACTGCTGCTGACGTGGCGTCCAGTTAGACTTTCATGCCCAGATTCATGCCCACTAATCCAGCCATGAATCCAGAAAATCAAAAATTGCACAATTTCAGCAGTTTAAGCAATATTCCTAGAATCTATTGTCCTGTATGAAAGATGAACAAAGATGCCCACATTAGCAACTTAAAACAATCAATCAAGGAGTAATTAGAGATATAATAATGCATAATTTAAGCACTAATCAAATTCCCCCTCACTTATTCAATGCTTGTCCTCAAGCATTTCTTAATTATCATGCTAAAAACTTTAAGTTGCCAACTCCAATTTTAAAGAATTTCCAAGATTTCTAAAGTAAACTAAATCAAGTAAATGTTGAAATTCAAGATCAATCAACCATGGCATAATCAATTAAGTGTAAATAACCAAGGCATTTCAATCGTCTACCAATTTCAAAGAATACAAGACTTAGCTCCTCACATTGGTTCACTCATTTCGCTCAAATGTTTCAGGTAAGAGAATCGCTCAAGCCTAAACTAATCAACTCATTACCATAGGCTTGTAACTAGATCTAATCTCCACTACTTAATATAAAAATGATGCAAAAATCAAGAGGACTTAAAATGGGTTGTAACGGGGTTAAGGTTCGGGTAGGATAAAAGGCCGAAAATGAGGTTTAAAAAGTCAAGACAAGTAAAATTATTCCAAAGAATTTATTTGAAGAGAGGAGAAGAAATCAACCTTTTTTTCATTCGAACTGTCCCTTTTTTCTATTTTTTCTACTTTTTTTCACTGTTCGAATAGCACAGTATATTCGAAATGCACTGCACGATTCTGCAATTTTTCTGCGCAGTATTTTTCTGCACTGTTCAAACCAAACTGTACTGATTTATTTTTCTGCAGTGTTTTTTTCTGCAATGCACTGTTTATTTTTCTGCACAGTTTTTTTTCTTTTCGAATCTGATTTTTTTCTCTCTTTTTTCGCTTTGGAATAATCTCAACTTGTCCTGAAAAAGGGTGACAAAAATAATTGAAAGAAAAGCAAAAATAAAATAAGCTTGGCTTAATGATACAGTAAACAAAGAAAATGATTAAAGGCTAAAAAATGGTTCACTAAGTGGAAAACAAATAAAAGGGTAGGCTATTTTGCTTGGTAAGAGAAGTTGGTTTAATCCTAATGCCTCTATCATATTAGAGCATCATAATCAAAATGTGTAGTCTCAACAAGCATCGAGTTACAAGTTCTAGAACGCAATCAATTAGTTTGGCACACTCAATTGAAACAAAGAGCAAGAATAAAAATATATGCTCATTAGGCTCAAAACTCACACGAAAGGTCTATTGAACTAAGTTATGCATCCAATTCAATCAAAAAATTCATGAAACGACCAAGAAAAATTTACATAAATTAGTCATGCCATGCTATCATGCATCCTAAATTCAACAAGAACAAGATTGAATTCACAAAGAAATGCAAAGAAATTAAATCAAACAAGAGACTAGCAACCAAGGTCATCAACAATTCTAATCAAGAAACAACATAATTTCAATCGCAAAGCATAAGTGAGAGTTAATTTGATTTCTAATTCCACCCACTCACTTAATCATAATGTCCCATTATGGAAAAATAAAGTGCAAAAGAGAGAGGGTGAAAATACTCCCCGATTAATGTCGGGCGCGACCATGCCCACGTCCTCGATGAGATGTGCCCGGATGAAGGAGTGATAGGATTTCGACAATATTGGTTTCAATGGAGTTCATGCGCTCGTTAACATCCGGCTGCGGATTGTTGTCTTGTATGGGTCGAGAAACCGGTATTGTTTCTTGAACTTACCGTGAATGGTGAGGAATCTAGATGTTCGTTGTTCGAGTGGGATGAGGCGGGCTGGTCAGAAGGATATTCGTGCTCAAAGTCCGGTTGTTCCATCGATGGGCTGTTCGTGTGGAGATTAGCTCCGAGGGTGTCTGTAAAGCCAAAAATCGGATAAAAAATTAGCAGAGGGGCAAGTGAGATAAAATCAAAATTTACCTCGGGTGTTTGATGCGATGGAGATGGATGCATGGGATGAGAAAATGCAGCATCGCCGTGCATGGAACGAAAGGACAGTGACGACCTCCTTGAGGATCTGTCTTGCCGTGGCTAGTTAGCGTCAGTGGCATCTGGCATCGACTGTGAGGACGCGGCAGAAGGCATGGAGTGAAAGAAAGGGGACGATGGTGCCGGATGGCTACGCGGTGGTCGAAGGCGTGAAGACCCGGCAGTCGCGTTGCTGCCCATCAAACGAGCAGACCGGCCATTTGAGTGATCGAGGGCCGGTTCCTGGTCGTTCGGCTGAGTGGTGGCCGCCTGATGCTGCTGCCTACGGCTGTGACGTGGGGGAGGCAGCGGAGGAACGGGCTACGAGTCTGAATTGCTAGGCACGGCCAGGAACTGCGGTGGTGCCATCCGACGATGACCGCTGAGCATTAGGGGTGCCGGTGTTTGGGGGAGCCAGCGTGCTTGATCCCTTGTGCGCACCATTGTTGAAGCAAGCGAAGGTTGTCGTTGGTGAGGGCAGGTTGGTTTGAGGGAACGGCTGAAGAAGAAGGGTAATAGTATAGGTCTGAGAAACGTAAAAGAATTGAATTTGGAAAGGATTGTGATATCTTATCACAAGTGGGGCCCACATAATCTCACAAAGCAACAAGATTGGGTCAAAATTTGACCGATTATGATAGGGAAATTTTAAAATTTGATTCTATATTTGAATAAGGGCCGGCTATAGTGCACCAATTAAAAGGGAGATGCTAACTTGCTCCATGCTTGAAGAACCTGCACATAATCGATGCGAAATATGATCAGCAACAAGGGATAGTAGACGGTTTAATGCAAAAATAGAAAGAAAGAAAATAAATAAATTAAGAAAAATTTGTAACAAAAAGAAATAAACAAAATAAATTAAAAATGGGTTGCCTCCCATCCAGCGCTTATTTAACGTCGTTAGCTTGACGAGTCGATTTTAAAGCATAGGTTCTTGTAATTGGATCTCCTCAGCTAATCCTACCGGAGCGTTCTCATAATACGGCTTCAACCTCTGGCCGTTTACTTTAAATCGAGCTCCAGAATTGTCTTCTATCTCCACTGCACCATGAGGAAAAATCTGAGTTACCGTAAATGGGTTATTCGATCGCTAATTATCGCTCATTTACTTTTTCATGAGCGCGTCAATTACCTCTGGCCGTTTACTTTTTCATGAGCGCGTCAATTACCTTGTTGATGAAATAGGTTATTCGATCGCTAATTATCGCTCGTGGTGTGCCAAACCTGTAAAAGATAGAATTTTTCAAAAAATTAACAGTGGTTCTAGCATCATTATTTCGGGTAGCCTTAGCTTCCACCCATTTAGAAACATAATCAACTGCAAGAATGATATAAAAATTTCTAAATGAAGAAGTAAATGGGCCCATGTAATCGATTCCCCACACATCAAAAATCTCACAGACGTGAATCGGATTTTGAGGTAATTCATTCATTCGGCTTAAATTCCCTACACGTTGACACTTATCACATGATTTACAATATAAGTAAGCATCACGGAATATAGTAGGCCAAAAGAAACAACATTCCAAAATTTTATGGGCAGTTCGCATTGGTCCAAAGTGACCACCACATGAATAAGAATGGCAAAAGTCTAGGATAGAATTTACCTCTTCCTCAACGACGTATCGCCTAATTACCTGATCCGAACAGTGCTTCCATAAATAAGGATCATCCCAAATATAATATCGGGACTCCCGTTTTAGTCGATTAATTCTAGATCTAGGCAAGTCTAAGGGTAATTTACCTGTGACCAAGTAATTTACCATGTCTGAGAACCATGGAACCACTTTCTGCGCCAACATCAAATATTCTTCCGGGAACTTATCGTTAATTGGCGGGTTGGCTGTAGAAATAGAAATGTGACTTAAATGGTCAGCTACGAGATTCTCGCTTCCCTTCTTGTCTTTAATTTCCAAATTAAATTCTTGTAAAAACAGGATCCATCGGATAAGTCTTGGTTTCGCCTCCTTTTTGCTCATAAGGTACTTCAAAGCTGCATGGTCAGAAAAAACAATCACTTTAGTTCCAAGCAAATAAGATCTAATTTTTTCTAAAGAAAAAATAATAGAAAGTAATTCTTTTTCTATTGTGGAGTAATTTCTCTGAGCCGAGTCCAAAGTCCTTGAAGCATAGGCGATAACACGTGGTTCTTTACCGATTCTTTGTCCAAGAACAGCTCCAACGCTCGTATCGGATGCGTCACACATAAGCTCAAAAGCATATTCCCAATTTGGTGCTTTGACGATCGGTGCCGTGGTCAAATTTTCTTTAAGTACATCGAACGATTCTTTGCACTCAAGATTAAAGTCGAATACTTTATCTTTTTGTAACAGCTCACACAACGGTCGCGTCAACTTTGAAAAATCTTTAATAAATCTTCGGTAGAAACCTGCATGGCCAAGAAAAGAATGAACCTCCCTCACAAATGTGGGGTAAGGTAGTGAGCGTATAATATCGGTCTTGGCCTTATCAACGACAATTCCATTAGATGACACAATATGTCCCAAAATTAAACCCTTATTAACCATAAAATGACATTTTTCATAATTCAAAACAAGATTAAATTCTAGGCATCTATTAAGCACATTAGTTAAATTACTAAGACACTCATTAAAAGAACTACCGTATACCGTAAAGTCATCCATGAAGACTTCGATGCCCTTCTCCACATAGTCAGAAAAAATACTCAGCATACATTTCTGGAAAGTGGCCGGTGCATTACAAAGGCCAAAGGGCATCCTTCGATATGCAAATGTACCGAACGGGCAAGTAAAAGTTATTTTCTCTTGGTCTTCTAACGCAACTGGAATTTGGAAAAAAACCTGAAAAACCATCAAGGCAACAATAATGAGTTTTATCGGCTAATTTCTCAATCATTTGATCTATAAAGGGAAGGGGAAAATAATCTTTTCTAGTGAGAGAGTTCAACTTCCTGTAGTCGATACAGACTCTCCATCCATTTTGTACACGCGTTGGGACTAACTTTCCTTCGAAATTTTGGACCACTATCACTCCGGTCTTTTTAGGTACCACATGAATTGGACTTACCCAGTCACTGTCAAAAATGTGATAGATTACATCTGCATCAAGGAGTTTCTTTATCTCCTTTTTTACTACCTCCATCATTGGTTGGTTCAAACGGCGTTGTCCTTGTCTAGAGGGTTTCGCTCCTTCTTCTGTTTTAATCTTATGCATACAAGTCGAGGGACTAAGTCCATTAATATCGACAATAGTCCATCCTATGGCTTCCTTGTACGTGCGCAATATCTTCACTAGTGCGTTCTTTTCTTCTTCGGACAACTTGTTTGAGATTATCACCGGCAAGGTTTTATTTTCTCCCAAAAAGGCATATTTCAAGTGCACCGGCAACTATTTTAATTCTATCTCTGGCGCCTGCAAAACAGAAGGTAACATTTTAGTTTTTGAGGGAGATAAAATAAATCAGAATTGATAGATAAAATATGTTCAAACTCCATTTCTTCCTCTCTGCGGCAAAGTTTAAAATCCCTGTAAAAATTATCGAAAAAATAGATTAAACAAATTCATCAACTAAAAGATCAATAATATTGACAGAATTAATTCTTTCAACTTGATATGGGTATTTCATCGCTTTATAAACTTCAAATTCTCGACCTCACCATCAAATTCCATTGTTAATATACCGCTTCTCACATCAATCTTTGTATGCGCAGTGCTTAGGAAGGGTCGGCCTAAAAGTACCTCAGAGCAAGTGTTCCTCCTATCGTTTTCCATGTCGATGACATAGAAGTCGGCAAGAAAAATTAGAACATCGACTTTCACTAAGACATTTTCAAGCACTCCCTCCGGATAGATAATAGAACGATCAGCCAACTAGATAGTTACTCTTGTTTCCTTCAAAGGTTCGTTAGTAATAATTTTATAAACAGAAAGAGGCATAACGTTAATTGAAGCTCCTAAGTCACACATTGCGCGTTTAATTAAAACATTTCCTATTTTGCAAGGTATACCGAACATACCTTGTTCTTTCATCTTTGGTGGAAACTTTCGCTGAAATACTGCTGAGACATGTTCTCCCAGGTTTACCTTCCCGTGACCAGTCAGTCACTTCTTTGTGGTGCAAAGCTCCTTTAGAAATCGGGCATACCTTGGCACTTGTCGGATTACTTCTATGAGAGGTATGTTGACTTGTACTTTTTGGAACACCTCTAAGATTTCCTTCTCTTCGGCTCTCTTGTCACGCCTCATCAATCTTGATGGGAAGGGTGGTGCGATTTCATGAGAAAGAGGTGGTGGTGGCGATGAAGATGTACCTTGGACGTCGGAGGGTGGCTTTTCCTTACCTTTCTTTGACCGTTCGACATTCTCTTTTAGGACTTCAGGTGTGACAACAGTTCCACTTCGGAGGGTGATACCACTCACATTCTCTCTCAGATTTGAGTCCGTTTGAGAAGGAAGTCTTCCCTGCGACTCTAGTCTCCCCACAGTTTGAGCTAACTGGGTCATTTGTTTGTCCAAATCTTGTAGGTGAGCCTCAGTGCGGGTTTGAAACTTCTCTTGGGATATTGCCAACCATTCAACGATGGATTCCAATGATGACTTCGGTTGTTGATATTGTTGTTGAATGGGTTGTCTTTGCTGATATGGTTGACTTTGCCTTTGATTTTGAGCATAACTGAAGTTCGGATGATTTTTCCAACCTGGATTATACGAGTTGGCGTTGGGGTTGTATTGTCTTTGCGGAGATCCTGGAAAATTTCCTATGGCATTCACTTGCGCAGTGTCATCTTCTTATATAATCGGACAACAGTCCGTCAGATGCTCTAGACTCGTACATATCCCGCAAAGCCTGGCTACAATTCTTTTATCTGCAACGAGAGATTGAACAATATCAACTAACTTATCAATTTTGTTTTCCAGCGAAACTGTACTTACCTCGTGAACCCGTCGATATGGTTCACTAGAAGGGTGAAATAGTTGCGAGTTGGCAGCCATAGTAGATATTAATGTTCTTGCCGCTGTTGGAGTAATGTTAACAAGAGCTCCTCCACTTGTTGCGTCTACCACTTTCATGTCCATGGGTGTTAAACCTTCATAAAAATACTAGAGAAGCGTTTGTTCAGACAAATCGTGTTGCAGACAGTTTGCGCATAGCTTTTTGAAACGCTCTCAGTAGTCATATAAAGATTTAGTATCCTTTTATTGGATACTCAGGATGCTTCGCCTTAGCTCGCTTGCCTTAGCTGCTGTGAAAAACCTGTCAAGAAATAGGTGAGCCATGTCAGTCCAAGTTGAAACCGAGTTGGAGGGTAAATCAAATAGCCAATCCTTAGCAATATCAGCTAGAGAAAAAGGGAAAGGCGCGAAGTTTTATTTGATCTTCAGAGACCCCCTGTGGTTTTGTGCTTAAACAGACCATGTGAAATTCCTTTAGATGTTTATGTGGATTTTCACTTGGCAAACCGTGATAGGTTGGTAAAAGATGTATTAAGGCTGTCTTGAGAGCGAATGGTGTCTCGCCATTCGGGAATGTTATGTACATCGGCTGGTTATCATCAGGGGCCGCAGTCAGTTGTCGAATAGTTTGGTCATTGTCTCCTATCGGAACTGGTTCTTCGATTGTGTGGTCAAAATGTGATTTTGCTTTATATGCTATTTCTAGATCACGTTCTAATCGTTGTTTTCACTGTCTTTACTTCTTTTCTTGAAGTGTTTGGGCGTGTAATCTTCGAGGGTATGCTTCAATCTTCGGGTTATATTCTGCTTGTTCTCCCGGATTCCTCCTGGTCATAAATCAAACAAAAATAATCAGTAACTTCACCGTAGTCCCCAGCAACGACGCCAATTTGACACGGGTCATTTTTGCGTCAAAATAATTCTTTCTTCTCAAATAATAAATAATGGAATTCAAACGTAGTAGAATAGAAGTAAGGGTCAATCCCACAGGGACTAAGAGAACTTCCTGATTTATGTTTTCAATCGGTGAGCCAAGAAGAGAGTTGAATAATATTTAAGTATGGTGGGGAATGGTGAATTAAGTAAAACAAATAAGAGATTGTAGACGAAATTTAGGAAGTGGATTAAATATGGTAAAGATTAGCCTCGAGCTTTTTCTTTGACTCAGTTCCCTCGGATCATTGGAAAAATGATTTTTCACTTCGGGGTTCATGTCGGTTACTCGTCTTCAAGGATCAATCCTTGTGACTGTGCCTTGTATACCGAATACCCAAGTGTCATCTTTGGTATCGATTTTGGAAATTGATCTATTCAACAACAATGTTGTAGATCAAAAATGTTTAAGTAAAGTCGACTCGGACTATGTCATTTCAATAATAACTGATTCCGATCTCAATTTCCTCTTAGCAAACAATTTTGCTAAGTGTGTTCCCAGGAAGTCGAATGTGCTTCAATAGCCAATCCTTCCTCCCACACATTTAACCAAAACAACATCCTAACCAACGTCAATCTTTGGTTTTGAAATCATTTTGATTTTGAAATTAAGTTTAGAAAACTAAGAGAGATACCAGAAATTGTTTAGGTGCTTTTCAAACCTCACATTAGAATTAAGCCATTGCTTTAGCCCTTGGCTATGGAGAATTTAGCTAAGTATGATTATGGGAAAAATCATACTTAGCATTATAAAAAAAAACTTAAAGCAAGAACTAAAGAAAAGAAAGAATTTTATAAAACCTTAAAAGTAAAAACAAAGCTAAGAATGAGAATATCAGTTATGAGATATGATTTGAGTTTGCCCCAAATGGGGTATTTATAGCAGCCTAAAACCCTAAAAATAACCCTAAAGAGATAAAAGATAAATCCTAAATTAATTAAATTAATTACAAAAGATAAATCCAAAGTTTGAATTTAAAATCCGGCTGATAAGTTATTTAATATGCGGCTGATAAGCTATCATTGCTGCTGACGTGGCGTCTTCTAGAACCTGCTGACGTGGCGTGCAGTCAGACTTTCATGCCCACTAATCCAGCCATGAATCCAGAAAATCAAAAATTGCAGTTTAAGCAATATTCCTGTAATCTACTGTCCTGTATGGAAAATGAACAAAAATGCTCACATTATCAACTTAAAACAATCAATCAAGGAGTAATTAGATATAGAATAATGCATAATTTAAGCACTAATCAATTGATGATCTAGGTTTTTAGAAAATTGAGAATGTAAAACAAAGTTGTTAAGTGCTTTTTAATTCTCACAAGGTGAATCGAATCTTCGCTTTAAGCCCTTAGCTAATACAAAATTTTAGCTAAGCATGATTACGGTGAAAACCATGCTTAGCATTTTAAAAGAAAGTAAAAAACTAAATGAACAAAAATGAAAAGAAGAGAGAATTTTATAAAACTTCCAAAATAAAAACAAAGCTAAAATGAGAGATGATTTTCTAGCTTACCCCAATGGGGTATTTATAGTATTCTAAAACCCTAAAAATAACTCTAAAAGATAATAGATAAATCCTAAAAATATTTAAATTAAAAAAATGATAATCCTAAGTTTGAATTTAAAATCCCAGCTGATAAGCTATCGATTCGCGGCTGATAAGCTATCCGACGCTGTTGACATCATCTTTTAGAAACTGCTGACCGGACGCCACGTCAGCCTTCATGCCCAGATTCATGCCCACTAACTCAGCCTTGATTCCAGAAAAAAATCTCAAAACATGCTCTTTTAGTGCTATTTTCTGGAAATTGAGGTCCTGCGCAAAAACGAATAAAAACAACCCAAATTAGCAATATCAAATAATTAACAAGATCAAATAATTAACAAGGAGTAATTAATAACAAAATAATAATTATTTAAATCACTCATCAGTAGTGTTTTTACCTATTAGGATCTGATTCAGCTAGACTTGAGCGTGAGACGCGTTCTGCTCGGTATTAGAGCTACTGGTTGCTAAGGTGTGTCTCTTCCTGTGCCACATATTGGTGTGTTTTTATTGTGTTATAAATGATGTTTTGTACCTTGCTTGATTTATTATCTGATTTATATTTGAGATTATTTTGAAACATCATACATGGCATGTTATATTGTGTTTTAAAATCAAGCATCGGATTTTCGAAAATGAGTTACTCGTAAGAGTTCGGATTTATGTTTTTTTAAATCATATCGTTGTGTTATGGGATCAGATCTGTGTTCGAAAAAAGCGAGGGAAACCTCCATTCTGGTGAGAGAAATCTCCACTCTGGCAAGGGCAATCTTCCACTCTGTATGATAACGGATAGTCGGGTATTGAGTCATGCATCGGACATCATATCGTTATGATTTGAATTTATTGGATTTGCTGTGTTTTCAGAAAAGAATTTATCAAAAAATAAAATACTATTTTATTTGTGATTGTTTTCACTTTAGAGATACACTAAGCTCTTTAGCTTACACCCCATAGCTTCTTCTTTCAGATATACTCAGACTGATTAGGCGACTCAGTACTTGGAGCTTCTCATATTTTTCTCAGATATTTAATCATCAGTATGAACTATTTTATTTAAACTTTCATATTATTATTTTGTATTTTAGGACATCTATGTACTCAGACTTTGGACATTATATTATGGGATTATGTTTTCGCATGCAGTTCCAGATTTTAATTAGATATTTTATTAAACATTCATAATATGTTTTAATGATTGGATTTTACAATTAAGATATTTTGCTATTATAATTTTTATTTACTTATTACTTTATTTTATAAATAAGTAAACCTAAAATGCATTTCTTAAGGGACAAGTTTTTCAAACTTGACTCCCAGGATTTGACCTAAGAAATTAAGTTAAATTTAGGGGGTTACATATTCAAATTAAATTCTAAAAACAAAAGATAATTTTTAATTTGAATTTTAAATGCAGCTGATCCACTCATCTGTCATCGTTGACTAGACCTTCTAGAAGCCGCTAACTGGACCTTCTAGAAGTCGCTGGCTAGATGCCACATTAGACGCGTCATGCCCACTAGCCCAGCCTTGATTCCAGAAAATAAAACTGCAAAATGTTGTCTTTTAAGTGCAATTTCCAAAATTGTAGTCCTGCATAGAAAATGCACAAAAAATCCAAATAAACAACATGAACTAACCATTAAAGGAATAATTAAAGATAAAACGATATCCAAATAAACTGCTTATCAAATTCCCCATCACTTATTCAATCCTTGTCCTCAAGCATGCCTTAGTCAAGAAATCTTAAGTTACCAATCCGTAACAATATGTCAAGGAATACCAAATGAATCAATAATCATATCAATTATCAGAAACAAGGTGACAATCAAGAAAATAGGCTCAACTAGTAACAAGTTTAAGCAAAAGGCCAAGATATTCTAATTATCCATTAATTTCAACATAACTAGATTCAATACCTCACAAGAGTTTACTCATTATCGCTCAATGCATTTTGGGTAAAGGAAACGCTCAAAGCCAAGATTAAGAAAGACATTACCATAGGCTTATACGAAAATCAAGTCGCCACTACTTAGAATGAACATGATGTATTAATCAAAGGGTCTTTAATAAGGTTGTAACGGGGCTTAGGTTGGGTAGGGATAAGGCCAAAAAGTGGGTTTAAATGTCAAGACAAAAGATGCTAAAAGAAGCTCCAGCCACGAAATAAACAAGGTAAACAAATGCAAAGAAGTGAAAGAAAAATCTAATAACCAAAATGGTTTCGCTTTCTTTTTCTATTTTTGACCTTTTTCTGTTTTCCTTTTATTTTCTGTTTTTTTGTACTGTTCGAATATTGTTCAAACTAGATTTTTCTTTTCTTTTTTCTTTTTTTGGGAAAATTTCTTCTTTGCTATTTTTTCGTTCGTGGAACAAATCAATCTCTGTCTTCACAAAGGTAACAAAAGAGGGTAAGAATAAAAGGTTTCAGGTTTATACAATGTGGTAAAGCAAAGAAAAAGGTAAAAGCACAAAAATGGTTCACTAATGGATATAAACGGGTGGACAATTTTGGGTAGAGAAGTGGGTTAATCCTAAGTGCCCTAATCATATTAAAGCATCCAGTTCAACGTGTAGTCTTGACATGCATTTAATTACAAGTTCTAGAATATCAAAATTAATACAGCACACTCAATCAAAAACATGAGCAAGAATAAAAAGCATGCTCATTTAGGCTCAAATCTCACAAAGATGTGTATTGTGCATTGAATCAAGAAACATATCAACCAATTAACTCATGGAATGTCAAGCAAAATTTAACGGAAAACACCAATATTTCCATTTACTCTCATGCACCCTAATTCCGATTAAAGTGTGAATAAAAATTCATAGGGTATTCAAAGAAACAAAGCAAAAATCAAGATTGATAACAAGAGATTTCAACAATTCAACCAAGGCAACTTAATTTTAGGCATATAAACAAAAGAAGGTAATTTGATGCAGACATTATTTCCACCCCCCAGTAAAAGCATATTGTCCCAATATCTAAACCAAAATATAAGAGAGGGAAAAGAGATACTCCCCATTCTAACGACGGATGCGGCCACGACCACATTAGGATGTGCCCTGGCGAAGGTAAGACGTAATCTCAACAATGTTGGTTTCGATAGAGTTAAGCCGACCGTGTACTTCGTGGAACTTGTTGTGCACGTCCGGCTGTGGGTTCTCTTCTTGTGCCGATTGAGGTACAGTTTTCTGAAGGAAGACACGCGCATTACGTGGCGTAATGGTACCAGGAAGAACAATATAGGGTGCACTAGGGGTGCCGGCGAGAAGTCCCATTGTGTCTAAGCATCGTGCATCTAAAGCATCCATTGCAAAAGCGTAAGTAAATTTTACAGTGTCAAAAGTCCATGGAAAAAGACGAGATGCAAGATGAGTAATATAAGGTCCGAGGATGAGTGGGCGATTGGATCGGACAACAAACTCAAAAGCGTGGGAAAACCAAAAGCCCAATTTTACATTTATACTGATTCGCATACACCATAAAAATAATAGTTCAACCTTACTTAAATTTAAGGTAGTATCGTTACGTCCGGAGTAGTTGTATGCTAAGAACTGGTGAATGTAGCGAAGCATGGGGTTGTGTATGGGCCATCCCTTCCTTGTTCGAGCATTGAATGTTAAACCCGCCAGGCCAATAAGTCCTTCGTAAGCAAGGTCAGTATCAAAATCCCGCGGAATCTCAAGTAAAGTATTTAGATAACCTTGATCCGTGACTTCCGTCATGAATCCCATAGAAAAATTAAAATCTGTAACAGACATCCTAAAATACTGTCCCAGCAACTGAAAAGAAATGACGTCTGACAAATTCATAGTAACAACTCGATCTTGCAGGAATGAAAATGTAGTGTGGAATTCAAAAACCAACTCATAGTATGTACTACATCTAATCTCAGAGTATAAGGTCCAACAAATGGCATCAAAAAATTGCATGACAGATTCGTGCAAATGTAAAGTGTCGAAAGTTTGGGAAGGAATATATTTGTAAACCTGAAACTTACGATGCCGAACGCTATTAAATTGCAAAACTTCATCATCGTCAAAGTGCAAGTATCCTTGCAAAACTTCTTCGATCAAGACAGAATAGGTTTAGCCACGACGATAATGCTCAGAGCGTTCGTTGCAATCAGGTATATCAGCTGGTATAATGTCGTCGCCTAAACTAGCCGCAAAGAAAGACGAAACAAGCTGTTCATGGCTAGAATATGGTTGCTCTGTCGATGGTCCCCCCATAGGAAATCCAGTGTCGACGTTCTCTATATAGCCAAAAATCGCATGGTACATTAGCAAAGGTCGAATGGAAATCAGATCAGATTTTACCTCTTTGGTTTGGTCCGGTAAGGACGAGTGCATAGAATAGGAGAGGGCAGCATCCGACATTAAGTGAGATAAAGTGGCGGTCGACATGGAACGAAAGGAAGTGGAGGATGGTGCCGGTTGTGCATGTTGCTGCCGAGAGTGTGAAGGGTGGTTTCGCCGTGACTGGGAAATATTAACGTCACTATGGTGTTGTGATGAGCGGAAGGAATGGCCGACGGATGGTGGTGGAACGGTCGGTGATGCGGCGCGAACGGGTGAAGGCTCGGGTTCGACCAAAAGAGTGGCAGTTGCTTGCTTTCATCGTCCACCACGGCGATGAGGAGGAGGTGGTGTTGCAGAATCAGAGTTGCTTGGTACTTGGACGAACTGTGGTGGTGCTAACCGCTGTCGTCCGTCGACAACGATCGGTTTTTATGGAAGCCGACGAGATTGGTCTCGGGTGCGCACAATTGTGGGTAGGCTTGCAAGATCGAAGCAGATGATGATTGGGGTTGGGGGTGTTTATGGTGATCGAAGGTGATGATAGAGAGGTGGGAAGGGGTGTGCGGCTAAGCAAATAGATGAAATAGGGCTAGGTTTAGATTATAACGTGGGTAGTTTATTTTGAAAAGGGGAAAAGGTTGGTCAAATGGGTATGGGGTCCAGGGTGTTTTAAAATTTGAAAAAGAAGTAATAAAAAATGGTTTAAAATAAGGATAAAAATAGGGAGATAAGTGATGGAAATGATGGGTGGGTTTGGGTTTGGCTAACATGCACCGAAGGATGGTGAGAAGTTTTGCTAACATGTACCCTTTAGTAAAATGGTCTTTCTACCACTGATCCATACGTGAAATACTTCCATGGACTTACGAATTGCTTCATATTCGATTCAAAATATATGGGTACCTGAAAATTCAAATAAAATAAATCTGAGGTCAAAATAAATAAAATAAAATTGAAAATAAATAGAAATTAGGAAAATGAAAAATAAAACAAAATGGGTTGCCTCCCATTAAAGCACTTTGGTTAACGTCGTTTAGCTCGATGACCTGACTCAGACTACAGGCTTTTCCAAATCGAGTTCTTCGACTAAACCAACTGGGGCGTTTTCATAATACAGTTTCAACCTTTGACCATTAACTTTAAACTGTGCCCCCGAGTTATCTCTGACTTTGATCACACCATGAGGAAAAACTTGAGTTACCGTAAAAGATCCGAGCCACTTTGATCTAAGTTTTCTACAAAAAAGTTTAATCTTGGAATTAAATAGTATAACCTTTTGACCGACAGAAAAAAGATTTAAAAGAAATGTTACGATCATGGAATTCTTTTTTTCTATAAATATCTAAGCGCTATCGTAAGCGTTTCTACGGATCTCCTCAAGTTCTTAAATATGTAAATTTGCGCGCTTCACCGATTGCATCCATCTCCATGTTACATTGCTTGACCGCCCAATACGCGCGATGTTCCAATTCAACCGGCAAATGGCACGGTTTACCGAAGACAAGACGATATGGAGACATTCCAATAGGTCCTTTATACGTGGTTCGGTATGCCCATAATGCGTCGATCAACTTGGTACTCCAGTCTTTACGGTCTGGTTTGACGATCTTATCAAGTATTGTTTTAATTTCGCGATTTGATACTTCCGCTTGCCCATTTGTCTGCAGATGGTAAGCCGTGGCAACTCTTTGAGTTACTCCAAATTTCTTCATAAGGGCTTCAATTATTCGATTAACAAAGTGAGTTCCTCTATCGCTTATTATCGCTCGCGATGTGCCAAACCTGGAAAAAATAAAGTCTTTTAGAAATTTAAATGTGGTTTTAGCATTTTCGGGTCTCCTTAGCTTCCACCCACTTAGATACTTAAACTACAACAAGAATTATGTAAGTATTTCCAAATGAAGAAATGAATGGACCCATATAATCAATTCCCCAAACATAAAAAATTTCACAAATATAAATTGGATTGAAAAACATTTCGTTTCTCCGACTGATGTTTCCCACGCGTTGACGCCTTTCACAAGTTTTACAAAATAAATAAGAATCACGAAAGATGTTAGGCCAAAAGAAACCACTTTCAAGAATTTTATGGGCAGTTCGTTTTGGTCCAAAATGACCGCCACAAGAGTAAAAATGGAAAAAATTTAGAATCGAGTTTACCTCATCTTCGGTGACACACCGCCGAATTACCTGATCCGAGCAGTGCTTCCAAAGGTACGGATCATCTCAAAAATAAAATCGCAATTCTCGTTTTATTCGATTAACTTTAACTCTTGGCAAATCTAATGGTAACTTACTTGTAGCCAAATAATTGACTATATCCGCGAACCATAGGATATTTTTCTACGCCACCATCAAGCTCTCCTCAGAGAATTTATCTTGAATCGGCAGATCGGATATGGAGAGGGGAATACAGCTCAAGTGACCGGCTACTAGATTTTCGTACCCATTTTTGTCTTTAATCTCTAAATTAAATTCTTGAAGAAGCAAAATCCATCGGATGAGTCTTGGCTTCGCCTCATTTTTGCTCATTAAATATCTCAAGGCTGCATGATCAGAAAATACAGTAATTTTAGTGCCAAACAGATAAGATCTAAATTTTTCTAAAGTAAAAATTATAGAAAATAATTCTTTTTCTGTCGTAGAATAATTTTTCTGAGCTGAATCCAAGGTACGAGATGTTTAGGCTATGACATGGGGCTCTTTGTCGATTTTCTGACCAAGGACAGCTCCAACGCTCATATCTGACATGTCACACATGAACTCAAAGGGGTAGTCCCAATTTGGTGGTTGAACAATCAGAGCTGATACAAGCTTTTCTTTTAATATATCGAATGATTCTTTGAATTTCTGATAAAATCAAAGGCTTGATCCTTCTGAAGCAAATTGCACAACGATCGTGCTATCTTTGAGAAATCCTTAATGAACCCGCGGTAAAATCCTGCATGACCAAGAAAGGAGCAGACTTTCCTCACAGTTGTGGGGTAAGGGAGTGAGCATATAATATCCGTTTTTGCTTTGTCTACCGTAATTCCATTAAAAGAAACAATATGGCCTAGAATTAATCGCTTATCAACCATAAAATGGCATTTCTCATAATTCATTACGAGATTAAATTTTAGACACCGTCTAAGTACATTAGTCAAATTCAAAAGGCACTCGTTAAACGAATTACCGTACACGGTGAAGTTGTCCATAAAAATCTTGATTCTCTTCTTGATGTAGTCTAAGAAAATGTTAAGCATGAATCTCTGGAATGTGGCAGGGGCGTTACAAAGGCCGAATAGAATTTGTCGATAAGCAAAGGTGCCAAAAGGACATGTAAATGTCGTTTTTTCTTGATCTTCTGGTGCCATTGGAATTTGGAAGAAACCTAAAAATCTATCAAGGCAAAAATAATGAGATTTAACGGCTAATATTTCTATCATTTGATCTATAAAAGGAAGGGGAAAATGGTCTTTCTGAGTTAGGGAGTTCAATTTTCTGTAATCGATGCAAACTCGTCATCCATTTTGCATTCGCGTAAGGACTAGTTCACCTCTTGAATTTTCAACCACCGTCACTCCAGTTTTCTTAGGAACCACATGGATCGGACTTACCCAATTACTATCGGATATCAGATAAATGATGTCGGCATCAAGAAGCTTATGTATCTATTTTTTCACGACTTCCATCATCGGTGGGTTTAACCGGCGTTGACCTTCTCATGATGGTTTTGCTGCTTCTTCGATCTTTATTTTGTGCATACAAGTCGAGGGACTAAGTCCTTTAATATCTGCAATAGTCCATCTAATGGCCTCTTTATGTGCGCGCAACACCGTCACCAAGTCTTCTTCCTCTTCATTTGACAACTTATTTGAGATAATTACCGGTAAGGTTTCATTTTCACCCAAAAACGCATATTTCAAGTGTTCCGGCAATTGTTTCAAGTCAATTTGAGGTGCCTGCAATATGTAAGGCAAAATTTTAGAGTTTGAGGGTATATGACATGATTAAGAATCAATTGAAATTTTTTTCTCAAACTCCTTGATCTCTTCGTCAAAGTCCTCCAACTCCCTGCATAGATCATCAACAAAGTTAGATTCTATAAATTCTTTAACGGCTAGTGTTAAGTGTGAAAAGTACTATATTTCTACCCTTTTTACTCTTAATTATTGTTAGACTTAGGCTCATTTTAGTTGCAATTTAGTCATTCATGCATAATTTCATTGTTTCATTCATCGCTATGCTTGATTACATGAATGGGTTAATTTTCGTAGAAAAATGTGGTGCTAGTGTGTGTTTTGTGTGTCAGGATCAAATTGCCCAAGTGAGTAGGAAATTGCCGAAGCAATTACCTCGGTAATTAAGGATAAGATGATGGCAGTCGATTTCTTCAAGGATAAATCCAAGGTGTTCGAGATAAATTACATAAAGCAATGATAAATCCTAGAAGAGTTGGAGTTCCAAGAGAAGATTAAAAGGAGATTAAATTCCAAGAGTTTTATGAGGAGTTTTTGGAAGAATAAAAATATAATAATAAAAGAGATTTATTTCTTTTATATTATTTAATTCCAGCTTAACTTCCTCTTCAAGAAGGATTTTGACCTAGCTATCTCCTATATAAAGATCAAGCCACCAACTTAGAGATGAGTCAAATTTTAGAGAGAAAACGCAAGGGGGCTGCTCGACATCAGATTTTTCTTCCTTCTTGTTCGATTAGTTTCATGCTAGGGAACTTTTATCTTGTTTTTATTTTTCACCTAGCCATGAACTAATTTTAATTGGCTTGGGTTATTGTGTTTTTGTGGTTGTGAGAACGATTGAATTTGTTTAGGTTTTGAGTTTGCAATTTCAATTCAAAGTTTGTTCATTCTTGGTTCTTAATTTTGATTGCGAGAGGATCTCGTGAATTCATCCATTTATCTAATATCGGGAGAGTTAGATTCAAGAAACGAATGAGCATGGTTTTCATACAATCAATCGATGGTGAAGACTAATCCGACTTAGGGATAAGTTGCGGATTTCAACGGCTAAAAGGAGCGCAAGATCGGTTATTGCTCACCCTTGGTTCACGCAGGGATGTATTATCAAGGCATGCACAATTAACAGTGTTTCGAGTTAGGGATAACGAGAAGCCATTGAAGAACGCTTCGCCGAACTTTGAAGGTTGTCTCCCAATTGCCAAGCAATTGCAGAATTGGCCAAGCAATCCGACTGGATCCAATTGACAAAACAATTGAGCCCTTCTGGCACTCAATTACTAAGACAATCCATTCAACTATCACCCCACAACTCACGATAACCCGACCTACTCTCTCTTATTTGACTACATCTCTCTTTACTTTAAATGCTCTTTTACTTTACCCGACAAAATCAACCCCTATTATCAATTGTGTTTTTATTTTTATAGTGTGAGAAGTTAGATTTCCGATGTAGCACCAATCCCTGTAGAGACGATATCTAATCTATACTATTACTTGCGACGTGTACACTTGCACCGTTTACGTTGCATTCAAATCACGCAACAACGGGCTCAATAATATCTATAAAATTAATACTAGCAACATTATCTGGATATCGCATTGCTTTGTAAACGTCAAACTTAACAACCTCACCATCGAACTCTATTGTAAGAATTCTTCTTCTTACATTGATTTTTGTATTCATCGTACTAAGGAAGGGACGGCCAAGAAGGTTTTCTGAAGAAGTGTTTGATCGGTCGTTTTCCATGTCGATGACATAAAAATTTGTCGAAATAATAATTCTTGAGGAGTCCTTCTGGGTATATTATGGACCTTTAAAGGCTCTGCAGAAAGTAAGTTGTACATGGCAAGAGGCATAATATTTATAGAAGCGCCTAATTCATACATGGCACGTTTAATCCCAATCTTATCGATTTTGCAAAGAATAGCGAACATACCTTGGTCCTTTAACTTTGGCGGAAGCTTCCATTGGAAAACGACTGAGACATGTTCCCCCAAATTCACCTTTTCGATTCTGGTAAGTCTTCTTTTATTTGTGCATAAATCTTTTAGGAACTTGGCATATCTCGTTACTTTACGGATTACTTCAAGAAGTGGAATATTAATTTCTACTTTTCGAAATATATCTAAGATTTCCCTCTCTTCGGCTTGCTTATCTCTTTTTATCAACCTTGATGGAAAAAAGGGTGGAACGACATAAGAAGAGGGAGTGTGAGATGAGTTAGACGTACCTTGTATGGTGGGCGATGGTGATTTATCTTTGTTTTGGGCGTCTTCCTCAGCAGTTTTTTGTGTGACAACGGTACCACTTCGGAGAGTGATGGGGCTAACATTCTCTCTTGGGTTTGGCTCCTTTTGAGAAGGTAATTTTCCTTGGGACTCGGGTCATCCTACTGTCTGGGCCAGTTGGCTCATTTGTTTATCTAACTCTTGTAGATGGGCTTTAGTGCGATTCTAAAATTTCTCTTGAGATAGTGCCTACCGTTCGACGATAGACTCTAATGACGATTTTGGTTTTTGATATAGTTGCTATGGAGGCAGCCTCGGCTGATATGCTTGATTTGGTCTCTGGTTTTGCACATAATTGAAGCCCGGATGATTCTTCTATCCTAGATTGTATGTGTTTGTGTTAGGATTGTAAGGTCTCTAAGGAGGTCCCGAAAAGTTACCTACTGCATTTACATGTGCAGAAACATCTTCCTATAGCATCGGACAACAATCCGTGGGATGGTCCAGCATCGTACATATTCCGCAAATTCTAGCTTTACCTTTTGTCTTCAATAATGGATTGAACTGCGTCAGCCAACTTATCAATTTTATGTTCCAAAGAAATTGTACTTACCTCGTGAGCTCGTCGAGAGGGTTCACTAGAAGGGAAAAACTATTCCGAGTTGGCAGCCATAGTAAAAATTAAATTTTTTACCGCAGTCGGAGTCATAGTTAAAAGTGCCCCTCCAATTGCTGCATCGATCATCTTCATCTCTATAGGGAGTAAGCCTTCGTAGAAGTATTGGAGAAGTGTTTGTTCCGACAATCCGTGTTGTGGACAATTTGCGCATAATTTCTTGAATCACTCCCAATAGTCATATAATGATTCAGTATCTTTTTTTAGGATTACTAAGATGCTTCGCCTTAGTTCACTTGCTTTGGCTACAAGGAAAAACTTGTCAAGGAAAAGTTGAGCATAGTAACTGAATTAGATGGTAAATCAAATAACCAATCCATGTGGTTTCATGCTTAAGCAAAGCATATGAAATTCCTTGAGACGCTTGTGCAGATTTTCATTGGATAGACCATGGAAGGTCGGTAGGAGATGAATTAAACATGTCTTCAGTGTGAATGGTGTCACTCCATTCGGTAATGTGATGCACAACGGTTGTTGCTCCTGAGGTGCCGCGGCAAGTTCTCGAATAGTTTGGTCTTCGTCTGCCATCGGAATCTGTTCTACGTTGTCGTATTCAAAGTGTGTTTCAGTCTTAGAAGGTGTTTCTAGATCTGGTTCGGACCGTTGTTGTTGCTCTTCTTGCTATTGTCATCTTATTTCTCGAAGCGTTTGTGCGTGTAATCTTCAAGCTAATGCTTCGATATCCATTTCAAAATTTGCTAGTTCTCCCAGATTCTTCCTGGTCATAAATCAAAACAAACTATATCAGTAACTTTGTCGAAGTCCCCAGCAATAGCGCTAATTTGATAAGCGTCGTGAACTGTCAAAATAATTATCCTTAATCTCTAAAGAAATAATTAAATAGTGTAGTAAAGAGAAGAAGGGTCGATCCACAGGGACTTTGGAAATTCTGATGTAGAAGGCTTTTGATCTTGATTTAGGCGAAAAAAGGGGGTAAATAAATTGGGTGGTTTATCGCAAGAGTTTAATTTAAATAAAACGAAGAAATGAAAGTTTAAATCTAAGAATGCGAGTAAATTTAAGAAGATATTTAGTTTAAGTAAACAGCCTCAAGCTTTGCTTTGACTCATTTCCAATCGATCATCGAATAAAATTTTTACTCTGGATAAATGCTGGTTACAGTCTACAAGGCCCAACCCTTGTAACTCGTTTTTCTCTCTGGTAAACAGATAATCCAAAATCAGTTTTTGAACTTCAGTTTTTTGGCTAGACTAACCATGACTATCACCGTTAGAATAAATAGTTTAAAATCTGGAAAAACCCGACTCAGACTATGTTGTCTCAATTAGAATCAAATCCGATCTCAGTTTCCCTTAGCGGACCGACACTAAGTGTGTTCACAGTAAGTCTAATGTGCTACAAGCCGATCCTTCCTCCCAACTATAAATCGAAACAACATTCAAACTAATGGGCCCTTTTTAAATTTGAAAGTGTACGGATTTTAATTGGAAAAAACAATTGCAAATCCAAGTTTGCAAAAAATTGAGAAATATATTCGAAGTTATAAAGAACTTTTCAATTCTCACGATCGGAATTGAGTTGTTGCTAAAGCCTTTGGCTTGTTGGAAAATTTGCCAAGCATGATTATGGTAGAAATCATACTCAACATTTTAAAAGAAAATAAATGAGAACTTAAAAATAAGAACGTAGAGAAAAATAGACTTTTATAGAACTTAGAAAGCAAGAACAAAACTAGAATGAGAGATGATTTTCTAGCTTACCCCAAGGGGTATTTATAGTATTCTGAAACCCTAAAAATAACTTAGAAATGATAAAAGATAATTCTTGAAAATATTCAAATTAAATCCTAAAACAAAAAACAATTTCTAATTTAAATTTTAAATGGAGCTGATCCGCTCATCCGTCCTCATTAACTAGACCTTCTAGAAGCCACTGACTGGATGCCACATCAGACGCTTCATGCCCACTAGCCCAGCCTTGATTCCAAAAAATAAAACAGCAAAATGTTTTCTTTTAAGTGCAATTTCCAGAATTGTAGTCCTGCATAGAAAACGCACAAAAACATCCAAATCAACAATATGAACTAAGCATTAAAGGCATAATTAAAGATAAAACGGTAGCCAAATAAACTACTTATCAATTTGTAAGGCTTCTTATTAAGAAATTAATGCCTTGCTAATCAAAATATATATATATATTAGTTTGTCATTTTATTTTTTTGCTCGACAATTATGTTATTTTTATTAATCATAAGAGTTGGAACCTGAGTGCAAGCCTCATTGATGCATGCAAAATAGTTTGCGCAAATCAGAGCAAGTATACTTGTTGCGCATATTAAGTGCTCTGTAATTGTGCAAGTGTACACATCGCAAGTTATAGTATAAAAGATATCGTCTCCACAGGGATTGGTCCCACTTCAAGAATCTAATCTCTTGCACTGTAAGAAGTAAAAGAACACAAGTAGAAGATTGTAGGAGTTTAACTAACAACTAAACTAGAAAGCAATAAAGTAAAATATGTAATCAAATGAGAGAGAATAGGCCAGGTTATCGTGAGTTGAGGAGTGATAGCCAATTGGATTGTCTTGGTAAAAGGGTGCAAGGGAAACTCAGTTGCCATGGCAACTTGCGTAGCGGGGTTGCCTTGGCAACTAATCGACGGTTGCCTAGGCAACTGTTTGGGCAGCTGGGCAACAACTTCAAGGTTCGGCGGAGCGTTCTTCAATGGTTTCTTCTTATCCATAAGTCGAAACTCTAGCTAATTGTGAATGCCTTGATAATACACCTCTGCGTGAATCAAGGGTGAATAACAACCAATCTTGCGCTCCTCTTAGCCATTGAAATCCTAAACTTATTCCTAAGCCGGATCAATCTTCACCATCAATAGATTGAATAAAGACCATACTCATTCGTTTCTTGAATCTAACTCTCCCGATATTAGGTACATAGATAGAGTTACGAGATCCTCTCCCAATTCACTCGCAAACAAGAATAAAAACCAAGAATGAGTAAACATTGAATTGAAAGTGCAAACTCTTATTACCTAAACAAAATCCAATTGTTTCTCACAACCACAAAGCACAATAACCTTAGCCAAATAGATTTAGTTCATGGCTAGGTTCCAAAGAAACACAAAACAAAGAATCCCTAACATAAACCTATTCGAACAAGAAAGAAAAAGATGAAGAATGGTTGAAAGCCCTTGTTGAAATCTCTCCCCTTTGCTCTCACTTGGAGTAGACGGCTTGGTCTCCTTTAAATAGGAGATGGCTAGGTCAAATTCTCTCTTGAGGAAGAAGTTAAGTTGGAATTAAATACTTTAAAAGAATATAATTCTTTATTATATTTAAATTCCTTCTAGATCTTCTCCTATCTTCTTGGGATTTAATTTCTCTTTGACTTCTTCATGGAAATCAAACTCCTTTGGGATTTAACTTTTCTCCACATCATCTTGGGCTTATCTAGTCATCAATTTCGACTGCCATATCATTTTATCCCTTATCGACAATTGCCTAGGCAACTAGCTTGGCATCTCCTTCATGCACTGCCATGGCAACTAGCTCAGATTCTCCTTCATGCATTGCCCTGGCAACTGGTTCTAGCCTTGTTTAGGCAAGTGATTCTGCACACACACAAAAACAACTATCGGCAGCACCCTTTTTCCCACAAAATTAAGCAAAATATGAAATCAAGCTTGTCCACCAAGGAAACAATACAAACATGCATGAATGGCTAATAATGCAACTAATATGAGCCTAAGTCTAGCAATAATACGAATAAAAAGGGTGAATAAAATAGTATTTTTAAACACTTAACACACCCCAAACTCGAACTATTGCTTGTCCTCAAGCAATGCAAACTAATAATTACCCGCCAAGACTTCAATTTTTACAAACTTAGCTTTAAACTTGATGTAAATTCTCAGAACCGTGGCACAAAGTATGATTGACTTTTCATTTTTTGGAAAACTTAGGAGTTACTCAGAATCAAACTATAATGCTTGTGAGTGTGTACGGAGTTGTGTGCAAGTTGATTTTTCGGATTCTATACAAACAAGAGTTTTCAAATTACTTCATTGGGTTCTTTTAACATGTTTCAACTAGAGCCGGTTTCGGGCACCTCTAGTGTTTTATTTTTAGTTTTCTTAAGTTAATTAATTTATTCGACTAGAGCCAGTTTCGGGCAGCTCTAGCGATCAATTTTTAGCACATACTAGAGCAAATTTTGGGCACCTCTAGCGATCAATTTTTAGCACATACTAGAGCCAATTTTGGGCACCTCTAGCATTATCCAATTTTTATTCCAATCCCCCAATTTTTTAACTATCAACCTAAGTTCGCTAGAATTTCTTAAATCAATCAAGCCACAACATTGTTTCATCAAGTTTAGCATCATAGTAAGATTCTAAGTGTTTTCACGTTTATCCTAGAATAAAAAGTTCTATCAATTAAGTACATTAGCAAAGTCATCATAGGATATTCGTCAAATCTAGGCAATTCTTGTTCCAACTACAGGCATGGCAAGCAATTTATGTATCCTAAATGCAGTACTTAAGATGAATGCCACTAAACATGGTAACTAACTAATAACAATCCCCCCAAACTCGAGTGAGGCATTGTCCTCAATGCATGCAACAAAGAAAAATAAAAATAAAAATAAAGAAAAGTAAAATGCAAACGAGGACTTACTCTGAGAGTTCGTCGTCGTGGATGATTAGTTTCCTTTTGGTCGGTGTCTTGATTCTTTTGCTTGAACGCGGTGGTTGCTTCCTTGTTGCCGATGGTGGAATCGATCCTCATACGGGGTTGTCCTCATCGTCCACTTCATCAATGTCATTGGCTTTTCGCTTGGGCTTGAAGGATTCGATTGGTGCGGTCTTTGTTGGTGCAATAGAGGAATCGTCTGGATCTGAAAAATCAGACAATGATTCAGTACGAGTTGATTCGGGCATAGGTGCTTTACCTTTGGCTTTTGTAGTGGTTGCCGAGGCGTCTTTAGCTTTGGTTGCCACGACATCTTCAGTGTTGGTTACCGTGACAACTGCTTAGGCAGTCGCAATGTAGGTTACCGCGGCATCAACTTTTGCGGTTGCCGTGATAATAGCTTCATTGGTTACCATGGCAAGGATTTCGGCAGGAAAGATGGGGAACAACACACGGCTGTCCGGGTACTTTTCCAGGATGACTTGGGTGATGGCATTGTTGTAATCCTTCATGTACCGCATGAACATTAGTTGCCAGTCTTCAATTTGCCTAAGGCGGTTCTTCAATGGTTGTAAGAGTGCTTCAAGTTGTCTTAGGGTTGTTGTCCGAGTTGCTCGGGCATTAGGAGTTGCCGAGGCGGCAAGAGTTACCGTGGCAATTGAAGGCGTTGGGGATTTTACTGGTGCCTCTCCCATTAGCTTTCGGATTTATACTCGATTCCAACCGGACTTTGGTAGGGCCTTTTCATTAGTGGACTCACTTGGGACATACATCTCCTTGCAAAGACTGGAAATTAAGCAAGGGAAGAAAAGAGAACCCTTTTCTTTTGTGCTACATACAAAAATCTCATCACAAATAATTTTTCCAATATTAATGATGCAATTATGCAAGATAGAATGTATGAGCAAAAGACGAGGTGTATCAACGGTGGTATTGTGGGCATTAAAGAAGTTTTAACAAACTTATTCCATAATTTTGCCTCGGGTTTAAGCCGAAGGCGATTTATCGTGCCCTTGTATTTACCGTCGTTCCAATGAGTTCTCGGTAGAGTGAGTTCTTGAAGCACCTTGTCGAGTTGTTTGGGCGTGAGTTGATCAACAAAGGCTTGATGCTTTCGGGGCTTATGAGTATAGCCTTATCACGAACAAAAACATAATGATTATCCAGGTTAGGTGAGTGAGCATAGAATTCTCTTACCTATGAGATGTTACCCGGTTCCGATTGATGGCAAAAGATTTGCCACTTTTGAAGTGCAATCCTTTCGAAGATGAATGGTTCAAGGCCGAAATCTTGATGAGAGTTAGATTATTCAAAGCCTTGTTTTCTGCAAATCTTATGGCTTTCAAACTTGGAGTGAAATCTTTCTTGAACCACCGGTGTAGCAAACTTCTTGTATCTTGGTTCTTTGGAGGAACTTGGATGAACCAAAAATTTGATTTTGGATGCCATGGATGATCTTGGTTGTGAGTTTGGTAGAAACAAAGAAAAGAAAGCAAAAGAAACTAAAGAGTTGCAAGATGAAAAGTAGTAATAGGTTTCTTGGAAGTTAAGGGTGATGGGTTAAATAGAAAAGATAGGTAGTAAGTATGGTGGGTGGGATTAATTGGAAAGAAAGAAAACAAGTGTTTTGATTGGGGGAAGGGGACGGCTAAGGGATTTGGGGAAGGAGAAGGGTTTGGCCGGCTATGTAGGGTTTATTTAGGGTAAATTGGAGGCTTAATATAAGCCTTAGATTTAGCCCATTAATTTTCTTGTTGAAGAAGTTCTTCTTGAATCAAATTCCTCTTTATCTTAAACTCTTTTCCTACAATTCAAAAACAAATAAAATAAGGATTAAAATTAAAGATAAACTAATAAAAGAAAGTAAATAAAGATGTGCAAAGAAATTCTTAAACCTAAAATTTAAAAACAATTAGATAAATATAAAAGAAAGATGTAGTCTTAATCTTAAAGAAAATAAATAAATTTATCCTAAAAAGAAAAATAACCGAAATTAATAAACAAAAATAAAAAAATTAAATAGTTTGAAAAAATAAAAATAAAAAGAAAATATTGAAAGGAGAGCATGCTCATGCATCTCCTAAGGTGACCACTTCTTTGTTACGTTCCACATGGGCACCATTGTAGTGCTTCAATCTTTGTCCGTTGACTTTGAATTCATATTCGTCAGTGATGGACTTGATTATCAAGGCACCATGGGAGAACGGTTTGACAACTTCGAATGGTCCCGACCATCTTGATTTTAGTTTTCCCGGGAAAAATTTTAGCAGAGAATTAATAAGAGAACTAGTTGCCCTGACATGAATTGCCGCGGCAATAGTTTCTTGTCATGCCATTGCTTTGTTTTCTCCTTGTAGATTTGTGCATTGTTATAGGCGAGTGCACAGAATTCTTCTATCTCGTTGAGGTCCAACAAACACTTTTGTCCGGCACTTTCCCAATCCATATTCATGGTCTTGATTGCCCAATATGCCTTGTGTTCGATTTCCACCGGTAGATGGCATGTTTTGCCATAGACAAGTCGGAAGGGAGACATACCTAAGGGTGTTTTGAATGCAGTGCGATATGCCCAAAGTGCATCATTTAGTCTTACTGACCAATCCTTCCTAGAGGGATTTACAACTTTCTCGAGTATACCCTTCAATTCTCGGTTGGAAATTTCTACTTGCCTATTGGTTTGTGGGTGATATGCCGTGGCAATTTTGTGTGACACGCCGAAGTGTTGCAACATCTTGGCAATAAGTCTGTTGTCAAAGTGCTTCCCTTCATCACTGATAATTGCTCTCGGCATCCAAAACCGTGTAAATATATTTTCTACAAGAATCGTTGCACGGTCTTGGAATCATAGGTAGGAACTGCAGCTGCCTCAACCCATTTAGACACGTAGTCGACGGTAAGTAAAATGTAGATGTTGCCGAATGAAGATGGGAAAGGTCCCATAAAATCGATCCTCCATACATCAAACAATTCCACCTCGATGATGTTTTGGAGCGACATCTCATATCGTATAGAGATATTGCCCGTCCTCTGGCTACGATCACATTGCTTGTAAAACTCTTAGGCATCTTTGTACAGTGTTGGCCAATACAAACCGGATTGCAAAACTTTATCCGCTGTACATGTTCCTCCAAAATATCCTCCATAGGGTAAAGAATGGCATTGTTAGAGTACATTGTGATGCTCCTCTTCAAGGACACATCGGCGTATTACCTGATCTGCACATTGTTTAAACAAAAGAGGCTCGTCCCAAAAGTAATGCTTAGCATCATGGCAGAACCGCTTTTTCCCTTGGTGAGTAAGGCCATAAGGTAAAATACCACAAACAAGGAAATTAACTAAATTCGCGTACCAGGGTATTGCCGAGGCATGTGTTATCGTGGCAACTGCTTCCATGGTTGCCCAGGCGTGCGCATCTAGAGTTGCTGCGGCATGCACGTTAAGGGTTACCGAGGCATGCGCATACCGAGGCATTGTTAGAGTACATTGTGATGCTCCTCTTCAAGGACACATCGGCGTATTACCTGATCTGCACATTGTTTAAACAAAAGAGGCTCGTCCCAAAAGTAATGCTTAGCATCATGGCAGAACCGCTTTTTCCCTTGGTGAGTAAGGCCATAAGGTAAAATACCACAAACAAGGAAATTAACTAAATTCGCGTACCAGGGTATTGCTGAGGCATGTGTTATCGTGGCAACTGCTTCCATGGTTGCCCAGGCGTGCGCGTCTAGAGTTGCTGCGGCATGCGCATACCGAGGCATACGCGTCTAGAGTTGCCGAGGCGTGCGCGTCAGGGGTTGCCAAGGCATGTGCGTCAAGGGTTGCCGAGGCATACGCATCTAGAGTTACCGAGGCGTGCGCTTCAAGGGTTGTCGTGGAAACCACATCCATATTTGCCGAGGCAACTAACAATTGCTTATCCAGGAATGCATCGCATATCTCTAAATCCGCATCCTCCTCCCTATTGCGTTCTAAGCGTGATAAGTGATCGGCCACTTGATTTTCTGTTCCTTTCTTGTCCTTAATTTCAATGTCAAACTCTTGTGAAAGCAATATCGAATGAATCAAACGAGGTTTGGCATCCTTTTTAGCAAATAGATACTTAATTGCCAAATGGTTTGTATGAACAATTACCTTTGTACCAATCAAATAGGATCGGAACTTGTCAAATGCGAAAACTACGGTTAGTAACTCTTTCTCCGTTGTTGTGTAATTCACTTGAGCACTATTAAGAGTTTTACTAGCGTAGTATATCACATGAAAGGTCTTAACTGTGCGTTGGCCTAAGACTGCTCCTACCGCGAAATCACTTGCATCACACATGAGCTCAAAAGGTAGCGTCCAATCAGGTGGAACGACAATGGGTGCCGAGGCAAGCTTTTCCTTTAGTGTTTCGAATGCTTGGACGCAAGAATAATCAAAATTGAAGACATTATCCTGTTCAAGCAAATTGTACAAGGGTTTAGTAATTTTAGAAAAATTATGAATGAACCTCCTGTAAAAACTTGCATGTCCAAGAAAGCTTCAGATTCCTTTAACCGAACTTGGTAGGGTTAATCTCTCGATCACGTCTACCTTGGCTTTGTCTACTTCAATTCCCTTGTATGAAATCTTATGGCCGAGCACTATTCCTTCATCTACCATAAAATGGCACTTCTCCCAATTAAATACTAAATCGGTTTCTTCACATCTTGCCAACACCTTCTCTAAATTATCGAGGCAACTGTCGAAGTCATTACCAAAAACGAAAAAATCATCCATGAAGATCTCAAGGAAGTCTTCAACCATGTCTGAAAAGAGTGCCATCATGCATCTTTGGAATGTTTTCGGGGCATTACACAATCTGAACGGCATCATTCGGAAAGCATAAGTACCGTATAGGCATGTGAAGGTTGTCTTTTCTTGATCTTCTGGTGCTATGGCAATTTGATTGTAACCTGAATAACCATAAAAAAAACAATAAAAGGGTTTACATGCAAGACGGTCAAGCATTTGATCAATAAAGGGTAATGGGAAGTGATCTTTCATAGTGGCTTTGTTTAGCTTTCGATAATCCATACAAACCCTCCAACTGGTCACAGTCCTGGCTGGAATGAGTTCATTGTTTTTATTACTTACCACCGTTATACCTCCCCTTTTCGGTACACATTGTACCAGACTTACCCATGTATTATCAGAGATAGGGTATATGATGCCGGCGTCAAGCCACTTGATGATTTCTTTCATTACAACCCCTTTCATGGCATGATTCAGTCTCCTCTAGGCCTCAATCGAAGGTTTGTGATCATCTTCCAACAAAATCTTGTGCATGCACACTGCCGGGCTAATTCCCTTCAAATCGGCAATTGTCTACCCTATTGCCTTCTTGTGTAGCATCAACATTTTGATCAGCTTCTTTTCCTGCTCAGGCTGTAACTTAGAGGAAATAATTACATGCAATGTATTATCGGTTCCCAAGTAAGCATCTTTTAGTTGCCCTGACAACTGTTTCAACTCAAGAATCGGTGGTTGTTCAATGGAGGACTTTTCGAGTTTACCATCCTTACCTGAGTAATCTAGTGGTTCAAAGTATGTACCTGGTCGATTGACTAACCAATTTTCCTCTTCTTGTTATTCCTCATCGACCGGTTTTTCATACTCCCCAGGTTCCTCTTGATCGGCAATGTAGTTGCAGATGCAACTAAATTCCTCATCAAAGTCAAACTCTGCCGTGGCATGAAGAAGTTGGCATTCTTCCAGATCATCGGCAAGCCTTAGTGTTTGGAACACATTTAGTTTAACTTGCTGGTCATTCACCCTCATTGTGAGTTCTCCCTTTTCAACATCGATCAAGGTTCTCCCTGTTGCTAGGAAGGGTCTCCCGAGAATGATAGGTGCATGTTCATCTTCTTCACAATCCAAAACAATAAAGTTAGCGGTAAAAATAAATTTATCAACTTTTACCAGTATGTCTTCAATTTTCCCTCTAGATGCACATAGTATCTGTTGGCTAGCTGTAGTATAACTGTTGTAGGTCTTGCCTTCTCGATTCCTAGTTTATGGAAAACCGATTTAGGCATCAAGTTTATGCTTGCTCCAAGGTCACAAAATGCTTTTCCGACATAGTGGTTTCTGATGGAACAAGGTATTGTGAAACTTCTAGGATCCTTCAATTTGGGTGGCATGCGATTGTGTAACATGGCCATGCATCCCTTTGTTGCGACAACTATTTCAAACTCTTCTAGCCTTGTTCTCTTTAACACAATGTCTTTAAGAAACTTGGCATAGTTCGGCATTTGTTCAATTGCTTCAACCAATGGCAAGTTGATGTGTACTTGCTTTAGGATATCAAGAAACTTCTTGAATTGATATTCTCACTTTTGTCGCTTCAACCTTTGTGGGAATGGTGGTGGAAGTCAGATACCTTCGATCCTTTCATTGGTCTGGAACCTGATTGATGGCATTGCCAAGGCAACTAGAGTTGGTAAGGCATTGTCAGCTGGGGTTGTCGTGGTGTGCCTATCGTTGGTTGCCGCGACATTTCTTGGTTCAGCATCTAAGGCTTTTTCGCTGAGTTCATCTTGTTTTTTTTTGTGGAGTTTTGTTTGAAGAGCGAGCTTGAGCCTCTTTAAGTTGTTGCCCACTTCTAGTGGTGATTGCCTTACATTGCTCATGGCCAGTTCCTCTTGCGACTTCAGTATTGCTAGGTAAACCTCATTGCGGTCTAGTATTCAAGTTTTGAGCAAATTGTCTGACTTGATTTTCCAATGATTTAATTGTCGCCTCTTGGTTTTGCAATCTCATCTCAGTCCTGTTAATAAAAGCATCAGTTCTTTTTATGAAGTTACTATTCTCAGCCATATAAGATTCAGTTTTCAACATAAAAGCATTGAGAGAATTTTCCAAAGAACTAGATGTTGTCGGTTGTTGCTACGGCAACTGTTGTCGTGGCAGATTCTGCTAGAATCCCGATACTTGTGCATTCTGATTGTTCTGGTTTAGAGCATTGTTGGGATTACTCCATGAAAAATTCGGGTGCTTCTTCCAAGCTAGATTGTATGTATTGGACATCACATTGTTGTTCCGGTTGTAATTCCCCACATAAAAGCTGGATTCCGAATTCTGCATACATTTAGAAGAATCATGGTTACCACCACATAACTCACAAAAGAAATCCATTACCTTGACCTCCTGTGTGTTGTTTGGTTTCTGCATGTTCTGGACCATCTTGGTTAGAGTGGCCAATTGTGCCGAAATTGAGTCTGATGATCCCAGTTCATGTATTGTGGCTTGGCGTCTAACTCCTCATCTTCTAGCAGATGGGAATTGATAATCATTCTTAGCAAGCCTGTTTAGAATTTGCATTGCTTCCTCCGGTGACTTATCTAGGAGTATGTCGTTTGCCGAGGCATCTAACATCATCCTTGTTGGTGTATTCACAACGTTGTAAAACATTGTTACTTATGTCCACAGTGGGAATCAATGTAAGGGGCATTTGTGTAGAAGTTCTCTATATCGCTCCCAAGCCTCGTACATGGATTCATCATCTGCCTGCCGAAAAGAAGTAATTTCGTTACGAAGCTTATTAGTCAAATTTGTAGGATTAAATCGAGCAAGGAAATCACGACAAAGATCGGTCCAAGATCCTATTGATCCAGCAGGAATACTATTCAACCATGCTTTCGCCCTATCCCTCAGTGAATAAGGGAATAATCTTAGTCGTAAAACATCGGGGGTGACTCCTTATATTTTGAATGAATTACAAATCTCGAGGAAAGATTTAAGATGTTGTCGTGCATCTTCAGTTGCTGAGCTGCCAAATTGACCAATTATGTTGATCATATTGAACATCACCGGTTTCAATTCAAAGTGGTCGGCTTCAATTTCACCTGGATTAAGTTCTTCAAGATCTTCTTCAAGACAGTCTCGAATAGTTCTGTTTCGTGCAAGAATCACTCCTCCTCCTGCTAGAACATCCTGATTCATATTGTCGTCTTGATTAGCCATTGCTACTTTTAAACTTTGTCTGAGTCTTTGCAAGGTTCGTTCGATTTCTGGATCAAAGGGATATTCTGGTGTAATCGGTCTCGCCCTGGTCATATACCTAAGCAAAACCAAAGTTTGTTAGCCTTTTGAATCTTAAACAAGAAAAATAAAAAGTGCAAGAAAATAAAAACAAAGTTGCTATTGCCAATCCCCGGCAGCGGCGCCAAAAACTTGTTGCGCGTAATAAGTGCTCCGCAATTGTGCAAGTGTACACGTCACAAGTTATAGTATAAAAGATATCGTCTCCACAGGGATTGGCGCCACTTCAAGAATCTAATCTCTTGCACTGTAAAAAGTAAAAGAACATAAGTAGAAGATTGTAGGAGTTTAACTAACAACTAAACTAGAAAGCAATAAAGTAAAAGAAGATGTAATCAAATGAGATAGAATAGGCCATGTTATCGTGAGTTGAGGAGTGATAGCTAATTGGATCGTCTTGGTAAAAGGGTGCAAGGGCAACTCAGTTGCCATGGCAACTTGCATAGCGGGGTTGCCTTGGCAACTAATCGATGGTTGTCTGGGCAAATGGCTGGGCAACTGTTTGGGCGGCTGGGCAGCAACTTCAAGGTTCGGCAGAGCGTTCTTCAATGGTTTCTTCTTATCCCTAAGTCAAAACTCTAGCTAATTGTGCATGTCTTGACAATACATCCCTGCGTGAATCAAGGGTGAACAACAACCAATCTTGCGCTCCTCTTAGTCGTTGAAATCCTTAACCTATTCCTAAGCCGGATTAATCTTCACCATCAATAGATTGAATAAGACCATACTCATTCGTTTCTTGAATCTAACTTTCCCGATATTAGATAAATAGATAGAGTTACGATATCCTCTCCCAATTCACTCGCAAACAAGAATAAAAACCAAGAATGAGTAAACCTTGAGTTGAAAGTGCAAACTCTTATTACCTAAACAAAATCCAATTGTTTCTCACAACCACAAAACACAATAACCTTAGCCAAATAGATTTAGTTCTTGGCTAGGTTGCAAAGAAACACAAAACAAAGAATCCCTAACATAAACCTAATCGAACAAGAAAGAAAAATATAAAGAATGGTTGAAAACCCTTGTCGAAATCTCTCCCCTTTGCTCTCCCTTGGAGTGACGACTTGGTCTCCTTTAAATAGGAGATGGCTTGGTCAAAGTCTCTCTTGAGGAAGAAGTTAAGTTGGAATTAAATACTTTAAAAGAATATAATTCTTTATTATATTTAAATTCCTTCTAGATCTTCTCCTATCTTCTTGGGATTTAATTTATCTTTGACCTTTCCATGGAAATCAAACTCCTTTAGGATTTAACTTTGCTCCACGTCATCTTGGGCTTATCTAGTCATCATTTTCGACTACCATATCATCTTATCCCTTATCGACAATTACCCAGGCAACTAGCTTGGCATCTCCTTCATGCACTGCCCTGGAAACTAGCTCGGCATCTCCTGCATGCACTGCCCTGGCAACTGGTTCCAGCCTTGTTTAGGCAAGTGATTCTGTACACACACAAAAACAACTATCGGCAGCACCCTTTTTCCACAAAATTAAGCAAAATATGTAATCAAGCTTGTCCACCAAGGAAACAATGCAAACATGCATGAATGGCTAATAATGCAACTAATATGAGCCTAAGTCTAGCAATAATATGAATAAAAAGGGTGAATAAAATAGTACTTCTAGACACTTAACATTACTCGTCGATCAAGTAATAAAGTGATAAGTACAGTGTTGAACCCACATGGATTGGAGTGATAAACTCAAAGTGATCGCACGTAAAAGTTAGTAGAACAGTAATGTGGTGATAAGGATTATAAATTAAATGCGATAACAAATAAAAATAAATTGAAGCAATGATCAAAGAACAAACAGATGATGTAGTAAAGATTCTAATGAAGATGGATTTTAGGTTTATTGCCTAAGAAAAATGCTAATTACTATTTGAATGTTATAACAATGAGACAACACTTATCTATTCGATAGGTTTTTCTAATAAACTCCTAAACTATGTCTAGCAAGAAGTTGATAACATGGTGCTATAGCAATGCATGTCTGTTTAAACCTTAACAACTTATTATCTATTCAAGTTCCCCTTATTAGTCGTTGAAATCCTAAACTTATGTCTAAGCCAGATTAGAACTCAAGTTAACAGCTTAAGCTCTATTGTTCGCACGGTTTAACTTAACTATCTCGATATTAAGCCACAAATCAATTAACCAAAGACTTCTCTCGATAGCTTTTACAATGATTAAGCATTAAGATTAATGAACATAAAAGATAAGGAATATATGTTATAGCATTAAACAATATTTAAAACATAGTATCTTAAAACAATAAATCCAACAAAAGAGTATTTATCTAATGTCTAAGAAAATAACATCCATATTAATAAAATTATACGCCATGTCAGTTTGATAAAGCAAGAGAGAAAGACAATCCAAGCATCCTTGGAATCCTTCTTCAAGCCCTCGAACTTATGTTGCAGCACTCCAACTCCTTAAGCCTTTCTCGATAGCTTTTCATCTTTGGAGACTCTTCTAGACCTTCGACAATGGTGGTTCTCTGATTGATGAATACAAGGGGTTGTTTCTTAAAATTAAGCTTGTGTAAATTGTTGCCCAAGTTGTCTTTATATAGAAGCGGCAAAGCTAGGGTTAAGAAACCCTAAGAAACATGTGATCCTTTAATGAAGATCTTGCTTTTCGCAGCATTCAATATGCCCATAAATGATAGGGGGGTCCTCGCATTAATTGGCCGTTAAGGGTCAAAGATTCGTCTCCATCTTCACAGCGATGATGTGGTGTCGCGTCCATCTTCACAGCCCCTTGAAGCAATCCGCGGGATCCTTACACCAAAAGAAAGACCTCATAGTGGCGTACAAACTAATTCCTTGCCAACCAAAGCCTCCACATTGCTGCAGCACACAAATCAACCAAATCTACTTGACCTCTCCTACCACTCTTACTTGGGAACAAAAGTCGATCAGTTCATCAATTGTAACAGGCTTCAACCAAAGCATATTCCACCACCAATTGAACCTGAATTTTTAGCTATCCACTTTCTGTCTCAAGCTCTAGAAGTGCTCTCACCAACAAATTTTCAAAATAAACATAAGCCAACTACCACTATCCACCTACTCATTAATTGAAACAAAATTTGCTTTCGAGCAAGTCTATACAGTCAAGAAAACACAAAATTGAAGAGCTTATCACCACACATTGCTCTTGGAGATCCTCGAATCACGGCATCTAAATTTGCAACCATCCAATCCTTTCCCACACACCTCCTATCTTCATGTTCATCTTCTAATATTTGCATACCGATTCTCTTACCTAGTTTCAACGTCTTCCTTGCCTCATTAGTTAGGATATTCCACCTGGCCAATAGATCAGAATCCGACAGCGGTCCTCCGGATAACTCTAAAATATCAAGGTTCATTTTGTCCAATTTTTGTCTTCGCATAGCCCTATCCCACTTCTTTCCCTCAGCTTTCGTAATTTTTTTATCTTGAAAATCTAACAACGAGCTGTATCTTTTCCTTTTTCCCCCTTGTTAAATTTAATCGGCTCCTTCTCAAAGAAGTAAGCCCTACATGTGTCCCCCTCACTATGGGTTCAGCTATCTCTAACCCAGGTGCGTTAATTCACTCCTCAACCTAACCTCTTTCTTTCCCTCTTTCTTTTCTTGAATTGCTTTGGGGGTTCTGGGTTAGTGAAGAAAGGAGTGAAGTTGCCATTTTCTATAGGGAAGAGTGACGAGAAATGTGATATATTCCCAGCAAGGTGGGTTAGGGACGAGTTGACTCGTCCTCTCTATGAATAATCAGAGTTTCCTTACATCCAACCATAGTTCACGTGTCAAGAACATGGAAGACCCGACACAGAGTATCAGAAATGGACTATATTAGTAGTCCCTGAATTTGTATTATGTAACACAATTTAATCTCCCATTATAACATGGTTAGTTTATAACATAAATGGCCAACAGAAAATTGTCATGCGCATTTATTGTCAAAACAAACATTTATATAAATTAAAGGCTTAATTACTCAATTGACCCTTGGCACCTTCCCCACCAGCGTTGAGCATCATCTTCAACCTCTCGACACACTGTCATTACCCACCAACTCATCCCCTCACCTCACATTGCCACAGCCAACAACCAGGACAAACAACATTTTTATGTGCCATTTTCTCCCTACCCGACCCAGACAGGTTGAAATCCTTGTGAATATATGTCATTAAACTTTTATTTAATGTACCACAATCGTTTTTATTTGATTTATCTTAGTTTCAGACAATTAGTTCTAGAAGAATATAAAAGATTTAACAGAACTAAAATAGATGCCATTGTATACGTGGGGTAAACATCAAAAATACATATTTAGTAAAATGAGGCAAGTCATCACATAAAATTAAAATATTAATGGGTTGTTCATCATATATTGGCTAACGACCAAAACTCGTATGTCATTTTTTGTGTCCCTTTATATGTCCTACTAATGACTTTATTAATTTTTTTAGTTTATTGATTGTTTATGTTTTATTGATAATAAATGTGACATAAAATTATCGGTGTAACATATAAGGGAGTACAAAAAAGGAAAAGCGAATTCTATTCATTGACTAACACTGCTTGAAGTTTACACATTTTGAAATAAAGCCTTGGCAATCTCCACCATCATAATTCTCGTAGGCAAAACAGATATCAAAACAATCCCAGCTATAAAAGCACCACCCTATGAACTTGTCGCTTAGATGCTCGCAAATTTTACCATCCACCGTTATAGGCCCCATCTCAGCTTTATTTTACCAAAAAAAACATGAAAGCAAAAAATTAGAGAAATTTGAAGTATTTGAACATGAGATTATAAAACTATGAAGAAAAATAAAACCAAAGATGTTCCCTTATAGTTAATATATAGTCAGCCGGTTTGCTTTATACTAATTAAAAAAATAAAATAAAAATTTTAAAAAGATAAGATATTTCGTAGAATGAATATTAAATGTTTTTGAATAAAATAATGAATGTTAAATATAAATATAAACATTTTTTTATATTTACATGCATTGAAGGTGTTATGTTGAATATTTTACTAAAACCATAAATTCAAAGAGAATGATATGATTAATTTAGAAGGTAAAAAAGTAAAAGAAAAAAACCTGTTGCTAGAAGAAGAACCAAAAGAAGGAAAGCAGCTGAAAATAAACGAAATGATCGTTCCATATTTTGAATCGAATTTGGGCAAGTGAGCAATCTAGTTAACGTTCGCGTATGTGTAAGCAAAGAACTGAGAGACATTTATATAAAAATTAGGACCGGAGCAAGAAAAAGAGACAACACAAACCTATGCGCCGTTACTGATGCAATATCGGTTTGGTTGGTTGCCCTTTATTAGGCGTGTTTTAACAGCAGATTTTAGCCGGTTTTTTTCAGCCTTTAAATCATTTTTAATGTGATGTTTTCTAAATATTAAATGGTCGGATGTTTTTGACCATTTTGCTTTACAAACTTTTCTTTATGCTTTCCAAAGTATCTGCCAAACGTTTCTTTCAAAAAAATTTAAAGCCTATTTTCGAGATTTTAGAAAGAAAAAAACAATATTATTAAAGTTTGTTTCGATTTTTTATTGTACGAATCTTCAAAGAGATTATGTTAACTTTATGGAGTGTTCGTCCTTTATAGCGATTACACATAGGGGTGAATTTATATCTAAGGCAGTGGTTTATCACGAAACAATTGTTGATTCTTTACTTTACTTTAGTTATTATTATTATTATTGTTGTCTTCTCAATGCTAACGTTTTATTTTATAGTAATATTTTACCGACGACTATTACGTCGATATTTAACCTCCCAAAACTATAAACTAGTCATTAACTTTATTGAAGAAATATAGAGTTATCTTTAAAATTATCAAAGTTTATCACTATTTTATAACGTGCTTAATTATCATTTTATAACTTTTAAAATTTTAGTAAAAAAATTATTTTTTACTCTGCCGAATAATATTTTAATAATAACCCAAATGGGTGAACTAACCATAAAGGTTAGAAAAGCGTAAGGAGAAAAAAAAAAAAAAAAGGCTTGTGGTCAAGCAAAAAATCTGTGAACTTCCAAAACAGAAAAAATAAAAGCATCAAAACAGAACTCTCTGAAAGAAGCAACCACATCCAAGCCATCAAAACTTGCCCAACAATTGCCGCACCAAACCTGTTCATCAAACCAATCTAAAAAATTGTAGTGAGCAGGAAACATTAAATATGCTATTTCGGTCATTGCGAGTATCGCCTTTTCCGACACTAAAATTGCCTCCATCTTTGTTTCCCGGAGAAAAAACATCACCACTCTATGTTTGCTAACTAAATGCCTCAACATCGAGATCTTGATACTCGAACCCAAATCTCTAATAATCCACGAACAAATTCTCCTCTCGATTTGCCCTCTCATACGATTACTAATTACGCCTTAATCACATCCCTCAATGATGCAGAAAATCATTTTTACATTGTTCAGTGATTGTATGTGTACTTTGTTTTTTTTTTCACATAAGTTTTTTTCTCTTTACCTAATTGTCTAATGTTATTTTTATGATTAACACAAATAATATTTAATTTAAATAATTATTGAAATTAATTACATTTATTTTTATAAAAATACATCGATATTAGTTTGTAAACATGTGCTTCCATTGCCATGACAATTTGATATTAAAGTTTAGATTTTTCCAGTTATATATATATATATTAGTTTGTAAAAATGAATAAAAATCACAAAATCACTCCTTAAACATAAAAGTTAGGTGAAAAATGGCGTCGAACTCTAGGTAGAGCGCCGGAAGGGGAGGACGGCGGTTGTGGACCTTGTATATCGATAACCTTTCCAAAAAGATCTATTGGAAAGGATTATGGCAGGTTTGCGATCGTCATGGAATAGTGGTTGACACGTTTATACCGACAAAATTGACGAAGATAAGATCTAGATTTGATTTTGTGCGGATAGAATCAGAGAAGGATGCAAAGAACGAAAGGCTCAATGGGACGTTGATCTATGGATCTAAAATCCAAGTTTTGATGGCTAAGAGAAACACAAGAGACTCATTCTGGCAGCGGAAAAGAGACCAAGGATCCCAAGATTCTTGAAAGGTTAGGGATGGAGGGAGGAATATTGAAAAGGACAGATTAAGCCGATACCAGATCGAAAAAGAGTGATTGGAGTAGTGAAGGAACGAAACATGGATATTTTATGATGTAGTGCAATTGGACACTGTATCCGCAATGCATCACTGATAGATATGACAAAGAATTTCTCTACGAGGATATCCTACCCCTATATTCTGTTCATGCTTACAGAGGAGGACACACGAAAGAAAATTTTGGAGTCTTGAGTCCTATTGCAGTGGTTTGACAGAGAAGAAGGGTCGATCCACAGGGACTAAGAAGCTTCTGATGTTGAGAGGTTTTGGTTCTGACTTTAGCGAGAAAATAAAGAAAATGGGGGGGGGTTGATCAAGAGAGTAAATAAAGTGAACTTGAAAATAAATTTAGAAAAATAATGAAATAAAATTTTGAGAAGAAAATCAATAAAATAAAATAGCGTCAAGCTTCTCTTTGCCTTACTTCGTTTTGATCATCAAAACTTTACTTCGGGATTCATGTCGATTACAGTCTACAAGGCCCAACCCTTGTAACTCACTTTTCTCTTCGGTAAACCAACAAATCAAAGCCAATCTTTGATATTCAGTCCTTATTTAGACTAACCATGACTATCTTCGCTAGCACCAATACAGTTTAAATTTTAGAAAAGCCCGACTTGGGTTATGTTGTCTCAATGAGAATCGAACTCAATCTCAATTTCCCTTAGCGAATCCGTCTCTAAATGTGTTCATAGGAAGTCGAATATGCTACAAGCCGATCCTTCCTCCCAACAGTAAATCAAAACAACTTTCGAGTCAACGCGCACTTTTTGAAACGAAAAGATTTTAAAGGAAAGCCTAATTGCCAATCCAAGTTTGTAGAAAATTGAGAAAGATATCTGAAGAAATTAGGTTCTTTTCAATTCTCACAATCGAAATTGAGACATCGCTTTAAGCCTTCGGCTAATTGGAAAATTAGCTAAGCATGATAGAAATCATACTTAGCATATTTTTAGGAAAGTAAAATGAAAACTTAAAAATAAGAACGTAAATAGAAAGAGAATTTTATAGAACATAGAAAGCAAGAACAAAACTAAAAATGAGAGATGATTTTCTAGCTTACCCCGAGGGGTATTTATAGTTTTTTGAAAACCTAAAAATAACCTAGAAATGATAAAAGATAATTCTTGAAAATATTTAAATTAAATCCTAAAAACAAAAGATAATTTCTAATTTGAATTTTAAATGCAGCTGATCCGCTCATCCGTCCTCGTTGACTAGACCTTCTAGAAGTCGCTGACTGGGCCTTCTAGAAGCCGCTGACTGGATGCCACGTCAGATGCTTCATGCCCAGATTCATGCCCACTAGCCCAGCCTTGATTCCATAAAATAAAACTACAGAATGTTGTCTTTTAAGTGCAATTTCCAGAATTATAGTCATGCATAAAAAACACGCAAAAACATTCAGATCAGTAACATGAACTAACCATTAAAGGCATAATTAAAGATAAAACAGTAGCCAAATAAACTACTTATCAAATTCCCCCTCACTTATTCAATGCTTGTCCTCAAGCATGCCTTAGTCAAACATGTTAAAAACTCTATTTTCCTTTGTACGTCTCGCCTTGTATCCCAGAAATTCATCCAAGTCAAGTTCATAACAATTATAAAAAAAAAACATCAATCAAGAGAAAAAAACAAGTAGGACAAAGTTAAACAAAACCATGACATCCCATTTATCTATCAATCTCAATGCAACCAAACTCAACACCCTCACAAGGATTCGCTCAATTCACTCGAAGTGTTTCGGGTGTAAAAACGCTCAAAGTCAGAACTAAACATGATATTACCATAGGTGTTGCGCGTAATAAGTGCTACGCAATTGTGCAAGTATACACGTCGCAAGTTATAGTATAAAAGATATCGTCTCCACAGGGATTGGTGCCACTTCAAGAATCTAGTCTCTTGCACTGTAAAAAGTAAAAACACAAGTGAAGGATTATAGAAGTTTTAACTAATAACTAATCTGGAAAGCAATTAAGTAAAAGAAAAGATGAATTCAATTGAGAGAGGTAGGCTAGGTTATCGTGAGTTGAGGTGTGATAGCCGATTGGATTGTCTTGGTAAAAGAGTGCACGGGCAACTCAGTTGCCGTGGCAACTTGCACGACGGGGTTGCCGTAGCAACTAATTGATGGTTGCTTGGGCGACTAGTTGGGCAACTACTTGGGCGCGATCGGGCAGCAACTTCAAGGTTCGGCGGAGAGTTCTTCAATGGTTTCTTCTTATCCCTAAGTCGAAACTCTAGCTATTTGTGCATGCCTTGATAATACATCCTGCGTGAATCAAGGGTGAACAACAACCAATCTTGCGCTCCTCTTAGCCGTTGAAATCCTTAACTTATTCCTAAGCCGGATTAATCTTCACCATCATTGGATTGAATAAAGATCATATTCATTCGTTTCTTGAATCTAACTCTCCCGATATTAGATAAATGGATGAAATCACGAGATCCTCTCCCAATTCACTCGCAAACAATAATAAGAATCAAGAATGAATAAACCTTGAAATAGAAAAGTGCAAACTCTTATTACCTAAACAAAAACCAATAGTTTCTCACAACCACAAAACACAATAACCATAGCCAAGTAAATTTAGTTCATGGCTAGGTTCCAAAGAAACACAAGATAATTAATCCCTAGCATGAACCCAATCGAACAAAGATGAAGGAAGAGGCTTGTCGAAATCCTCCTTGCCCTTGATGCTTGTCGAAAATTCTCTCCTCTTGCCCTACTTGGACTTGCCGAAATTTCCCTCTTGCTCTCCCCTTGAATTGTCGAAATCTCCTTGATATTTATAGGGCTAGGCCAAAGTCCTTCTTTGAGGAGGAGTTTGAGTTGGAATTAAATTATCTTTAAAGAATATAATTCTTTATTATAATTTTATTCCTATTAGAACTTCTCCTATCCTCTTGGAATTTAATTATTCTTTAATCTCTGCATGGCAATCAAATTCCTTTGGGCTTGGACCTTGCTCCATGTCATCTTGGGCTTGTAAAATCATGAATTTCGACATCCATATTGCTTTTGGTCTTTGTCGACAAATGCCATGGCAACTAGCTCGGCATATCCTTCATGCATTGCCCTGGCAACTAGCTCGGCATTGCTTTGGCAAGTGATCCTGCACATACACACACAAAAACACACCAAAGCAGCATCTATTTCCACAAAAATCACCAAGTTATGTAATCAAGCTCAACGATTGAAGGAAACATGGATTAATGCATGAATGGCTAACTATGCAACTAATATGAGCCTAAGTCTAACAATAATATGAGTAAAAAGGGTAAGAAAAATAGTACTTTTGAACACTTATCACACCCCCAAACTCGAACTATTGCTTGTCCTCAAGCAATGCAAACTCATAATTACCTGCCAAGACTTCAAATTTTCACAAACTTAGCTTTGAACTTGATTTCAATTCTATGAACCGGGGCACAAAGTATGATTGGCTTTTTATTTTTCGAAAACGAGGAATTACTCGGAATCAAACTATAATGCTTGTGAGTGTGTGCGGAGTTGTGTGCAAGTTGATTTTTCGGATTCTATGCAAACAATAGGTTTTCAAATTACTTCATTGGGTTCTTTTTAACATGTTTTAACTAGAGCCAATTTCGGCACCTCTAGTGTTTTATTTTTAGTTTTCTTAAGTTAATTTAATCGACTAGAGCGGTTTTGGCACCTCTAGTTAAATTTTTTTTTACCTCCTAGAGCCAGTTTGGGCACCTCTAGTGATCAATTTTTTTAGCATATGCTAGAGCCAATTTCGGGCACCTCTAGCATTCATCCAATTTTTATTCTAATCCCCAATTTATTAATTATCGACCTAAGTTTACTAGAATTCCTTAAATCAATCAAACCACAACAGTGTTTCATCAAATTTAGCATCATAGTAAAATTCTAAGTTTTTTCCATGGTTATCCTAGAATAAAAATTCTATCAATTAAGTGCATTGGCAAAGTCATCATCGAATATTCATCAAATCTAAGCAATTCTTGTTCCAATTAAAGGCATGGCAAGCAATTTATGTATCCTAAATGTAATGCTTAATATTAATGTAACTAAACATGGTAATTACTAATAACAATCCCCCAAACTCGAGTGAGGCATTGTCCTCAATGCATGCATAATAATAACGAAAAATAACAATAAAAATAAAAATGCATACGAGGACTTACTCAGAGAGTTCGTCATCGTAGATGATTAGTTTCCTTCTAGTTGGCGTCTTGACTTTCTTGCTTGAACGCGATGGTTGTTTTCTTGTTGCGGTGGTGGAATCGATCCTCGTGCGGGTTGTCCTCATCATCCTCTTCATCAATGTCAATGGCTTTTCGTTTGGAGGATTCAATTGGTGCGGTCTTTATTGGTTCAATGGAGGACTCGTCCGAATCTGAAAAATCAGAAAATGATTCCGTAGGAGTTGATTCAGACATAGGTGCTTTACCTTTGGCTTTTTCAGTGGTTGCCGGGGCATTGTCAGAGTTGGTTACCGTGGCGTCAGCTTCCTTGGTTGCCATGGCAAGGATATCGGCGGGAAATATTGGGAACGGCACACGGTTGTCCGGGTACTTTTCTAGGATGACTTGGGTGATGGCATTGTTGTGCTCCTTCATGTACCGCATGAACATTAGTTGCCGATCTTCAATTTGCCTTAGGCGGCTTTCCAATGGGTGCAAAAGTGCTTCAAAGTGTCCCGGGATTAATGGCCGAGTTGCCCTGGCGTTAGGTGCTTGGGCATTAGGGATTTCCGCGGCGGCAGGAGTTGCCGTGGCAATTGGAGGCCTTGAAGAATCTCCCGGTGCCTCTCCCATTAGCTTCCGGATTAGTGTTTGATTCCAGCCAGACTTGGGTAGGGCCTTTTCATCGGTGGACTCACTCGGGACATGCATCTCCTTGCAAAGATTGGAAATTAAACAAGGGAAGAAAAGATAACCCTTATCTTTTGAGCCATGAGATGTTACCCGGTTCCGGTTGATGGCAAAAGATTTGCCACTTTTGATGTGCAATCATTTTGAAGATGAATGGTTCAAGGCCGAAATCTTGAGATCTGGAGTATTCAAAGCCTTGTTCTTCATGAATCTTCCGGCTTTCAAACTTTGATTGAAATCTTTCTTGAACCGCCGGTGTAGCAAACTTCTTGTATCTTGGTTCTTTGGAGGAACTTGGATGAACTAAAAGTTTAATCTTGGATGCCATGTATGATCTTGGTTGTGAGTAAAAAAAAGAAAAGAAACTAAAAAGTTGCAAGATAGAAAGTAGGAATAGGTTAAGGGTGATGGGTTTTATAGAAAAGATAGGTGGGTGGGATTAGGGGAAATCGACAATTGGGTTAGGGTTTGGTAGGAATTTTCGACAAAAGGGGTTTTGGTTAGGATGAATTGGAGGCTTTATATAAGCCTTAGATTCAGCCCATTAGTTTCCTTGTTGAAGATGTTTTCCTACTTGGTTTAGAATTCCTTCTTTCTCTTGAACTTCCTTTCCTACAATTCAAAAACCAATCAAATAAGGATTAAAATTAAAGATAAACTAATAAAGAAAATAAATAAAGATGTGTAATAGGATTCTTAGACTTGAATAAAAAAATCTATCCTAAAACTACTAATAATCGGCAAAATAATAAAATAATAAAAAATAATAATCGGAAAAAAATGAAAAATAAATAATTAAATAATCGACAAAAACAAAAATAAAAATAAATAAAAATAAAAATAACAAAGGGGAGAGCATGCTCATGCATCTCCTAAATTGACCACTTCCTTGTTACATTCCACATGGGCACCATTGTAGTGCTTCAATCTTTGTCCATTAACTTTGAATTCATGGTTGTCAGAGATGGACTTGATTATCACGGCGCCATGGGAGAATGGTTTGACGACTTCAAATGGTCCCGACCATCTTGATTTCAGCTTTCCGGGGGAAAAGTTTTAGCCGAGAATTGAATAGGAGAACTAGTTGCCCTGGCGTGAATTGCCGTGGCAATAGTTTCTTGTCATGCCATCGCTTTGTTTTCTCCTTGTAGATTCGTGCATTGTTATAGGCGAGTGCACGAAATTCTTCTATCTCATTGAGATCCATCAAGAGCTTTTGTCCGCACTTTCCCAATCCATATTCACGGTCTTGATTGCCCAAGACGCCTTGTGCTCGATTTCCACCGGTAGATGACATGTTTTACCATAGACAAGTCGGAAGGGGGACATACCTAAGGGTGTTTTGAATGCGGTGCGATATGCCCAAAGTCGTCATCTAGTCTTAATGACCAATCCTTCCTTGAGGGATTTACAACTTTCTCGAGTATTCCCTTCAACTCTCGGTTGGAGATTTACGCTTGCCCATTGGTTTGTGGGTGATATGCCGTGGCGATCTTGTGTGATATGCCGAGCGTTGCAACATCTTGGCAATTAGTCTGTTGTCAAAATGCTTGCCCCGTCGCTGATAATTGCTCTCGGCATCCCAAACCGTGTAAATATGTTTTTCTCGCGAGGAATCGTGCACGGTCTTGGAATCGTCGTTGGGAACTGCAGCTGCCTCTACCCATTTAGACACATAGTCGACGGCGAGTAAGATGTAGAGGTTGCGAATGAAGATGGAAAAGGTCCCATAAAATCGATCCCCATACATCGAGCAGTTCCACCTCGATGATGTTGCAGGTGGCATCTCATGTCGCCTAGAGATATTGCCCGTCCTCTCAGTAACGATCACATTGCTTGTAAAAGTCTTGGGCATCTTTGTACAATGTTGGCCAATACAAACCGGATTGCAAGACTTTGGCATGATGATGAGTTCCTCCAAAATGTCCTCCATAGGGTGAAGAATGGCATTGCGGAGTACATTCTGTTGCTCTTCTTCAGGGGACACATCGGCGTATAACCCGATCTGCACATTGTGTAAACAAAAGAGGCTCGTCCCAAAAGTAATGCTTAGCATTATATGGCGGAACCGCTTCTTCCCTTGGTGAGTAATGCCATACGGAAAAAATACCACAAACAAGGAAGTTAACTAAATCTGCGTACCGGGTATTGCCGGCATGTCTTTGCCGTAGTGTCTGCTCCCAAAATTGCCGAGGCGTGCTCGTCAAAGACTGCTGCGGCGTCGAGAGTTGCCGAGGCGTGTGCTTCCATGGTTGCCGAGGCGTCATGGGCTGTCGAGGCGTCAAGGGTTGCCGAGGCGATTAGAATTTGTTCATCCGGGAATGCATCGCATATCTCTAGATCCGCGTCCTCTTCCTATTGCGTTCCAAACGTGATAAGTGATCGGCCACTTGATTTTCTGTTCCTTTCATGTCCTTAATTTCAATATCAAATTCTTGTAAAAGTAATATCCAACGAATCAAACGAGGTTTAGCATCCTTTTTAGCAAATAAGTATTTGATTGCCGAATGGTCCGTATGAACAATTACCTTTGTACCAATTAAATAGGATCGGAACTTGTCAAATCACGAAAACTACAGACTAGTAACTCTTTCTCCGTTGTTGTGTAATTCACTTGAGCATCGTTAAGAGTTTTACTAGCGTAGTATATCACATGGAAGGTCTTACCTGTGCGTTGGCCTAGGACTGCTCCTACCGCGAAATCACTTGCATCACACATGAGCTCAAAAGGTAGCGTCAATCTGGTGGAACAACAATGGGTGCCGAGGCAAGCTTTTTCTTTAGGGTTTCAAATGCTTGAGTGCAAGAATCATCAAAATCGAAGACTTTATCCTGTTCAAGCAGATTACACAAAGGTTTAGTGATTTTAGAAAAGTTATGAATGAACCTCCCTGTAAAAACACGCATGTCCGAAAAAACTTGAATTCCTTTAACCGAATTTGGTGGGGTAATCTCTCGATCACGTCCACCTTGGCTTTGTCTACTTCAATTCCCTTGGATGAAATCTTATGGCGAGCACTATTCCTTCATCTACCATAAAGTGGCATTTCTCCCAATTGAGGACTAAATCCGTTTCTTCGCATCTTGCCAACACCCTCTCTAAATTGCCGAGACAGTAGTCGAAGTCATTACAAAAACCGAAAAATCATCCATGAAGATCTCAAGGAAGTCTTCGACCATGTCTGAAAAGAGCGCCATCATGCATCTTTGGAAGGTTGCGGGCGTTACATAATCCGAACGGTATCCTTGGAAGGCATAAGTACCGTAGGGGCATGTGAAGGTTGTCTTTTCTTGATCTTACGGTGCTATGGCAATCTGATTGTAACCTGAATAACCATCAAGAAAACAGTAAAAGGGTTTACAAGCAAGACGGTCAAGCATTTGATCAATAAAGGGTAATGGGAAGTGATCTTTCCTAGTGGCTTTGTTTAGCTTTCGATAGTCCATACAAACCCTCCAACCGGTCCACATCTGGTTGGGATAAGTTCATTATTTTCATTGCTTACCACTGTTATACCTCCCTTTTTGGCACATTGTACGGACTTACCCGTACTATCGGAGATAGGGTATATAATGCGGCGTCAAGCCACTTGATGATTTCTTTCATTACAACCCCTTTCATGGCATGATTCAGTCTTCTTTGGGCCTCAATTGAAGGTTTGTGGTTATCTTCCAACAAGATCTTGTGCATGCACACCGCCGGCTAATTCCTTTCAAGTCGGCAATAGTCCACCCTATTGCCTTTTTATGTAGCTTCAACATGTTGATCAGCTTCTTTTCTTGCTCAGGCTGTAACTTAGAGGAAATAATTACGGGTAATGTATTATCGATCCCTAAGTATACATATTTTGATTGCTCGGCAATTGTTTCAACTCAAGAATTGGTGGATTTTCGATAGAGGGTTTTTCGATCTTACCTTCCTTACCTGAGTAGTCCAGTGGTTCAAAGTATGTACCTGGTCGATTGACTAGCCAATTTACCTCTTACTGGTTGTTCCTCATCGACCGGTTCTTCATACTCCTCAGGTTCCTCTTGATCGGCAATGTAGTTGCCGGGCAACTAAATTCCTCATCGGTTAAACTCTGCCGTGGCATGAAGTAGTTGGCATTCTTACGGATCATCGGCATGCCTTAGTGTTTGGAACACATTTAGTTTTACCTGCTGGTCATTCACCCTCATTGTGAGTTCTCCCTTTCAACATCAATCAAAGTTCTCCCCTGTCGCTAGGAATGGTCTTCCGAGAATGATAGGCGCATGCTCATCTGCTTCACAATCTAAAACAATAAAGTCAGTGGAAAAATAAATTTATCAACTTTTACCAGTATGTCCTCGATTTTTCCCTCTGGATGCACATAGGATCTGTCGGCTAGTTGTAGCATAACTGTTGTAGGTCTTGCCTTCCCGATTCCTAGTTTATGGAAAACCGATTTAGGCATCAAGTTTATGCTAGCCCCTAGGTCGCATAGTGCTTTCCCGACATAGTGATTTCAATAGAACATGGTATTGTGAAACTTCCGAGATCCTTCAACTTGGGCGGCATACGATTGTGCAACATTGCCATGCATCCCTCTGTGCGGCAATTGTTTCAAACTCTCTAGCCTTGTTCTCTTGGACACAATGTCTTTAAGAAACTTGGCATAGTTTGGCATTTGTTCAATTGCTTCCACCAATGGCAAGTTGATGTGGACTTGCTTTAGGATATCAAGAAACTTCTTGAATTGGTATTCTTGCTTTTGTCGCTTCAACCTTTGTGGGAATGGTGGTGGAAGTCGGATATCTTTGATCTTTTCATTGGTTTGAAACCTGATTGACGGCATTACAGGGACATCTGAGTTGCCGATGTGTTACCAATCAAGGGTTGCCGCGCGTGTGCTTATCGCAAGTTGCCGAGGCGTCATCGGTTCTTACCGAGGCATGCTTATTGCGGTTGCCGCAGCAATTCTTGGTTCAGCATCCGAGACTTTGCCGCTAGGTTCGTCTTGCTCTTTTTGTGGAGTTTTGTTTGACGAGCGGGTTTGAACCTCTCTAAGTTGTTGGCCACTTCGGTGGTGATTGCCTTACATTGCTCATGGCGGTTCCTCTTGCGACTTGATATCGCTAGGTAAACCTCCTTGTGGTCTAGTGTTGATTTTGAGCAAATTGTCCGACTTGATTTTCCAATGATTTGATTGCCGCCTCTTGGTTTTGCAATCTCATCTCGGTCTGTTAATAAAAGCATCAGTTCTTTTTATGAAATTACTATTCTCAGCCATATAAGATTCAGTTTTCATCATAAAAGCATTTAGAAATTTTCAAAGAACTAGATGTTGTCGGTTGTTCTTTGCGGCATCTGTTGCCGTGGCATATTTTGTGGAATCCGATGCTTGTGCATTCTGATTGTTACAGTTTTAGAGCATTGTTGGGATTACTCCATGAAAAATTTGGGTGCTTCTTCCAAGCTGGATTGTATGTATTTGACATCATGTTGTTGCCCGATTGTAATTCCCCACATAGAAGCTAGATTCGGATTCTGCATACATTGAAAAGAATTATGGTTATCGCCACATAACTCACAAAAAGAATCCATTACCTTGACTTCATGTGTGTTGTTTGGTTTTTGCATGTTCTGGACCATCTTGGTTAAAGCGGCCAATTGGGCGAAATTGAATCGATGATCCTAGTTCATGTATTGTGGCTTGCGTCTAACTCCTCCTCTTCTAGGTAGATGGGAATTGATAATCATTCTTGGCCAGCTGTTTTTAAAATTTGCATTGCTTCTTCCGGTGACTTATCTAGGAGTATGCCGTTTGCGAGGCGTCTAGCATCATCCTTGTTGGTGTATTCACGGCATTGTAAAACATTGTCACTTGAGTCCACACCGGGAATCCGTGTAGAGGCATTTGTGTAGAAGTTCTCTATATCGCTCCCAAGCCTCGTACATGGATTCATCATCTGCTGCCGAAAAAGAAGTAATGTCGTTCTGAAGCTTATCGATTAAATTTGTAGGATTAAATCTAGCAAGGAAATCACGACAAAAAGATCAGTCAAGATGCTATGGATCCGGCGGGAATGCTATTTAGCCATGCTTTCGCCCTATCCCTCGGTGAATAGGGAATAATCTTAATCGTAAGACATCGGGGTGACTCAGTGTATCTTGAGCGAGTTGCAAATCTCGAGGAAAGATTTGAGATGTTGTCGTGCATCTTGATTCTTTGAGCCGCCAAATTGACCTATTGTGTTGATCATATTAAACATTACGGTTTCAACTCAAAGTGGTCACTTCAATTTCGGGTGCGACAACTCACAGGTTAAGTCCATCAAGATCTTCTTCAAGATAGTCTCGAATAGTTACATTTTCGTGCAAGAATCACTCCTCCTCCTGCTCGAACATCTTGATTAATATTGCCGTCTTGATTTGCCATTGCTTCTCTTATCCTTCGTCTAAGTCTTTGTAAGGTTCGTTCGATTTACGGATCAAAGGGATATTACGGTGAAGTCGGTCTCATACAGGTCATATACCAATGCAAAACCAAAGTTTGTTAGCCCTTTGAATTTTAAACAAGAAAAATAAAAAAAAAAGTGCAAGAAAGTAAAGTATACACGTCATGAGTTATAGTATAAAGATATCGTCTCCCACGAGTTGGTGCCACTTCAAGAATCTAGTCTCTTGCCTTTGTAAAAGTAAAAACACAAGTGAAGGATTATAGAAGTTTTAACTAATAACTAATCTGGAAAGCAATTAAGTAAAAGAAAAGATGAATTCAATTGAGAGAGGTAGGCTAGGTTATCGTGAGTTGAGGTGTGATAGCCGATTGGATTGTCTTGGTAAAAGAGTGCACGGGCAACTCGGTTGCCGTGGCAACTTGCACGACGGGGTTGCCGTAGCAACTATGCCTTGATAATACATCCTGCGTGAATCAAGGGTGAACAACAACCAATCTTGCGCTCCTCTTAGCCGTTGAAATCCTTAACTTATTCCTAAGCCGGATTAATCTTCACCATCATTGGATTGAATAAAGATCATATTCATTCGTTTCTTGAATCTAACTCTCCCGATATTAGATAAATGGATGAAATCACGAGATCCTCTCCCAATTCACTCATAAACAATAATAAGAATCAAGAATGAATAAACCTTGAAATAGAAAAGTGCAAACTCTTATTACCTAAACAAAAACCAATAGTTTCTCACAACCACAAAACACAATAACCATAGCCAAGTAAATTTAGTTCATGGCTAGGTTCCAAAGAAACACAAGATAATTAATCCCTAGCATGAACCCAATCGAACAAAGATGAAGGAAGAGGCTTGTCGAAATCCTCCTTGCCCTTGATGCTTGTCGAAAATTCTCTCCTCTTGCCCTACTTGGACTTGCCGAAATTTCCCTCTTGCTCTCCCCTTGAATTGTCGAAATCTCCTTGATATTTATAGGGCTAGGCCAAAGTCCTTCTTTGAGGAGGAGTTTGAGTTGGAATTAAATTATCTTTAAAGAATATAATTCTTTATTATAATTTTATTCCTATTAGAACTTCTCCTATCCTCTTGGAATTTAATTATTCTTTAATCTCTGCATGGCAATCAAATTCCTTTGGGCTTGGACCTTGCTCCATGTCATCTTGGGCTTGTAAAATCATGAATTTCGACATCCATATTGCTTTTGGTCTTTGTCGACAAATGCCATGGCAACTAGCTCGGCATATCCTTCATGCATTGCCCGGCAACTAGCTCGGCATTGCTTTGGCAAGTGATCCTGCACATACACACACAAAAACACACCAAAGCAGCATCTATTTCCACAAAAATCACCAAGTTATGTAATCAAGCTCAACGATTGAAGGAAACATGGATTAATGCATGAATGGCTAACTATGCAACTAATATGAGCCTAAGTCTAACAATAATATGAGTAAAAAGGGTAAGAAAAATAGTACTTTTGAACACTTATCACACCCCCAAACTCGAACTATTGCTTGTCCTCAAGCAATGCAAACTCATAATTACACCTGCAAGACTTCAAATTTTCACAAACTTAGCTTTGAACTTGATTTCAATTCTCGAACCGGGCACAAAGTATGATTGGCTTTTTATTTTTCAGAAAACCGAGGAATTACTCGGAATCAAACTATAATGCTTGTGAGTGTGTGCGGAGTTGTGTGCAAGTTGATTTTTCGGATTCTATGCAAACAATAGGTTTTCAAATTACTTCATTGGGTTCTTTTTAACATGTTTTAACTAGAGCCAATTTGGGCACCTCTAGTGTTTTATTTTTAGTTTTCTTAAGTTAATTTAATCGACTAGAGCCGTTTGGGCACCTCTAGTTAAATTTTTTTACGCCTCCTAGAGCCAGTTTTGGGCACCTCTAGTGATCAATTTTTTTAGCATATGCTAGAGCCAATTTCGGGCACCTCTAGCATTCATCCAATTTTATTCTAATCCCCAATTTATTAATTATCGACCTAAGTTTACTAGAATTCCTTAAATCAATCAAACCACAACAAGAGTTTCATCAAATTTAGCATCATAGTAAAATTCTAAGTTTTTCCATGGTTATCCTAGAATAAAAATTCTATCAATTAAGTGCATTGGCAAAGTCATCATCGAATATTCATCAAATCTAAGCAATTCTTGTTCCAATTAAAGGCATGGCAAGCAATTTATGTATCCTAAATGTAATGCTTAATATTAATGTAACTAAACATGGTAATTACTAATAACAATCCCCCAAACTCGAGTGAGGCATTGTCCTCAATGCATGCATAATAATAACGAAAAATAACAATAAAAATAAAAATGCATACGAGGACTTACTCCGAGAGTTCGTCATCGTAGATGATTAGTTTCCTTCTAGTTGGCGTCTTGACTTTCTTGCTTGAACGCGCGATGGTTGTTTTCTTGTTGCCGGTGGTGGAATCGATCCTCGTGCGGGTTGTCCTCATCATCCTCTTCATCAATGTCAATGGCTTTTCGTTTGGAGGATTCAATTGGTGCGGTCTTTATTGGTTCAATGGAGGACTCGTCCGAATCTGAAAAAATCAGAAAAAATGATTCCGTAGGAGTTGATTCGACATAGGTGCTTTACCTTTGGCTTTTTCGGTGGCTGCCGGGCATTGTCGAGTTGGTTACCGTGGCGTCAGCTTTCCTTGGTTGCCATGGCAAGGATATCGGCGGGAAATATTGGGAACGGCACACGGTTGTCCGGGTACTTTTCTAGGATGACTTGGGTGATGGCATTGTTGTGCTCCTTCATGTACCGCATGAACATTAGTTGCCGATCTTCAATTTGCCTTAGGCGGCTTTCCAATGGGTGCAAAAGTGCTTCAAAGTGTCCCGGGATTAATGGCCGAGTTGCCACTGGCGTTAGGTGCTTGGGCATTAGGGATTTCACGGCGGCGGCAGAGTTGCCGTGGCAATTGGAGGCCTTGAAGAATCTCCCGGTGCCTCTCCCATTAGCTTCGGATTAGTGTTTGATTCCAACCAGACTTGGGTAGGGCCTTTTCATCGGTGGACTCACTCGGGACATGCATCTCCTTGCAAAGATTGGAAATTAAACAAGGGAAGAAAAGATAACCCTTATCTTTTGAGCCATGAGATGTTACCTTGCCTCGGTTGATGGCAAAAGATTTGCCACTTTTGATGTGCAATCATTTTGAAGATGAATGGTTCAAGGCCAAATCTTGAGATCTGAGTATTCAAAGCCTTGTTCTTCATGAATCTTCCGCTTTCAAACTTTGATTGAAATCTTTCTTGAACCACCAAACTGTAGCAAACTTCTTGTATCTTGGTTCTTTGGAGGAACTTGGATGAACTAAAAGTTTAATCTTGGATGCCATGTATGATCTTGGTTGTGAGTAAAAAAAAAAAAAGAAACTAAAAAGTTGCAAGATAGAAAGTAGGAATAGGTTAAGGGTGATGGGTTTTATAGAAAAGATAGGTGGGTGGGATTAGGGAAATCGACAATTGGGTTAGGGTTTGGTAGGAATTTTTCGACAAAAGGGGTTTTGGTTAGGATGAATTGGAGGCTTTATATAAGCCTTAGATTCAGCCCATTAGTTTCCTTGTTGAAGATGTTTTCCTACTTGGTTTAGAATTCCTTCTTTCTCTTGAACTTCCTTTCCTACAATTCAAAAACCAATCAAATAAGGATTAAAATTAAAGATAAACTAATAAAGAAAATAAATAAAGATGTGTAATAGGATTCTTAGACTTGAATAAAAAAATCTATCCTAAAACTACTAATAATCGGCAAAATAATAAAATAATAAAAATAATAATCGGAAAAAAATGAAAATAAATAATTAAATAATCGACAAAAACAAAAATAAAAATAAATAAAAATAAAAATAACAAAGGGAGAGCATGCTCATGCATCTCCTAAATTGACCACTTCCTTGTTACATTCACATGGGCACCATTGTAGTGCTTCAATCTTTGTCCATTAACTTTGAATTCATGGTTGTCAGAGATGGACTTGATTATCACGGCGCCATGGGAGAATGGTTTGACGACTTCAAATGGTCCCGACCATCTTGATTTCAGCTTTCCCGTGAAAAGTTTTAGCCGAGAATTGAATAGGAGAACTAGTTGCCCTGGCGTGAATTGCCGTGGCAATAGTTTCTTGTCATGCCATCGCTTTGTTTTCTCCTTGTAGATTCGTGCATTGTTATAGGCGAGTGCACGAAATTCTTCTATCTCATTGAGATCCATCAAGAGCTTTTGTCCGGCACTTTCCCAATCCATATTCACGGTCTTGATTGCCCAGTACGCCTTGTGCTCGATTTCCACCGGTAGATGACATGTTTTACCATAGACAAGTCGGAAGGGGGACATACCTAAGGGTGTTTTGAATGCAATGCGATATGCCCAAAGTCGTCATCTAGTCTTAATGACCAATCCTTCCTTGAGGGATTTACAACTTTCTCGAGTATTCCCTTCAACTCTCGGTTGGAGATTTCGCTTGCCCATTGGTTTGTGGGTGATATGCCGTGGCGATCTTGTGTGATATGCCGAGCGTTGCAACATCTTGGCAATTAGTCTCATTGTCAAAATGCTTGCCCCGTCGCTGATAATTGCTCTCGGCATCCCAAACCGTGTAAATATGTTTTTCTGCAGAATCGTTGCACGGTCTTGGAATCGTCGTTGGGAACTGCAGCTGCCTCTACCCATTTAGACACATAGTCGACGACGCGAGTAAGATGTAGAGGTTGCGAATGAAGATGGAAAAGGTCCCATAAAATCGATCCCCATACATCGAACAGTTCCACCTCGATGATGTTCGGAGTGGCATCTCATGTCGCCTAGAGATATTGCCCGTCCTCCGTAACGATCACATTGCTTGTAAAAGTCTTGGGCATCTTTGTACAATGTTGGCCAATACAAACCGGATTGCAAGACTTTGGCATGATGCGAGTTCCTCCAAAATGTCCTCCATAGGGTGAAGAATGGCATTGCGGAGTACATTCTGTTGCTCTTCTTGGGACACATCGGCGTATAACCCGATCTGCACATTGTGTAAACAAAAGAGGCTCGTCCCAAAAGTAATGCTTAGCATTATGGCGGAACCGCTTCTTCCCTTGGTGAGTAATGCCATACGGAAAAATACCACAAACAAGGAAGTTAACTAAATCTGCGTACGGTATTGCGGGGCATGTCTTTGCCGTAGTGTCTCGCTCCCAAAATTGCCGAGGCGTGCTCGTCAAAGACCGCTGCTGCGTCGAGTTGCCGAGGCGTGTGCTTCCATGGTTGCCGAGGCGTCATGGGCTGTCGAGGCGTCAAGGGTTGCCGAGGCGATTAGAATTTGTTCATCCGGGAATGCATCGCATATCTCTAGATCCGCGTCCTCTTCCCTATTGCGTTCCAAACGTGATAAGTGATCGCCACTTGATTTTCTGTTCCTTTCTCGCCCTTAATTTCAATATCAAATTCTTGTAAAAGTAATATCCAACGAATCAAACGAGGTTTAGCATCCTTTTTAGCAAATAAGTATTTGATTGCCGAATGGTCCGTATGAACAATTACCTTTGTACCAATTAAATAGGATCGAACTTGTCAAATGCGAAAACTACACTAGTAACTCTTTCTCCGTTGTTGTGTAATTCACTTGAGCATCGTTAAGAGTTTTACTAGCGTAGTATATCACATGGAAGGTCTTACCTGTGCGTTGGCCTAGGACTGCTCCTACCGCGAAATCACTTGCATCACACATGAGCTCAAAAGGTAGCGTCAATCTGTGGAACAACAATGGGTGCCGAGGCAAGCTTTTTCTTTAGGGTTTCAAATGCTTGAGTGCAAGAATCATCAAAATCGAAGACTTTATCCTGTTCAAGCAGATTACACAAAGGTTTAGTGATTTTAGAAAAGTTATGAATGAACCTCCCCGTAAAAACCTGCATGTCCGAGAAAAAAACTTCAATTCCTTTAACCGAATTTGGTGGGGGTAATCTCTCGATCACGTCCACCTTGGCTTTGTCTACTTCAATTCCCTTGGATGAAATCTTATGGCCGAGCACTATTCCTTCATCTACCATAAAGTGGCATTTCTCCCAATTGAGGACTAAATCCGTTTCTTCGCATCTTGCCAACACCCTCTCTAAATTGCCGAGACAGCCGTCGGTCATTACCAAAAAAACCGAAAAATCATCCATGAAGATCTCAAGGAAGTCTTCGACCATGTCTGAAAAGAGCGCCATCATGCATCTTTGGAAGGTTGCCGGGGCGTTACATAATCCGAACGGTATCCTTCGGAAGGCATAAGTACCGTAGGGGCATGTGAAGGTTGTCTTTTCTTGATCTTCTGGTGCTATGGCAATCTGATTGTAACCTGAATAACCATCAAGAAAACAATAAAAGGGTTTACCTGCAAGACGGTCAAGCATTTGATCAATAAAGGGTAATGGGAAGTGATCTTTCCTAGTGGCTTTGTTTAGCTTTCGATAGTCCATACAAACCCTCCAACCGGTCACAGTCCTGGTTGGGATAAGTTCATTATTTTCATTGCTTACCACTATTATACCTCCCTTTTTCGGCACACATTGTACCGGACTTACCCACGTACTATCGGAGATAGGGTATATAATGCCGGCGTCAAGCCACTTGATGATTTCTTTCATTACAACCCCTTTCATGGCATGATTCAGTCTTCTTTGGGCCTCAATTGAAGGTTTGTGGTTATCTTCCAACAAGATCTTGTGCATGCACACCGCCGGGCTAATTCCCTTCAAGTCGGCAATAGTCCACCCTATTGCCTTTTTATGTAGCTTCAACATGTTGATCAGCTTCTTTTCTTGCTCAGGCTGTAACTTAGAGGAAATAATTACAGGTAATGTATTATCGATCCCTAAGTATACATATTTCAGTTGCTCTGGCAATTGTTTCAACTCAAGAATTGGTGGATTTTCGATAGAGGGTTTTTCGATCTTACCTTCCTTACCTGAGTAGTCCAGTGGTTCAAAGTATGTACCTGGTCGATTGACTAGCCAATTTACCTCTTCTGGTTGTTCCTCATCGACCGGTTCTTCATACTCCTCGTGTTTCCTCTTGATCGGCAATGTAGTTGCCGAGGCAACTAAATTCCTCATCGGTTAAACTCTGCCGTGGCATGAAGTAGTTGGCATTCTTCCGGATCATCGGCATGCCTTAGTGTTTGGAACACATTTAGTTTTACCTGCTGGTCATTCACCCTCATTGTGAGTTCTCCTTTTCAACATCAATCAAAGTTCTCCTGCCGCTAGGAATGGTCTTCCGAGAATGATAGGCGCATGCTCATCTCGCTTTACAATCTAAAACAATAAAGTCAGCGGGAAAAATAAATTTATCAACTTTTACCAAGATGTCCTCGATTTTTCCCTCCGGATGCACATAGGATCTGTCGGCTAGTTGTAGCATAATCTGTTGTAGGTCTTGCCTTCCCGATTCCTAGTTTCGAAAAACCGATTTAGGCATCAAGTTTATGCTAGCCCCTAGGTCGCATAGTGCTTTCCCGACATAGTGATTTCCAATAGAACATGGTATTGTGAAACTTCCGAGATCCTTCAACTTGGGCGGCATACGATTGTGCAACATTGCCATGCATCCCTCTCATTGCGGCAATTGTTTCAAACTCTCCTAGCCTTGTTCTCTTGGACACAATGTCTTTAAGAAACTTGGCATAGTTTGGCATTTGTTCAATTGCTTCCACCAATGGCAAGTTGATGTGGACTTGCTTTAGGATATCAAGAAACTTCTTGAATTGGTATTCTTGCTTTTGTCGCTTCAACCTTTGTGGGAATGGTGGTGGAAGTCGGATATCTTTGATCTTTTCATTGGTTTGAAACCTGATTGACGGCATTACAGGGACATCCGGAGTTGCCGATGTGTTACCAATCTCAAGGTTGCCGCGCGTGCTTATCGCAAGTTGCCGAGGCGTCATCGGTTACCGAGGCATGCTTATTGCCGGTTGCCGCAGCAATTCTTGGTTCAGCATCTGAGACTTTGCCGCTAGGTTCGTCTTGCTCTTTTTGTGGAGTTTTGTTTGACGAGCGGGTTTGAACCTCTCTAAGTTGTTGGCCACTTCTGGTGGTGATTGCCTTACATTGCTCATGGCCAGTTCCTCTTGCGACTTCAGTATCGCTAGGTAAACCTCCTTGTGGTCTAGTGTTCAGATTTTGAGCAAATTGTCCGACTTGATTTTCCAATGATTTGATTGCCGCCTCTTGGTTTTGCAATCTCATCTCGGTCCTGTTAATAAAAGCATCAGTTCTTTTTATGAAATTACTATTCTCAGCCATATAAGATTCAGTTTTCATCATAAAAGCATTTAGAGAATTTTCCAAAGAACTAGATGTTGTCGGTTGTTGCTCGCGCATCCGCTGCCGCCGTGGGCATATTTTGTCGGAATCCCGATGCTTGTGCATTCTGATTGTTCTGGGTTTAGAGCATTGTTGGGATTACTCCATGAAAAATTTGGGTGCTTCTTCCAAGCTGGATTGTATGTATTTGACATCATGTTGTTGCCCGATTGTAATTCCCCACATAGAAGCTAGATTCCGGATTCTCGCATACATTCGTAAGAATTATGGTTATCGCCACATAACTCACAAAAAGAATCCATTACCTTGACTTCATGTGTGTTGTTTGGTTTTTGCATGTTCTGGACCATCTTGGTTAAAGCGGCCAATTGGGCGAAAATTGAATCGATGATCCTAGTTCATGTATTGTGGCTTGGCGCCTAACTCCTCCTCTTACGGTAGATGGGAATTGATAATCATTCTTGGCCAGCCTGTTTAAAATTTGCATTGCTTCTTCCGGTGACTTATCTAGGAGTATGCCGTTTGCCGAGGCGTCTAGCATCATCCTTGTTGGTGTATTCACGGCATTGTAAAACATTGTCACTTGAGTCCACACCGAATCCGTGTAGAGGGCATTTGTGTAGAAGTTCTCTATATCGCTCCCAAGCCTCGTACATGGATTCATCATCCGCCACCGAAAAGAAGTAATGTCGTTCTGAAGCTTATCGATTAAATTTGTAGGATTAAATCTAGCAAGGAAATCACGACAAAGATCAGTCCAAGATGCTATGGATCCGGCAGAATGCTATTTAGCCATGCTTTCGCCCTATCCTCAAAGAATAGGGAATAATCTTAATCGTAAGACATCGGGGTGACTCAGTGTATCTTGAACGAGTTGCAAATCTCGAGGAAAGATTTCAGATGTTGTCGTGCATCTTCGATTCTTTGAGCCGCCAAATTGACCTATTGTGTTGATCATATTAAACATTACCGGTTTCAACTCAAAGTGGTCAGCTTCAATTTCGGTGTGCGACAACTCCGGTTAAGTCCATCAAGATCTTCTTCAAGATAGTCTCGAATAGTTCTGTTTCGTGCAAGAATCACTCCTCCTCCCGCCGAACATCTTGATTAATATTGCCGTCTTGATTTGCCATTGCTTCTCTTATCCTTCGTCTAAGTCTTTGTAAGGTTCGTTCGATTTACGGATCAAAGGGATATTCTGGTGAAGTCGGTCTCGCCTGGTCATATACCAATGCAAAACCAAAGTTTGTTAGCCCTTTGAATTTTAAACAAGAAAAATAAAAAGAAAGTGCAAGAAAGTAAAAACAAAGTCGCTATTGCCAATCCCGACAACGGCGCCAAAAAACTTGTTGCGCGTAATAAGTGCTACGCAATTGTGCAAGTATACACGTCGCAAGTTATAGTATAAAAGATATCGTCTCCACAGTGGATTGGTGCCACTTCAAGAATCTAGTCTCTTGCAATCGTAAAAAGTAAAAACACAAGTGAAGGATTATAGAAGTTTTAACTAATAACTAACTGGAAAGCAATTAAGTAAAAGAAAAGATGAATTCAATTGAGAGAGGTAGGCTAGGTTATCGTGAGTTGAGGTGTGATAGCCGATTGGATTGTCTTGGTAAAAGAGTGCACGGCAACAACTCGGTTGCCGTGGCAACTTGCACGACGGGGTTGCCGTAGCAACTAATTGATGGTTGCTTGGGCGACTAGTTGGGCAACTACTTGGGCGTCTGGGCAGCAACTTCAAGGTTCGGCGGAGCGTTCTTCAATGGTTTCTTCTTATCCCTAAGTCGAAACTCTAGCTATTTGTGCATGCCTTGATAATACATCCCTGCGTGAATCAAGGGTGAACAACAACCAATCTTGCGCTCCTCTTAGCCGTTGAAATCCTTAACTTATTCCTAAGCCGGATTAATCTTCACCATCATTGGATTGAATAAAGATCATATTCATTCGTTTCTTGAATCTAACTCTCCCGATATTAGATAAATGGATGAAATCACGAGATCCTCTCCCAATTCACTCGCAAACAATAATAAGAATCAAGAATGAATAAACCTTGAAATAGAAAAGTGCAAACTCTTATTACCTAAACAAAACCAATAGTTTCTCACAACCACACAAAACACAATAACCATAGCCAAGTAAATTTAGTTCATGGCTAGGTTCCAAAGAAACACAAGATAATTAATCCCTAGCATGAACCCAATCGAACAAAGATGAAGGAAGAGGCTTGTCGAAATCCTCCTTGCCCTTGATGCTTGTCGAAAATTCTCTCCTCTTGCCCTACTTGGACTTGCCGAAATTTCCCTCTTGCTCTCCCCTTGAATTGTCGAAATCTCCTTGATATTTATAGGGCTAGGCCAAAGTCCTTCTTTGAGGAGGAGTTTGGGTTGGAATTAAATTATCTTTAAAGAATATAATTCTTTATTATAATTTTATTCCTATTAGAACTTCTCCTATCCTCTTGGAATTTAATTCTTCTTTAATCTCTGCATGGCAATCAAATTCCTTTGGGCTTGGACCTTGCTCCATGTCATCTTGGGCTTGTAAAATCATGAATTTCGACATCCATATTGCTTTTGGTCTTTGTCGACAAATGCCATGGCAACTAGCTCGGCATATCCTTCATGCATTGCCCTGGCAACTAGCTCGGCATTGCTTTGGCAAGTGATCCTGCACATACACATACAAAAACACACCAAAGCAGCATCTATTTCCACAAAAATCACCAAGTTATGTAATCAAGCTCAACGATTGAAGGAAACATGGATTAATGCATGAATGGCTAACTATGCAACTAATATGAGCCTAAGTCTAACAATAATATGAGTAAAAAGGGTAAGAAAAATAGTACTTTTGAACACTTATCAATAGGCCTATAAGAAAATCAAATCTCCACTACTTGTAAGAACAAGATACAATAATCAAAGGGTCTTAAATGGTTATAACGAGGCTTAGGTTAAGGTAAGGAAAAAGGCCAAAAATATGGGTTAATCATCAAGACAAGAGATGCAAAAATATACAACTTCAAGCCACGAAATAAACAAGGTAAACGAATGCAAAGAAGTGAGACAAAAATCAAACAACCAATGGTTTTGCTTTTATTTTCATTTTTCTTTTTTTTCTCGAATCTTTTTCTTCTTTTTTGTTTTGTTTGAGCACAGTTCGAACCAATTTTTTTCTCTTGTTTTTTTTCTTTTTTTTTCCTTTTTTCGAAACATTTCTTCTTTGCTTTTTTTTCGTTCGTGGAACATATCAATCTTTGTCTTGACAAGGGTAACAAAAGAGGGTAAAAATAAAAGGTTTCGGGTTTATAACGTGATAAAAGAAAAAAAAGGGTAAAGGCACAAAAATGGTTCACTAATGGATATAAAAATGGTAAGCAATTTTGGGTAGAGAAGTAAGATAATCCTAGGTGCCCCTATCATATTAAAGCATCAAGTTCAAAATATGTAGTCACGATATGCATTTACTCACAAGTTCTAGAATATCAATGCCAAGTTCGACACACTTAATCAAACAAGAATATGAGCAAGAATGTAATAAATTGATCTTTTAGGCTCAAATCTTACCGGAATGTGTAACCTGCATTGAGTTAAGTGCATTTCAACTAATAAACACATGGGATATCATACAAAAATTTCAAGAAAAATCACTAATCATGCCATCCGCTATCATGTGTCCTAATTTAAACAAAAGTGTGTTCCAACAAGCATGACATTCCAAAATATTCAGTAAGACAAAAGATGTTCAACAGAAGATTCAGCATATTCAACCAAAGCATACTAAATTCCAAGCATATGAATATAAAAGGGAAATTTTGATTTAGTTCTCTACCCCTCACTTTAAGTGTATTATCCCAATACAAAAATTGAAAACGAAAGAGAAGGAATAGAAATACTCCCCGTGTCTATCGTCGCAATGGCATTGGTTCAAGTTTAGGGGCGTCGCATGGCTGTTACCGGTGACCACGGTGAGCTACAGACAGCTAGTGGCAGCAACCACAGCGCTGTGTGGGTTGAGGTGGCCAGGGCATTGCCGTCTTGTGTGTACCATCGTGACGGAGAGGCCAGAGTGTGGTCTTGGTAAAATAAAGGTGGTGGTTGCTTGGAACGAATGGTAGCCGAGTGTTTTGGTGGGAGAGATCGTGAGGGTTTGGTCGTTACGTGGGGTTTAATTGGTTGGCAGTGGAGGAGAATTAAATACAATGGATATTAGGTTTTAATATAATGGGGCATGGAGGTTTAAAGGGGTGGGTTCTTTGAAAATAGAAATAGGGACCGTAATGTTTCAGTGGGTAGAGTAATTGGTTGAAGCCAATGTTGGAATTGGGGGAAAATGAGCGGCAAAACAATTGGGCAATGGGTTACGCTAACCTGCGCCTAAGTGGAGAGGGTTTACTAACGTCCGCCGTTAGTGGAATTGCACGTACGTGTCTGCTACTGCTCTTCGCGTGAAGTATTTCGATGGGTTGGAAATTACGCTTTGTTCGACCAAAATCACTGTAATTAATTTTATGAAAGTTTGATAAAAAATATTTGGAGTACTTGAAAATTCAAAAGAAATAAAATAAGACTGAAACTGAAATAAACAAATAAAATAAAATAAAATAAAATAAAATAAAATAAAATAAAATAAAATTGAAAATGAATTGAAATTAAGCAAATGAAAAATAAAATGGGTTGCTTCCCATTAAAGCGCTTTGTTAATGTTGTTTAGCTCGACGATCTGATTCAGACTACATGCATTTGTCCAACTGAGAACTTCCCTATGAGAAACGATTTCAATAACGGAACCTAGGGCAAAAATAATTGCATATAATAGAGCTGATAGAAAAGTAAGGGATATACCTAAATTAATGTTAAGTTTTCTTCCGTCAGAGGAAACGAAAGCAGCCGAGCAAAGAAAAATCAACCCCAATCCAATAGGATAGCGAACGGATCGTTGTTGGATTCGGATTTTATTAGTAGAAAGATAGCAATCTTGAAGGAAGACTCAGAAACCATTGATTTGGGAAAAATTGTGGGAGCATTCACTATTGGAAACGATGAAGAAATTGTGAGGAATATTGCATCGCTGATAGAAGTGCACGGTGAGGGGTAGTAGCGCAGTGACAATGCGGGTGTTGTCGTGGAACATTCGGGGTTTGGAAGCGAGATCAAAAAAGAAAACAATCCATACTAAGTTGCTACAACACCGTGGGAAAATGGTATGCATTCAGGAGACAAAGTTGGAGGATATTTCCTCAACGGTGGTAAGTGCTATTTGGATTTTGGACTGCTTTGATTTTATTTTTACCCCATCGATTGGTCGATCGGGGGGATATTGATGATTTTGGAAGAATTGTGTTTCAGGGCAGATTTTAAGAAGGTGAATCGATATTTTATTCTTGTGATCGCCACATGGGTGAAAGAGAATTGGAAGTGTGGCATTATTTTTATTTACGCACCATGTTTGGTGGATGATCAAAAGGAATTGTGGTAATTATTAAGTGTGCATATTGTCACGGACCAAACTTTTTGGATCGAGACATTGGCGCAAGCATCAGATAGGGAGGTTGTGCGTAATGTAACGGCCTTGCCAAATGTGGCCCAGCACTCGGAGAATGTCGTGACCATACCTTTGGGACCAAGGCATTGGCGCAAGAATCAGCCAAAGAAGGTTTGTGCGTGTAATGGGCTTGCCAAGACCATTAGACTTGGCCCAGCACTTGGAGAAAGGCGTGGACCAAACCTTTGGGACCGAGGCATTGGCGTAAGAATCAGCCAAAGAGGGTTTGCGCGGTGTAACGGGCTTGCCAAGACCATCACACTTGGCCCGACACTTGGAGAATGCTAAAGAGCCCTCAAGCCCACTGGACTTAGCCAAATCCATGGAGGATTCAAGAGGGTAATTTGGTCAAAGCATCATCTATTTATTTGAAATATAATTTGTAGTTAATGTTTGTGATAATTAGAGATTTGAATTGAGATTTGATTAGATAAGATCAATCTCGACCGTCGATGTAATTTAAACTGAGCCGTTGGATGTAGGGGAGTTCAACTATAAATAGAGGCTCTCTCCTCACATGTAAATCACTTCACTACACATTACTTCACTACTTCATCTCATATTCACTTATTCATTCACTTTGAGTAATACAAGAAACATTTACTCTAAAGTCTCTAAGTGTTCTTCATTGTTCTTGAGTGTTCTTCGTTGTTCTAGTTGTCAATCTCTTTCCGTTTTCCTTTGATTAGTTTCCGATTAGAACGATCTTTCGTTCAAGGGCTTCAGGAAGTGTTTGATCTTCCGGAGCGAGAATCCTGGCTGAGTTAGGTGTTTGTCGAGAGAGCTTCACCTAAGGTCGTGACAAGGGATTTCAGGGTGACTTAGCAGACGTTTCAACCGAGAAAGTGGCTAAGGTTCACACGATTCGTCTGGCAAAGGTCTAGCCCGTGACAAGATCCATCGAAACCTGGAGGGCTTTTCGGAGCCGTTGTCGAGCAGGAGTACTCACAAGGTTGGTTGAAAGCTGACTTAGGCGTAGGAATCGACTGATTTGCGTTGAAGGCGTCTAAGGCCGCACGGATCCGCTAGGGTCAAAATCTAGCCCCGTGACAAGTGGTATCAGAGCGAGTCGAGGAAGGGACTTGCGTTCGAGCCAGCTCGCAGTTGCAGTCAAGCGTGGTGGTGACTTGCATTCAAGCTAGCTTGCAGGTGCAGTCAAGTGTGGTGGATTCTAGCTTGTAGTTGCAGTCAAGTGTGGTGGATTCCAGCTTGTAGTTGCAGTCAAGCGTGGTGGAGGTTTGCGTTCGAGTTAGTCGAAGTGATCAGGGATCAGACTAGTTCGTGGCAAAGTGGTGATTGAGATGGCACCAAAGAAGAAGACATTGACAATGGACGATGTAAGAAAGACTCTGAATGAATTTGACGAGAGGAGCAACCGTCTTGAAAATAAGGTGCAGTCGAATCTCGAATTCATAACGGTCGTGGAGGCTTGGGTCGATAAACTCTTGGACTTCAAGAAGGAGGCCAATGTGGTGTTTGAACAGCTAGAGTCGGTAAACCTTGAGAAGCTGGGTTCGTTGGATATTGAGATGTTAGAGTCTCTGGAAAGGATCCAGGAAGAGGTTCAATGGGCTCTTAATCGCCTGGAAATTAAGATATCTGAGCGTGGCAATTCCTTAGAGGATACAGTGGAAACTCTAAGAGAGGAGGCCAAAAAGACCCAAAGTGTTGTGGAGTCAAGACTTGAAAAGTTAGAGCCCATGGAGAGCATGTTCAATGACGAGACGCAACGCATCCTCAACGAGTTGGAGTTAGTTCGAGAGAGTTGTGCTTGTGAAGCCAAGATGGGGGATTTGCAAAAAGCGGATGATTCTTCCAAGGAGAAAACCGCGAAGGAGATCCAAGAAGTTCTCAACTCGATGTTCGATAAGTTGAACCAGCAAGATAATTCCCTTCAAGATGCAGTGGAGGCAATGAAGGCAGAATTGGAGTCGTTGGGAAAGAGGGTTCTTAGACTTGAGAAATCCGAAGAGGAGGCCAAGCAGACCCAAGGTGTTTTCGAGTCCCGTCTTGACAAAGTAGAGTCCATAGATGATCGGTTCAAGGACGAGACACGAGAAGTTCTCAACAAGTTGGTGAATGTTCGAGGGAGTAATGCTAGTGAAGCTGAGATGGAGGCTTTGCGGAAAGAAGTGGATGAGCTCAAGAGGGAGCTGCTTAGTTGCAAGACCGTAATGAGTGAATGTGATGCGCTCAAGACCTTCTTAGAGGGATTTAGACTGGGGGCGAAGCTTGCAGTAGAGCAGGGAGATGCCCAGAGACTTTCAGAGGCTTTTATTGTTGCCGAACCTCTGATCGAGCCTACAGAATGCAAGCAGGCGAGTGTTGAGTCAACCAAGCCCAGTTTGAAAGACAAGGGGAATGGTGAGGCTAAGTCCATGCCAGAAAAGAAGGGGAGCAAGAAGTTGAACTGCTACTTCTGTGATGGTCCTCATTTGATAAGGGGATGTCCCGAGAAGAACCGCCTAGCTGCCATGGTGAAGACAGCAGACGAGTCAAAGGGTGAAGTAGCGAGACTTGGGGCGATTGTGTGTGTCAATGTCGCCAAGCGAAGTGAGAACCGTAGTTCGACTACGAGTGCCAAAGTAGTCCAGCCAGTGATGAGACTTGGTGCGATAGCAAGTGAGAAAGTTGTCGAGCGGAGGGTAAAGACGAGGCGATTGGAGTGCTACCGATGCAAGGGACCTCAGAAGTTGCGGAGATGCCCGTTTCGAGCCAAGTGGTCCGAGGGACAGGACAAGGCCAAGAGTAAAGAGCCTGTGAAACTTGGTTCAGAGTTGTCTAGTTCTGCCAAGGTAAGCGGAGACCATGAGCAAAATGGGTTGAAGATGTCCGGGAAGGCTGGGAAAGAGCTTGCCGAGGGTGTTCGAGTGAAGAACATTACTTTTGAGACCAGTAGAGTGTCAAAGGGGGTTGAGCCGTTGAGGGACATAGCAACCGTTAAGATGCCACCTATGGGCAAGGTGGGAAAGAAGCGAAGGACTTCGAGGAAGAAGTGCCGACGCAAGATGAAGCAACTAGAGTGCTACCAGTGTAAGGGGCCTCACAAATTACGATAGTGCCTGGATCGAGTCAAGCCATCCAAGGATTTGGGTGAGCCAGAAGAGAGCGAGGCTGCATCGCTTGATCCGATAATGTCGAGTTCTGCCAAGGCCAAGGGGGACCGAAAGCAGAAAGTGGTGACCATGTCTGATAAGGCTACTGAGGAGCTTGCCGAGGATGTTCGGGGAAAGAGCATCGCTTTTGAGACCATTAGAGTGTCGAAGGGGGCCAAAGCCGTTAAGGGACATAGTAACCGTGGAGACACCACCAATGGGCAAGGTGGGAAACGAGCGAAGAACTTCAGGTAGGAAGTGTCGACGCAAGAGAAAGCACCAAACTTCAAGGAAGAAGGATCGATGCAAGAGAGCACCAAACTTCAAGTCAAAAGGGCGGATGCAACCAGAAGCAACGGACTTTAGGGAAGAAGAGCCGATGCAGAGTAGTGCAACGGACTTTGTGGAGAAAGTGCCGATGCATGCAAAGAACTTCGATGAAGAAGGTTCAATGCAGAGGGGGCCAGATTTCAAGGAGAAAGAAGGGCTGACCTGTTTTAGAGTAAATGCGATCGATGAGAAGGTACATCTCAAACACATTCCTAGTGTTTTTGGTTTTGATTTGCCATTGTTGATGAGCGTAGGTCAAGTAAGACCTAGTCTTCAGTGCGGGGGAAATGAAGATTGGAAGAGACCTTTCAGAGTTCAAAGGGGCAAGCCAGTGTTGTCGACGAATCTGAGAGTTCAGTCTGTGTTCAATGTTGTGACAACTTCCAAGTCTTTGCTGCAGAACCAAGTGGGTCTGAGTCGAGGTAAATCAGAGTTTGTGGGAGAATGCTCCTACAAGAGAGATGTATCAAGAGGCGTCTTAGCATGCGATGTTCAACGACAGTTTGAGTCGAGGCGAGCAGTTCATATGGGGGAATTGCATGAAGCCGAGGCATCGACGAGTAATCAAGTTGACCCTGCCCAGGATCGTTCGAGTGCAGCGACGAGGGCGTCGCTAAGTCAAGTGGGGGAGAATTTCACGGACCAAACTTTTTGGATCGAGACATTGGCGCAAGCGTCAGATAGGGAGGTTGTGCGCAATGTAACGGCCTTGCCAAATGTGGCCCAACACTCGGAGAATGTCGTGGACCATACCTTTGGGACCAAGGCATTGGCACAAGAATCAGCCAAATAAGGTTTGCACAGTGTAACGGGCTTGCCAAGACCATTAGACTTGGCCCAGCACTTGGAGAAAGGCGTGGACCAAACCTTTGGGACCGAGGCATTGGCGCAAGAATCAACCAAAGAGGGTTTGCGCGGTGTAACGGGCTTGCCAAGACCATCACACTTGGCCCAGCACTTGGAGAATGCTAAAGAGCCCGCAAGCCCACTGGACTTAGCCAAATCCATAGAGGATTCAGGAGGGTAATTCGGTCAAAGCATCATCTATTTATTTGAAATATAATTTTTATATAATGTTTGTGATAATTAGAGATTTGAACTGAGATTTGATTAGATAAGATCAATCTCGACCGTCGATGTAATTTAAGCTGAGCCGTTGGATGTAGGGGAGTTCAACTATAAATAGAGGCTCCCTCCTCACTTGTAAATCACTTCACTACACATTACTTCAGTACTTCTTCACTACTTCATCTCATATTCACTTATTCATTCACTTTGAGTAATACAAGAAGCATTTACTCTAAAGTCTCTAAGTGTTCTTCATTGTTCTTGAGTGTTCTTCGTTGTTCTAGCTGTCAATCTCTTTCCGTTGTTCTTTGATTAGTTTCCGCTTAGAACGATCTTTCGTTCGAGGGCGGCTTCAGGAAGTGTTTGATCTTCCGGAGCGAGAATCCTGGCTGAGTTAGGTGTTTGTCGAGAGAGCTTCACCTAAGGCCGTGACAAGGTATTTCAGGGTGACTTAGCAGACGTTTCAACCGAGAAAGCGACTAAGTTTCACACGATTCGTCTGGCAAAGGTCTAGCCCGTGACAAGATCCATCGAAACCTGGAGGGCTTGTCGGAGCCGTTGTCGAGCAGGAGTACTCACAAGGCTGATTGAAGGCTGACTTAGGCGTAGGAATCGATTGATTTGCGTCGAAGGCGTCTAAGGCCGCACGGATCCGCTAAGGTCAAAATCTAGCCCCGTGACAATATGCTGGAACATGAGATCCCTTGGTGCGTATGTGGTGATTTTAACACGGTTCGTTCGTTGCGAGAAAGGTGTGGCTGCGTAGGGAGTGTGAATATGATGGAAAATTTTGAGGACATTATGAATGAGATGAACCTGATTGATCTCCAATTGCAAGGGGAACAATTTACGTGGTTTGGTTTCGGGAATAAACACAGTCGGCTATACCGTTTTATTGTGCAAGTGGAATAGATTGATCACTTTGGACAATTGAAACAATTGAATTTACCACAGGGGATATCAGACCATACACCGTTACTTTTAGTGGAAGAGGATTCAGATTGGGGACCAAGACTATTTCGATTCCTTAACTGCTGGCTAGAACAGACATCTAATTTAAAGATGATGGAGGAGGCTTGGGGAAACATTACATATTATGAAGGATGGCATTCAATACCTGAGAAGCTTAAAGCAATGAAAATCGTTCTTCACCAATGGAACAAAGAGAAATTAGGCAATGTCGATCAGCAAATTGAGGTGATAACCCGACGAATTGATGACATGGACTCGAGAGTGGCTAGCAATGGTGATGAAGGGGGAAACAAAAGGGGAAGACGTCACTTATTATTGGAGCTATGGCGTTTACATCGCTTTAGGGAATCAATTTGGAGGCAAAAATCAAGGGTGCTGTGGCTAAAAGAGGGTGATAGGAATACACGTTATTTTCATCGAGAGGCGAAATTGAGAACTTTGCGAAATAAGATTGTGGGGTTGCAGGTTAATGGGCGTTGGATTTGCAATCCTGACAGTTTAAAGAAACAATTTTATTTGGAGTTTCATAAGCACTTCACGGCAAATTCGGGTACAGGGAGGTTGGATGCTAGAGTTCCTTTTCGGTATATTACAGATACACAAAATAGTATATTGGAGGCTATTTCTTCAGAGGATGAGGTTAAATGAGCTGTATAGAATTGTGATAGAGCGAAAGCGTCGGGCCCCAATGGTTTCAGCTTTGCTTTTTCAAAAAAGAATGGTCATTCCTAAGGGGTGATATTTTTTATCAGCAAACGTATGATTTATTAGAGGAAAAATCATACACAAATTGACGTGTGCCTCATTAAAAACCTCTCTAACCTAAATGGAGGAAAAAGTACAAACACGACAATTTCGCAAACAAAACACCGAACCAAAAACAAACACACCACCCAACAACACAACACAAACCTCGGGCACCAAACACCACAAAGCAGCAAGGAATCACGCCTAACAGCCAAGACCTCAACCCCTATCAAGCCAGCAAACACAATTACCACACATCTCGAAACAAAGCAGAATGTGCCATTCCCTCCTTCCTAAGCGCATCAGCCAGGCCATTACCCTCACAAAAAATATTCGTAAAACTTACACAAGATAACGCCTCCACATGAGCATCAATCAACACCAAAATGTCTCAAAACTTCCAAGGACGACGATCTTTATGCGTAATCCAACTTAAAACCACAACTGAATCTGATTCCACAATCAAACTCACACTAACACGCCACCGCAATCCAACGAATAACGAAAGAGCACATTCTACAGCACGCAACTTCACCTCTTTTGACTCCATAATTCCCAACGGTCCCGAAAAAACTGCCAAAACCAAACCTTCATAATTCCTCAAGACACCACCAAAACTAGCGAGGCCCGGCTTTCCTCGTGTGGAACCATCCGTATTAAGCTTGAGAACCCCTTGAGGCGGCAATGACCATGTTACACTCCTTTTAACATAAATCAGACCAATCACAAACATACACCACCTCAGACATTCCCACCATTGTGATTCATAACCACAAACATCCTCCGACATCACCTTTACCCATTAAAACAATCAAAGTTTAATGAGAAAGAATGTTTCCTCAAATGCCATCCGCTTACCATTAAACACAAATTCATTATAGGCCAACCAAAACGACCAAAGGACTGAAGCAACACAGGCTACCCACCATTGTCTCAATTGTTCTGAAAATGAACAATAAAAACCTGAGATAAGAAACTCAGACAATAAATAAGGGAATGGAAGACATATGTCCCACCAACACAAGAACCAATCCATAACACGCAATTTCTCCCTATAAAACTTCTTGATCTGTCACAGTCCCTGGTGCATACACTGAAATCACACAATAATCAAATCATCTATGTATCCAGCAACCCTTTACCACCACATACTGCCTAGCCACAAACGCCAATTCCAAACGAAAACTACCAATTTCCTACACAACCAGAATTTCCCCACTAGCTCCAACCGATGGTACAAACTCAAAAGCAAAATTGTCTGAAGGCCCTAAGTGACTAGATTCCAATTTACTTTCCTGAAAAAGAACCATATCAAACCTCGACTTTCGTAACAAATCACGCACCCCACTTCGCTTCGATGAACCCCTTAACCCTTGAGCATTCCATGACATAATCTTTATAATTCAAACTGCCTTCCGACGATCTGCAATCACCCTTGAAATATCCTTTATCACGTCTTCTTCACGACCTATTGTGGAAATCCCTACCAACTTACATAGTCTACTAGTCTATTCCACGTCCTTTAGAAGCTTATCCCATTTATCTTGAGCTTCCGTATCCACAATAGTTTCCTTAACAATATCTACCCCTTTGGAGGTTTGCCACAGCCTCGTTTAGTCATAGACTTAATTCCTGAATCTGACGGATTTGGAGTAATCTCATCCTTTTTAGTCTGATCACTAACATTTACCAGCCCCTTATCCGAAAGTTGTCCCGATTCAAGCTGATAATTCCCCAACAAACTAGAATTTTAAGGTAAATCAATATCCTTGGCAGAAGACTTCTGTTGTGACTCAACTACAACCCTACGCCCTAGAATTACAAAAATAACCTTATCACTATCAACACCCTAAGAATCTGAAACCTCCCTAGCTGCAACAATAACGTCTACCCCCACCTTTTCAACGCTGGCCGAATAGCAAGGTGAATCAATCTATAAATTATTCCCGCACCCTCTCATCCTTCCCCTCATCACCACCAGGCGACATAAAACAATTTGGGTCTTTATCCCTATCTCTAGTGGACCTCTCTTCCTCTTTCTCACTCGAAGTCAAAGCTACAGAAAAATCATCTTTTCGTTTCCTCACCCACCAATCCATCTTACGCACATGCAAGATAAATTGTTTATCTTGTACAAGCAATGTCACATTCTCGTCAATCCACTCTAATGATCTAGTAACAATATCAATATGTGCGCATTCAAACGTGTCTAAAATTGTTTTACCATAATCAATGTGTACCAAAGACACCTAAAGAGCTATAATTTGAGTGAAATTCCAAAGAAACCAGACATGTATCGGCATTCCATTTATAGACAGCCACACTCTTCGGCTATGAAACTCAGCAAGATCCAGCGACCAAGGCTTGATGCGATTAAACCAACTCCCCAATAAAATCTTTTAAACCCATGGCCGCCTCCCTCGCTTCAATAGATTCAAACATGATCAACATCACAAAACTAGAAACTCGCATTATAGAAAAATCCTTCATCCCTGTCTTCTCCAAATCATCTGTCAGGCGAGAAACCTCAAAACCCGAATTACACCAACCAACTAAACTATTTTTTAGAATCTCTAAAGAATCCGAATCCACCTTGCCTAAAACCTCATTGGGTTCTGCCATCACATCCTTATTTTCCACATTCAACGTGTTTCAGGATAACACCATCTCTTCCCCCTGAACATCAACTTCACTAGAGTCATAGCCTCCCTTCTCTGCCTAAAAACCTCTAGATTCATGAGATTTAATCGATTGCTTTCTCTAGAAAGATGATCGCGCCCCATGTTGTGCTTCGAACATTGAAATTAAAAAACCACATAGGCGAAAACCATGAAACCTCTCAATTGCCTTCCTAACAGTGCTTCTAGAAAACATTCGAACAAATCCAAAACACCGACCATTCCTTACCTGTTTCTGTGGTATGAACACATCCGCTACCTCTCCACAACTATCAAATGCGAGTCTCAGCCCTTGCCAATGTATCTCATCAAAAAGGTTCCCCACGTACAGTGTCACATAGTCCGTCTGCCGACCTCTATCGCCCATTGAAAAAGTTTGATGAATTTCATGAGACTGGTTCTTTACAGTGAAGGATAAATTCCACATTTGTTTCATTAATTCCAAAAAAAGAGCCACAAGTGATTGTGGACTATTGGTCGATATGCCTTTTAAACTTTATTTACAAGATCTTAGCTAAGGTGTTGGCAGCGAGACTTCAAACGGTGATAGGGGATGTTATAAGTGATTTGCAATTAGCATTTATACGTGGGCGACAAATTATGGATGGTATACTTTTGATAAACGAGGTGATACATTCAATGAAAGACCCGAATCTTAGTGAGGGAGGTGTTGTCTTAAAGCTAGATTTTACCAAGGCTTATGATTGCATCCAGTAGGAGTTTTTGGACCAAATTATAGAACAAATAAATTTTGGGGACAAATGGAGACGATGGATTTCTGAATGTATTAGCACAGTGCGTTTATCAATATTGGTAAATGGTAGTACAAAGAAAGAATTTTCGATGCGGCGTAGTCTGAGGCAAGGCAATCCGATGTCACCACTCCTATTTGTAATTGTGGTTGAAGCACTACATCAGTTTCTTTGTAAGGCGGATGAGATAGATGTTGTTGGGGGAGTGAGAGTGGCGGAGGGAGTGAGGCTTTTGCACCTCTAATTCATAGATAAAACTGTGATTTTTATGCAAAGCGAGTGTGATACGCGCAAAATATGAAAAGCTTACTGACTTGCTTCGAATATGAATTGGGTCTTAAAATAAATTATGCGAAATCATGTCTATATGCTATAGGAGTTGATGCGAAAAGAGTAGAAGCAATGGCCGACGTTCTTGGGTGTGGATGCGGTGAATTGCCCTTCAAGTATCTTGAGATTCCAGTGGAGAGTAATCCGAATAGCTCAAGCATTTGGGAGCCAGTTGTACAACGATTTCACTCACACCTTTCAGGTCGAAAAAGCAAATCAATATCCTTTGCAGCAAGTTTAGTATTGGTGAATTCGGTGTTATCGGCTCTTTCTCTTTATTACATGGGTATTTATAAGGCGCCGAAAGGTGTAATTGCAAAGATAGATAAAATTTATAGGAATTTCCTTCGGGGTGGTGTGACAGAAAAAAGAAATTGAGTAGAGTCAATTGGTCTACGGCTTGTCGCCCTCGTCGTTTGGGTGAACTTGGTGTAGTGAAATTATGAACTCGGAATTTATGTTTGTTGGCGAAATGGTTTTGATGATATGCACGGAAAACATAAACTCTTTATGGAGATCAATCATTGTGGAAAAATATGGGGAACAAATTTTGAGTTGGAGACCTACTACGACCCGTATAAAGAAAATGTCAAGGGTGTGGCGACAAATTGTTGA
>CM033726.1:4860148-5245236 GCA_019671005.1 Hibiscus mutabilis | reverse complement strand
TTTCTCTATTCTGTTCCTATTTTTGTCCATAAAGGTGTTGAGAGGTATCTAACTAATTCAGTTTCTTTCATGAAGAATGTGGATGCTGGTGCAGCAAAAGATTTAATGGCATATCTGGTCAAATTGCAGTCATCTCTTAGTGAAATTAATACGTAATACATATTCTATTTTAGAACTAGTCAACCACCCCCTAAGTTTTTGCCCTATTTTGCAGTTTCTTATGAGGAAAGGCCGTGCTCTTTTTGCATTGTATTTCTTTTTATAGCTTGAATATATCAAACAAATTTAAGCGATATTAATTGCTGTAAATGGCGTTATCTTCTAACAAGTGGCTAAGTGATACTTATTGAATCTTCCGTTATCCATGTTTATGGGGTGTTGCTGTTGGTGCTATAGTTATTCCTGCTTGCTTGATGGGTTTTTTAACCCTCTAAGCGTTCGTTTTAGTGTTTGATTTGATTTATATTAACTTTAAATAACTACTTTTTTTCCAAATTTAGTGAGCTTATAGTTTTAAAAGTTTATAATCTTTCAATTTAATCAGTGCTTCTCATAGGCTAAGTTAGTTTACATTATGATTCTTGGAATGACATTAGTAATGGTTTTACGCAGAAGTCGTACACTGCATTTGGTAAAATTTTGTGATCGTTGCAGTCATTATTTTCCACAGGTTTTTACTTTCTTTTGTTAATCTTATGCTTTCTATCATGCAGTATAGTTAAGGGGGCTCGTTCGGATGTGTCAAATGTAGTGAATGCTGATGAATTTGAATACAAGGATCCTGTTGATGGTTCTATTTCAAAGCACCAGGGCATTCGGTTTTTGTTTGAAGATGGGTCACGATTGGTAAGTCACTTTCCTGACTCTTTTACCAATAAAAAGTTATCCAAGCAAATCTTGTTTCGAAAATAATTTCTAGAGTTCATCTGAAGGATCTGTAATTGAAATTTGTTTGCTTGATTTCAATCCCTGTTTGTAGGTGTTCCGTCTCTCTGGAACTGGCTCAGAAGGCGCAACCATCCGTCTCTACATTGAGCAGTTCGAAAAGGATTCTTCAAAAACCGGAAGAGATTCCCAAGAAGCACTTGCTCCTCTTGTGAGACATCCTTAAACCTCCGTCTTAATGTTCCCAGCCCCATTTTAGAGTTTACATTTATAGGCTAACCTTTTTGTTCAATATCAGGTGGAGGTTGCCCTAAAACTTTCAAAGATGCTGGAGTTCAATGGCCGATCGGCTCCTACTGTTATCACATAGACCTGTATACTACAAGTTACGGGTTGCCTGATTCGGCAAGCATAAATACACTTTTCAAGGCCAGTTTAGGTAACCTATAATACCATGAGGACATGGAGAGTATAACAAATGACAGATACTGCTAACTCATCAAATCTTTTGACAGGGTTGCTCAATTGTCACGCACGACCTACCATCTTTTAATTTCTATGTTTTTATTTTCTGGAAGGCTCTTCCTTTGTTCCTTTCTCTAGACTCATTTAGATCATCGTTTCTTCTGTTAGCCTCAATTACAAACTCAATCACAATTGAAAAATTGCAACGAATAATTTGTTTAAATTCCAGGATAAATCGGAAAACAAAGCTTTATATATAGTGGCATTTGAATCATGGTAGGATTCGAATATGAGATCTTAAACTTTCCAGAGTTAAACCTTGCAGTTTCTATGGCAAATTTCTATGGCAAATGTTAAAGTAATTATATGCTATGTCAACTAACGAGGTTGGTGTAAGTGGTAAACAGCTTGGTTGGTATAGTTAGGGCAGAGCCCCGAAGAATTGAGAGGGTATTCATATTCAAAGATCAAAAGATTCAGTCGTCTTTTACATAAAATGCATCAAATAAGCGAATCATGAAAATTTTAAAATTACCCGGTTCACATTATTTGTATGATAATTCTAATTTTATTTATATTTTTTCTAGTTAAATTGGATTTATAATAATGAGGCTTTGAGTTCGTCTAACCTGGTTCGTATAATAGTTTTCATTTGATCATCAATTTCGTAAGTAGATTATCTCCTTTACACAATAAATAATAAATTTGGGAAGTGATTAACACCGATTTTTTTGGCAAATTTTAAATTTAATCCTAATCATACCTAGAGGGGGGAAGAGAGGATTTTAGGCAAAGAAAGGAGAGTGCGATAAAACTTACGACCTAAAGAAATATGAGGGAACAAAGATGAGGACCTTGGCTAACCGGCTAAATATGCTTGTTAAACACTGAAACTATTTGATTATCAGAATGGTGTTAACTCTTAATTTCTCCTCTAAAACCGTGACATTCTAAATACTTCTGTGACTACAAATTATACAAATATATCAATACAAGTATTCTAAAATGTCAAATAATCTGTTTTTTTTTTTCTTACAACCTCACTGTCTTAACAGTTAAGCAACATTAGCAAGGATTTGAATGCCACCTCTCGTCCGATTATAAAAAGAAATATCATTTTTTAAAGAAGAATCCAATCGGGGCATAGTCATGATTAAATTATGAGAGACCTAAAGTTAATATTAACTTTGAACAAATTTTTTTAAAAGTAATTAAACTATAAAAATTATTACGGAAGTTAAAATCTAATTTTATTGATTTTAAAATTGAATGGTGTTTAAAACGATGAATCAATGTTTAATTTTATTAATTAAAACTTACATAATCCTAATAAATAATAACTAGAAAATTTTGAGAGAGACAAGAATTTAGTTGCAATCGTTTCGAAACTATTAGTAACCTAAAAATGTACCTACTTTACACGTGCCCCCAATCCAACAACCATCAATTGTATTTGTATGACAAATTTAGCTGCATTTTTTTAATTATATTTTAATAGAATGTAAACAATCCCTTGTATTTGACTATGAGGCTCTTGAAAGAATCCAAAGAAATTTCAGTAGTGGATTGCTATCAATTTTTTTAAAACAATTGGCGAAGGAATCATTCAAATCTAGATAGATCTACACACATAAGCCATAATTAAGTAGCTTGGGATACATGTCTAGCATTTAGCAATATGCATTAAGCAACTTAAATTTTAGAAGTACGTTGAAATATATTGTTTATTGGACTCGGAATCTCTAGCCTATACCAACTGCCCTCCGATTTCCCAATATTATCAGCATTTAACAAGTCTACGGTCTCATGTAAACTGCTCATGCAGGATGCAGGAATATATAAAGTAAATAATTTATTATTATTATTATTATTATTAGGATAAACTACAACAGTAGTCACCGAACTATGATTTTTTTCTTATTTTGGTCACCAAACTTTTTTTTGGCAAAAATATCACTAACGTTATGTTTCCTTCCTATTTTGGTAACCGGCTATTAAAAACTTAACGGCTTTGCTGACGTGGAATTTTATTTTATTTTTTTAATTTTTCATGTCATTTCTTCTCTCTCCTCGTAAGCAATATATGTTATTTTATAATATTTTTATTTAAACTAACAAGATGGTGACACGTGTGACTGCCTATTAGTGGAATAAAGAGGATGAAAAATCAAGCCCCTTATGCAGCCAGAGAGATGGTGACACGTGTAACTACCTAATAGGATGGTGACACGTGTAACTGCCTATTAGGCGAATCTCTCTGGCTGCATAAAGGGCATGATTTTTCATTCCCTTTATTCCACTAATAGGCAGTTACACGTGTCATCATCTTGAAATAAAAATATTATAAAATAACATATATTGTTTGCGAGGAGAGAGAAGAAATGACATGGAAAATTAAAAAAAATAAAATAAAATTCCACGTCAGCAAAACCGTTAAGTTTTTAACAGCCGATGACCAAAATAGGAAGGAAACATAAAGTTAGTGATGTTTTTGCCAAAAAAATAGTTTGGTGACCAAAATAGGAAAGAAACTATAGTTCGGTGACTACTGATGTAGTTTACCCTTATTATTATTATTATTTATTTCAAATTGATCCAACTTTAATGAAACTTGTCAAACCAATCCCAATGTATACATCTCAGGCTGTGGATATATATAATTTCATGTTAACAATATACAACTAGGGCATAGGGGTGTGCAAAAAAAATCTGATCCGTTTTTTATTTTTCGGATAATTCGGATCGGATACGGATAGTTATTTCATATTTGGATCGGATATCCAATTATCTGAAATCCGAAAATTCAATTTTTTTTATAGATACGAATCTTGTTATATTTGATATTTTTACTTGTTATATATAAAAAAATTAAAATTTCCATGGATACAAATCTTGTTATATTCAATAATTTGTTGATTGTTATATTCGAAAACCCAAAATTTTCAAACCGCCAAATTAAAAAAATACTTAAATATCCAATCCGAAAATATGATATCCAAACAAATCGGACCGGATACAGATCGTTAAACTGTCAATCCAAAAATTTCGGATCGAATCAGACCGGATATCCGAAATGCACGACCCTATATACAACATGAAGAATCCTAATGGATAAGACGTGAAGTTTCTAATTGGAGTGGGTTTATCATGAAATAATGAAAAATTATTCTAAAATTACAAAAGTATTAGTGGCAAGTATTTGTGGAGTGGGCAGTGTTATCCAAATGCACAACCAATTAGAAATAACCCAATTATCCGACCTTGTTTAACTGTTGATGATGAGACCAGCCATCTGCCTTAATGGCAACTTCTCAACAAGAACCCTGCACTTTTCACCCAAAAAAACAAAATATAAATTGCAAAAAAAGGACTATTGATCCGAGGTGACTTAAATTAAGAATATTCATGAAAACTATGAACTTAAGTTTTGCAAAATTTGAGGCTGATCTGCATGTGGACTGTGTGCATGCACGACTTAATTTGCACTTTGGAGACATGACATGATTGATACAAACCTTTGGATTACCATTCTTCACTTTTATTAATCAACTAATCAATTTAATAATAATATGAAAAATTTTATTAATTAAAATGAATTGGTCCAAGTGATAAACAGATTTGTATCGTTTAAGCAGGTGTCGAGTTCGAGTCTTTGTGTATGCAGAAAATTTTCGCTGAGAGACTCATCCACCAAAGTTAGGTGTGCGACGCGGATCTACCCTAAAAACTGAAAGGGCAATAAAAAAATTTAAATTTGAGTTATGTCATTTATAAATGCATATTTAGTCTAAATCTAATTTTATGCCCAATTAGGCGAGGGTACTTTATAAATTTATTTTAATTTAAATATATTTTCATTTATCTATCTGATTATGTGTTATAATAATTATTTTTTATATTTACTCAAATGTTAATAAAATTGTACAACTATAACACTTGGGAAGAATAAAATAATTTGATAATATAATGCTTTATATTATTCTATTATAGTATGTATATTATACTTCCCTACTTACTTTTTGGGTTTATTTAAAAAATGTTTCTAAAAAATTAGAAAAATGATTCATGTCAGAAATTATTTAGGGAAAGGGTCGAATTTTACAGTGCTAAAGGGAGTCGTCAACAACTGCCACAGACTATGGCAAAGTTGTTGGCAGTTGTCGACAACTTTGAGTCCATTTTTTGCATTTTAGGACTATATTATAAAAATAAATTATGTTATAGGGACTAACATATAAAATTTTAAAATCAGGGCATTTTATGAAGCAACATTTTTCACTTTAAAAATAAGGGGAGTAAAATACCAAAAAAAAAGATTAACCAAATCTCATATTCTTTTGGCATTTTTTCACTTCAAACATTATGAACTCTGCTTTTTCTTTTTTGCATTTTGTGACTAAAATGAAAAAAATTAAAATTACATAGATCAAAATGGAAAAATCCGGAAAGTTCTAGTAAACCTATGTGTTTGTAGTTTAGTCTAAAAAATAATGTTTGTTATCATAATTTTGCAATTGGGTATCCAATTAAAGTGAATTATTTTTGAATCATGCAACTTTTTAAAAAATTTAACGTTGACAATGAGTCAAAGGCGCCTTGTCGCGGTTTTCGTCATGAATAATCAATAATTTTGAATCTTACTTTGTTCCTTTTTAACATGTTAGACTTAAAATTTTTAATTTTTTTTGCAAAAAAAATTATTTATAAGAATTTGATACGTGTAATTTTATTGTATTTTTAAAATTTTCAGTTTGATCTTTGTAATTTTAATATTCATTCAATATGGTCCATGTCAAGTAAAAAATTTGCAAATTTTCTAAAATTTTTCATTTTGAGTATATGGACTTTATTTTATTTTAAATGCCTCTTTTTTGAAATTTCCATTTTAGTTCCTTCTCCGCCTCAGCATTAGACAACAACTTACTCCGAAGTCGATTGCAATTGTTGACGACTCCCTTTGGTACTAAAGAATTCAACCATTTTCCTAAATATTTTCTGACATAAACCATTTTTCTAATTCTTTTAAAAAAACGTTTTTTTTTCCTAAATAAGCTCACATTTTGATTTTTTTGGGTGAACTTAACCATTGACTTCATCTTTTTGTCGATGTAAAATTATTCAAATTTTTATATAAAATAATTTATAAATTTGTATCTAATTGCTTGAAATGATTCATAAAAAAGTGCTTGAAAAGAGTGTTATAATTAATTTTTCTTTACTACTAATTTGCATTATCACGCGAATACTTTGTTTTATCTATTTTTGAATATATGACTATATATTTTTATAAATAATTAAAATTATTGACTTAGACTTAATTCGATTAATATAATAATTCAATTTTAGGGTAGCTAATTGACATTATTTATAAAATGATAATAAAAAATAATGAATGTAACATTTTCTCAGTTGGTGTTGTAGTGTATACCTGAATTGTACTACTATTTCATTAGGAAAGCTGAAAGGAGGAGAATTCAAGATATACCACACAAATAAGCTACCTAATCCTTCCTTCCTTTTGTCATTATTAGCTAATAATCATATATATATATATATATATATATATATATATATATATTAAAAAGCTTTATTTTGAGATCCACTTATTGATCGAGTGACAAAAAGTGCTCATGTTATTTCATCTTATATGAATTTGAATCTCAAAATTTATTTTGAAAACGTAATATCTCTATTTAATAAAAAAAATATTTTAATAAATTAGATTTTATTTAGGAAAACTATATCTCAAAAATTAAGGGATAACCATTGATCATCCATGACTTAATTTGTTTTCATGGAGTGTTCAAAATGGGCATTACAAAAAGTAAAAAGATTCATTAATGAATTGAATCATTTTTCTATTTAAGAGTATCTTAATTTTTGATTTTTTACCAAATAATCAATTTAATCATCAGTCAAAATATATTTAATTGGGTCCTCAAACTAGCAAATTACATTAATTTAGTCTTTTTATTGACAAAAATCATTATTAATTATTATGGTGCTGATAGGTCAGCCAATAATACTGATGTGACTTAATCAGATGAAGTTTTTATCAAATGACTTAACTGATAGCTTGATGCGAGTTGAGGGACTAGAATACCCTCAAACTATTTTATTTTGTATAATTGATAATCATACACTAAAACTATATTTTAATGTATTTCTAATTTGTACACAAATTCAAAGTAAAAAAGAAAGAAATAGCAAGACAAACACATGGCATTTACTATTTTGATTAATAGTACACATACAATTACAATTTTTCATTTTTCTTCCACTTTTCACAAATTCAACTATTTTAATAACACCCTCCTATGTTTTATCACCTATATGTGTGTAAAGCTAATAAATTTCAACATCAGGGTCGCTTTCCTATTTACATTTTCCAAATGGGAAAATCAACCCCATAAAACGAAGAAGAAGAGAACTATCACAGTCCAGCATCAAATGGCACTCCGGTGCTCGGAATCCAAGAACTTCCGGCCAAAAAGTCCCCCACAGTAAATTTTCCGGCTTCGGCTGCACTTAGAACGTGATATCCACCCCATTTCACCCTTCCACTGGTACTTGCTCCGGCGCCGGTGTTCATATACTCACCATAGTAAAGAGTGCTTAAAGCAAAGCTTCCACTCCACGGTAACCACCCTTCACTATCGATCAGTCCATCCAAAGTACACTTCATGAATACTGTTCTTGAATATTTCTGCCATGGCCTCCCCAAATAACTCTTGAACGAACCTTGAACCGCCCTCATATCCGACGCCGCCGTCACGCGTGAATTGTGGATGATTATGCCCGTATTCTCGTTCGGGTCAGTTCTCCCTTGTGCTGTGACGGTGTTCTTTTGGCCGCTCATCGGTCGACGTATGTAGATGTTGCAGTTCTGGAGGACGGCGACGGCGTCTCCGAATATGAAGTCGACGGTTCCGTAAATATCGCAGTCACGATAGAATTGGCGTTGAGAATAAACGTACAAGGTATCTTGGTAGCCTTTGAAGCTACAACGGTAGAAGACAGAGAAATCGGAACCGGACCGGAAGGCCACCGCTTGGTGTTTTGCCGGTCCGGCGGTGTTCTCGAATGTTATATCACGAGCAACGAAGCCATCACCCGCAACACCTGAAAGAAGAAATAAGATTGAGTGAGTTAAATCGAAATGAAACATGGAAAATAACTGAAGGAAAAGTTTTTTTTTTCCGAAGAAGGTATAGAAAAACATGCTTATTTACCTTTATTTACTACTCCTACTACTATTAGTTTCTACTTTTGGCGATTGTCTTTTTCTTAATCATCATGTATTCATGTTCGAAGATTGTTGGTGAAACAGGGGACAGAAAAAATAAAAAACTCAAAATTGACTAGTAATTTTACTACAGCAAAAATAAGAAAAAAAAATTGACTTGCATGTTCCTTAAGTCTCTGTCATTCTATTTCGTTTAGGAATTAGGATTATGATATGTAATGCTAATGATAATTATCATTTGTTTACTTGTTTTAACCAGCACCTGTTGTTGTCCAATTTGAATTTATTTTAACACGTAGTAATTTTCCTTTTATTTTTTAAAATATTTATGCATGTTTCATGGAAGAGCTTACCAACGGTTGCTGAACGAAATGTTGTTGTGGTTTGAGCACTCTTGCTGCCAGTAACAATGGTGGCATCAATTCCATCCCCAATTAACATTATATTTTTAGTTGATCTCTTAATATCCAAGTTTTCCTTATAGACTCCAGCTTTCACGTATATGACAGTTCTTTTGCCACCTCCAGCTGCCGCCACCGCCTCTGTTATGGTCTTAAAGTTACCGGACCCATCTTGTGCCACCACGATATCAGCTTTCGGTGCACCTGTTGTTTGCAAGAGCTTTCGGTCAGCAGTTGAAAGCCAAGCCGGAAATCCATCGGCAAGAAGACGTCGGTTGCCGGCTTGTTTAGCGAAGTTACTATGGGAAGAAGAGGTGGCCTTATTTATGGCTAGGGAATTGCTAATCAACTTCGTGAAGTTGCCTAACATGGGTGGTAAGGTTTGTAAATGAGAGGCTAAGTTGAAGTCAAGGAATCCATTTTGACAGGTTTGTTGGTTGGCAATTGCGGCACTTAGCCATGTTTGAGAATCTATAGGATTGTTGGTGCTCGTTGATTGGTTAAGATGGTGAACGGTGTCCTCATAGAGTTCCAAACAATCATTCCAAGCTAACTTGGCTCGTCCGTCGAATGAACTGGAATCAATCGAAGAGATGAGTCTGTGAGCTTGAACTGCTTGGTTCAAAGTCACCTGAATAGCAACATCACGAAATGAGAATTGAGTTTGATCGAGCTGTGCCGTGATGGCAACACTACTTCCCATGTAATAGTTGCACACATCGGTGTATGGGGTTTGGGCGCATGATGTTATGGAAGCACCATACCCTAGTGGAAAATAGAGGAAATGAGTGAGGAAAAATGCTAGAATGACAAGCTTATCCATGAAGAGATTTCTGAGGGTTTTTAAAATTTGAAATTGATGAGAGAAGAGGGAGGGGAGTGTGGTTTATATAGAGGCAGCAATGGCTTAATTTGGTGGGAGAAAGGCATGAAGTATTGAATGGGGTTTAGGGTTCTAGTCAAAATCAAAATACAAATTTGGCCATGCAATGATGTGCATGGCAAAACCGAATCTTTCAAGCTTTATTTATTTATATATTTATTAATGTAAAGCTTTAGGGGTTTATGGTTGTTTTTGAATGCCAATAATGGGTTTGCGGCGAAACTAAACCATTGGGTTTTGCCATTTTCATCCCTTTTTCTTTTACCCATAGTTTATTATCTTGTTTTATTTTATTTTATTTTATTATCAATTATTGGTTCAAGTTTAAAATATACCAAAAATTCTAAATCTGACCTTAATATTTATAATTTTTAATATTATCGAATAACATCTTTGTATATAAGAAAACAAATACAAAAGGGGGAAGACATTGACTCAGGAGTCTTTGAACCCCAAATAACTTTAAAAAGTGGTCCTGTAATAAGCAACAAGTGTTTTCTTACAAGAGTTGTAGTATTACTTTAACCTAGGTTTCTAATTTCATTTTTTTTATTACTTCTGTAAGATTTATTCACATTGGATAACATTCCTTAATTGTAATAAACAAATATGTCTCTCTCTCTCTCTCTCTCTCTCTTTCTTGATAGGAAGAAATCTCCCTCTACACCTAAAAATATTCTAGATGGTGAATTACCTAGAGAGTAACGTCAAAATCGATAATTAATTTAATATTTGAAAGTTTTAAAAAGGAACTGGTATTCACTGATTATCAACTCCCTTGACCACGTGAAGGAGTTAAAAAGTAGATTTTGTGTTTTTCTTCTTTTAACTTCATTATACATAAGTAAATATATTTTTGAATTTAAAATGTTATTTAATAATAATACTAACAAAGATCATTTATCCAGGTACTAAAAAAAATTATTATAAAAATAATATTTTTAATTTATTTTATTTTATTTACGATATCATAATTCAAACTCAACTTTATTTAAAAAACATAATATTTCATCTCAATAAATTAACTGATAATCGGTAATAAAAAGTACATTTAAAACTAATGATAATTTTTAATCACAATAGCTATACTTAATGTCAGTAAAGTTAAAAGAATTCGCAATCGGGTTTAAATTGTCATCCTGTATTTATTAAAAATTGAGAAAAATTTTAAAATACAGGCCGTGTAAATTAAAGTTTATATAAGTCTTTTAATTTTAAGGGTTAGGGGTTCAATTTAGGGTTTGGGTTATAGTATTTAGAATTTAAGGTTAGTATTTAAAATTTAGGGTTCAAGTTTATAGTTTGTGGTTTAATTTTTTAGAGTTTATGTTTAATAATTTAGGATTTGGTTTTATAATATAAATATGCAGGCTTGTGTAAAATAAATTTTACATAGCTTGTGTATCAAAATAAAACCCTTAAAATATATTAAAAATAATAAATATCAACATCTAAATCCGCTTCTTTTACTACAATATCCTTATTTTTTGTTACAATTTTAACGTTTAGGATGGAAATAAAAGATTATTAACTTCAGGGATTGATCGAGAAGTGCCGGAGGGGGCAATCACACTCCTTAAAAATTTTAAACTCTCATAATTTACGTATTTTTTATATTTTTTTATCGATGATTTATATTCACATCTCTTAAAATTTTATAATTTCGCAACTCTAAATTTTTAATATAACTCCCTAATAATTCGTACGATTAATATAAAATCATGTGTCTAACTTTGATTGCCTTCGTTAACTGTGATTAGACATAGAAGTTTCGATATTAAGGGAGATGGGTTCAAAACCACCATACATTAGATTTCCAAACTCGCACGAAATAACATGTGAAAACTTGGGTTATTGATAGGGATATATGAGATTTTCTTGGTGAAAACCCATAAATGGGAAAAATTATATTAAAGGTCATTCCCGTCACGTTATCTATGAGATCAACCAATAAAAATTATTTATCTCATTATTTTTTTTATGTCATATTTTTTATCAAGTAAATCTCTACTCATATTTACCGTACATCAATTTTAAAAATAATTTTTAATATAATTTCTCCAGAAATAAAAACTATTCAGCGTGGAGTTGTTGACAGTCTTTTTTATTTAGTTTTCTATTTTTTATTGCTTGAACTTCTCCCTCTGCCATCTGGCTCAATTGAATGTGTATAAACTGTTTTATAATATGCATACAAATATAGATATTAATAAAGTAATAGTCATTATACACACATGTCGAGTCATCAGCCATAGATATAATAAGATTTATGGTTCTAACTTTCGTTATCCACTTTCTCTTTATTTATTGTTGTGTTAATTTCTTACAAATGGATGGTGCAATGGGGTTATCCGTGAAAAACATTTAAGTGCTTAATACAAAATATCATCCTTTAACTTCTTAGATTTTAAAACCGTTTGTAGAATTCGAATGATTAGAGTAAAAATGGATGATATTCTTTTTTAAATGACTTGGGTTTAAATAGGTTTATTTGTAAAATGTACGTAAATTTTATTCGGGATTAAAAAATATAACATATATTGGTATAAAATCACATTAAGAATATCAAAGGGTCACTTGTATTTTTTTAAAAAAAATTATTAATATATTAAATACAAAATTACCATGATTAATTAAAATGAAAAATAAACACAACAAGTAGTCTCAGTGAAAAAGAAGATGATGTTCGTGGGTTCATATCGCTTTGTCTGTAAGGTGTGTGTGCATTGTCAAAGCTATATATGAATATATCCTACCTTCTAATCACCTTGAGACTATTAAAAGAAACTAAGATGAAAAAGTGAACGTTCAAATAATAATGATGATTGAACCCATTGAGTGATTTAGTGGTAAATGATGATATTGTTCCTCCTAGGTGTCTTATGTTCAAGCAACATAGTCTATGTGGTGTGTGTGCATTTTCAAAATACTAAGAGTAAAGAACATATACTACCATGTAATCACACCAAAATATTCAAAAAATAATAATAACAATGATGATTAGAGGCGAGTAAAACTCGATTCAAAAAATTCAAAATTTTCGACTCAACCTAACTAGAGTTGTAGTTTCATAAACTCGATTCGAAAAATTTCAAATAAAGTTTTATATAAAAAATAATATATACATCCTTTATATATGCTTAGCATTGATATTAAAAAAATAATTTTTATAATATAATTAATATTAATAGATACAAAATATTGATAACTAATAAATTATTCAAACAAGTAGAATATAATTATGTTCTTATATGTTATTTTGCTTGTTTAAACAATCAAACAACTATAAGTTATCAGTTAATTTTACTAAATATTTTTATACAATCAGCTAATATAATTCGTTAGTCAAAATAACTAATGTAATAAGAATCATCTAATGTAATCCGTTATCAGCTATCTGTTAATTGTCAAACATGGTCATAATATATTTGAATAGTTAGGACAGAACAAGGTAAGTTATGAATATATGTCGGGAGTCAAAATCTAGAATCCGGTCTGCCCCCCTTCCCAGTTATTTCCCTTTCTTTGAGTGATTCAAATATAATACATTTCTTACACGGTTTTGACTCATGCGGGCATGCCTTCATGGACTCACCATGACATTTACAACAACCATTGGCCCCCAATCCTACTAAAAGTCAGCTACCTGTAATTATACCCACTAATTATTTCCATAATTTTTTATACAATTACGTGCGTTTATGTCTTGTTTCTTTATTTTATTACTTCATATAATAATTGCTTGCTTTGATGGTTAAATTAGGAAAGTGTTGCATTAAAAAAAACATAATTAGGGAAGTTTGGTTTTGGGAATATATTTAGGAAAATATGTGTTTTTTCGTTTCCAATGTTGATGACTTCGGCAAATTCACCATGTACCATTTTTTTTAAATCAGCTGTGGAAGCTGCCAACGACTTTATTGGAGTTGCGCGCAGTTGCCGTCTGTAGCGACTATTTTTTTTAATAAAAAAGTTTTTTATTTTATAAAATCTAATTAAAATGGGATATTTTAGAGAAAAAAACTCGTATTTAAAAAAATTGAGAGTCGCCACCAGTCATTCAAAAAAAGGGTAGATAGGACACCATAAAAAATAAAACCAGAGATTTTTAGAAATTTGGGTCTGAGAGTCGGTTACGTATGGGGAAGGGTTAGCACCCCTGCTACGCCCAAAATTAATACCTATAGGGTTCGTATCGTAATAACAAAAAAAATCAATTTAATTTTAAAAATAATTCCTAACATGCACGTTTCGAATATTAATTTTGTCTCGATCCACGGTACCAAAGGAGATGACACCCGAAGACCGGAATGACACTCCCACTAAAATACCGGGATACAAGGCTTAAAACTATATGTGAGAAAAAGGTATATTAAAATACATAAAATAAAGCATATGAATATTAACAAAAATGATAGCATAAATAAAAAACAAAAGACGACCAAGTAAATATATATATATATATATATATATATAGAGAGAGAGAGAGAAAAGGTTGTGATATCATATAATATGTATATAACATATATATTTAACAGCAAGAATAATACATGAACCTATTAATACTTACCATATATATTAATACATACTATACAATATTACATAGTATAATATATGTACTTAATATAATTTACATAATATATACATATAAGATGAAAATTAGAATGCTATAAATATCATATGATATAATACATATATATATATCACAAATATTCTAACAACATAATAATACACCAAAAATAAATAAATGAATGAATAAATAAACAAAACATCAAAATCATATATAATAATTCAAAATAAAACTCAAATTACACATTATTAGAGCTAAAATTAAACAAAATGAAAGGATCAGGGGCTAAAAAGGAAAATAACCTTCGAGAGTCAGCTTAAAATTAAAAGAATAGGGGCATGATTTAAAATTATCAATACACAGGGGATTAAAACTATAATTTTACCCTCCACATAATTAAAAAAATCAATTAAATCAAGAACCGGCTAAAACTTTGGGGGACCTATTAGATAATTATGTCATGCGACAAAGGAGTTTTGAAAATACAAGGTAGGGCGGGGGACTTCAGGGGTAATTTCCCCATTTAAAAACTGATTTCGTTTAGTTTTGGGATGAAATTGAGAATTTTGTAAAACTTTCAGGGACCATAGAAATAATTTATAAAAGCAAAAGGGTATCAGAGTAATTAGAGAGGGGCGGAAGGATTAAAGCGTGATTATACCATTTTAAAAATAAAACGGTCTATACTGCTGGTTCAGATTTTTGGCCCTTAGCCATTTAAAAATTTAAACTTAAAAAAAAACTCATTTTTTTATATTTCCTCTCAACCTACCCTCATCACAACCCAAAAAATCCAAACGGCCGCCGTATTTTTCAGAAATTAGTGGTGGTCCGACTACTCCGACCACTGCTTTTAGCCTTCGGCCACCGCTAATCGACGCTGAAAAACTCAAAAATTTTTATTTTTTTTTAAAAAAAGTCAAATTCGGTAATGGATTTTTTAAAATCGAACCCGCTCCCTTTATTTTTAAAATTCGAAACCCTTTTAGTTTTAGAAAACAAAACCCCCTTTTGGAAACCGAACTGGCCGGTTCACCATGCACGGCCCAAGTTGAAATCGCGAGGATTGTCACCAGACAACGGCCATACGACGGGGGTAAAAACCCTCTCGACTCTTTCCTTTTTATTTATTATTTGTTTTGTTTATTATTTTGAACTGAGAAAAAAAGAACAAGATTTTTTTTACCTTAGGAGGCTGTGTTTTTTTATTGATCCTCATAAAAATTATTACAATATGATCCTTTTCTTATATACAAATTAAAGTACAAAGTAGTCATGATAAATCCTGGGCTCTAGGAACTGTTGATTATGGTGTTGATTCTAAAATCCCATCTCTTTTTTATGTTTTTTGCAGGTTCGGTTATTGGGAACCGGTGGTACGACGGCATGGTGATCTTCGGTGAAGAAGAGGCCGTTGTTTCAAACACGTGGCGGCCATCAGGGAGAGCGCATGGGGGCGTGGCAACTGAAAGGTCCTGCGCGTGGGTTGCACGCGCGCGTGAGGAAGCGGACGGCCCCGATTGGGCCTGTACTAATTTAAACTTGGGTTTTATTTGTGTAAATAGACTGGACCTTTTAATTGGGTTTTAAATTTTATAATTGTTTTATTTTATTTTATAGTATAGCCCATAGTAATATTAATTAATTAATGCCCATAGTATTAATATACATGTAACATACGCTACACACAAATATGTATATACATACACATACAATATATTAATACACTTATATATATAACACATATACAATAGATACACATTATATGCACACACAAACATATACACGCACATATATACATACATTTAAAATACAACGCCATTAAGAATACATACATATAAGTTAACATATATATGCAAGATACACGTAGACGCATAATAACATACATACACAACACACATGCAATAATACAATATCTATTTAACATATTAATATAATAATCACTATATTTAATCAATATTATTATAATATTTATAATCCGAACAAAAAAGAGTAATTACACCGTCAACTTCATAGGGACTAAATTGAATAAAAAATAAGGCATGAACTATATTAAATGAAAAAAAATGAGTTTACTGTGTGCCCTAAAAGAAGTATGCAGTTCTCGGTGACTTCGAAAGGGACCAAATTGAATGTAAAAAGAAATAAGGTAGTGATTAAATTGAATGGAAAACAAATAGGACTAAATTGAATGAAAATTAAACATTTCATGCCCAAAAAGACATATTGTGCCAAAAAGAATTGAACAAATGTCGGCGACTTCAAAAGAGACTATATTGAATAAATTAATATAATAATCTCTACGTTTTATTATTACCAATTGAGTTTATGTTATAATACAATATCGTTTTAGAGATTCACGGGTCTTGTACAATGTATTAATCTTTTACTTTTTTTTCTTGTAAATATTTAACTTAACCAATTATATATATATATATATATATATTAAAAAAAACTTTATACAATTATTCTCATTGCATTTATCCAAAATCGTCAATATATATGGGATGGAGATGCAAACGAAGAGAAAAGATGATGGGATAAGGAAGCGCCGATAAGACGATACTAATTAGACGTAGCTCACGTTCTAATCCACAAATCTAGAGCTTTATTTCTTTAACTTTGTTCCAAGGGTCCTACTAACAATTAAGACCCGTGCTGGCATATTGTCCACTAAATTTTAGACAAAATAACTTCTCTATTTCGTTTAAAGATTAATATTTGATCTATTAATCATGCATAATTTATACTATTCATTTATTTTTTGGTTATTCTTAGATGTATCAGTAAAGATAAAGACTTAAGATGTTGTAACTTTTAATGTCTAGATTTGACTCTTATTATATGTAAATTTAAATTGTGAATTTTCAACCTAACTCCTTCATATTTTTGATTAATTTGATAGTAAACATGATACAGATGGTATGTTTTAAAATCAAAATAAAATGTGTCTAACTTGTAATTTTTCTTTTATATTAATTAAGCTCGTACTCGTATATTAATTTTAATTAATAATGAAAATAATGGCTGAAGTTGACGCTCTGCCCACTTTCATTGTATAGATTATTGTCAAAAACAACATGAAAATTTGTTTCAAAGGTACAAATTTGTTTATTTATTTATTTATAAAAGAAATAGGCGATTTAGACATTATAATCAAAACTTATCTTTAAACCTTACAATTATAATGAGAATTAAAGCTATGAGTCCAAGTTAACTTAGTCGCACTATCAACTAATTTATTCCCTTCAAGAAAAAATAATTTATAAGAACCATGATATGTTGTAAAATAGTGGGTGGTTTGTCCTTTGATGAAGTGTCATGAAAAAACCGGGCAACCTTCAAATTATCTTTCTCCACTATGACTCGACGCTCACTCTTCCAAATGCAGACACAAGAACATTCGTGTATACCACAGAGTTTCGCTTCAAAGTACCGGACAAGAGCATATTCTCATCAAAAATCTCAATGGCACGACATACTTTCGGTTTGAGCCGTTGACTCCTTTCTGGAACAACAACATGGTTTAGATCGAAAAATAATTATGTTACGATTGAGCCACAAACACCATTACATATCTTTATTTATTTAACATCTAATACATTCAAAAGTATATCACTTTGTAACAGTAATTAAACCTCATATATATACATATAAATTTAGATAGATACTTACGACAAATACTAAAAGATAGAATCGTTTTTTAAGATGAATAGATATTAGATACAATACAACACGAATTTGAATATATAAATGTTCCATGCAAAATATTATACGCATTAAAACCAACCAACGACCACTTGCTTTTAATATTTAGAAGGGATTTGAATTAGAGTAAATGTTTGTTAATTGGATTTGCATTGATAAATTCCACATTAACTAATCAATTAATTAACTATGCGCTCCTTACCTACTCTAATTCGATAACTACAACATTATATTCATAACCATAGGAAAAGCAAATCATATGTCAACTCAATAGGCTAATATAAATATCCATCAATGTTTAAGAAAATCGATTTCTAAATAATGTTCAACAATCTCTAGAGCAGGTAGTTAAAACTCTCAGTTAACACCTTCCCCTTCCCCTAGGTTGTAAGTTCAAGACTCATTAGGAGCAAAATTCCCTTCACCCTCCCTTAGGTAAAAATTGTTCAAAAAAAATCTAAATAACAATTCATAGACTTCCCAGAATATACATTATAAAAGATAAATACATCCATTTACTTTTATATTAGATAAATATAACTTTTGTATATTCAAACATAAAATAATGCTACGTCGATAAAAGTTTTATATATAGAGAGAGGAAAATACTTTGATACACAAGTTTGTGTGAACTAAAGCCTTTCAATTTTAGGGTTTAGAGATTTAAGTTGTGATTTAGGGATTAGGGGTTTAGGAATTTAAGGTTTATGGTTAGAATTTAGAGTTTAGGGTTTGAGTTTTAGGGTGTTAGGGCTAGGGATTTAGGTTTTAGATTTTATAGCTTAAATATGAAAGCTTGTGTATCAAAAATATAACACATATATATATGTAATTTCACCAACTCTCCAATATGTAACAAGAATGCAACCCAACTATCCAATACATAGAATATATACACAGTACTACAATGTGCCCCCTACTCCAATTTATGGCAACAATGCCACCTAACTATCCAATATATACTCTGTACACAATTCTGTAATGTGTCCACGTTAGCATGCCAAGTATATACAATCCCAATTTCTACCAAGTTTACTAGGGTAAAGAAACATCATTTCTGTAACTTGTAATTCATGTACTCACATTTAAACGAAATTTCAAAATGCCTTAAATGCACATGTTATGAAAATTAATTTATTTTTTTATTAAGCAGAGAGATAATTACGTTCCGAAATCAATTTCCTTTTCATTTCTCTATTCAGTATTCATATGTGGTTGTATTCTCTAATTTCAAAATTAGATCAAATTATACAGTTCACATAATTCTTAAAATTTCTATCACGAAATCAAACTAGATTGACATCAATGCTTGCTATATATAGAGAAGCATGATTCATTTACACAATTACATTAATTTAAGATCATTGGATAAATATAGATTAAAAACTTTCAATTTTTACATTGTGTAACTCCCATCCACTTCGATATACAATTATCACATGTCCATTCCAAAACAAAGTTTTGATCTAGTCTAACATTCCAAAAACTCCCAATTTTACATGTTAACACAAACACATTCAAAGTACTTTTCATAATAATCATCCATTTGTTTAATGTTTTCAAAACCATAATTCTATAAGGTTTATATATCAAAAGTCATTTCATAGTTAATATATACATAATATTCAAACTTATTTCCATTAGTATTTATCCTAAGAATATATCACATATAAGAAAAATTCAAGGCAAATTGAAATAAATAAACACATACCAATTTCTACTCATAATAGCTTCAAAATGTCTCCAAATCTTTTCTTCAACCTTCATCTTATCTTTTCCCTTGATTTCTCTTTCTTTCTCATCTTCAAAATTGAACAATACCCAAAATTAACCTAAAATAATGCATTCAAATGATTTTTTTATATATATTTAAGATGAAGATATTCATGAGTAAATTTCACTTACCTTCACTCTCTCTATTACTTCCTATTTATCGCCGAACCCATTCTTTTCTCTTCCATTTTTTTCTTCAATTTATGGCCCAATTCTTTTATTGAACAGATTTAAATGAAGTTTTGATGGGTAATTTAATTAACATGGGTGAGAATTGAAGAAGAAAATGAGAGAGATGGTGGACACGTCCTTTAGGTTTTCGGCAAGTAAAGAAAATGAAATGGAAAAGATGGCTTCTATAAAAACTATCCAAGAAATATAAAATAGTAATCGAACTTTCGAAAGTTATATATGAGCATTAAAATTTAGTTTTTATTACAAAATAACCATTGAGTCTTAAATGCCTTTACATGGGTGATATGACAGTTATAAAATTTTGTATAATAACACATTTAATCATCTATATTTACACATTCAATCAATTTAATTTTAATTGGAAAAAATATTAACCCTCATTATTTAGACATTCTTTCAATTTGGTCCTATTTATTAATATTTAATATTATTTATAATTAAAAGTTATTAAATTATTTCTAATTAAAAATAAAATCAATTAAAATAATGTCTAAATAATGCATTAAACTTTTTGACAACAACATTTGATATAACAACTTACCAACCAGACCTTTCACATTCTTTATGAATCCAAGAAAGAAATATGATATGGTTTGAGAAGTTAGATTTTAAGAGTATTATACATTATCTGATAAAATATGGAGTATATATCTAGTGTTCATGGTTAGTTATCATATTATTGATTTGTTAAATACTATTTAGTGTTAACTTTAAAATACCTATATATATTATTCGTTTGAATTTTTGTTCAATACCTTTTGAATAAATAAACATAATTAATTTATGTCTCCGACTAGGTTTAAGGTTTTTTTTTGATGAGGCATGAGGTGATATTCTTCTTGTTAATAAAAAAATTGTGTATGATGTACACATTGCATTCTTCCAATATATGGAACAAATAAAATTTAAATCTGAAATTTTAAATTCATTTTCTAATCATATCATTTTTTTAATTTTGTGTAATTAAACAAATCATTTTACGAAAGGAAATTAATTTATATAAGAAGTTTTCTTTTAAACAATTCAGCAGTTCTTTGTTGTTTTATTTTCATTCTTTATATAACGTAATACATATACAAGGGTGTGTTTTTTACGTTTGTCTTTGCTTAAAAAATAAAATACCACATAATATAATCAATTAATAAAATCTGAATGTTCTATTTTGCTTAATTATTCGTTATAAATTAGGTTAATACTGTTTTGAGTCGGCTTTTACATGGCTAAAACAAGGGGCCGTTTTTAATTTAATGTAGTTCCAAGCATGGGTTGAAATAATCATTTGGTACTTATAATTAAGGGTAAACTATATTTTTAGTCACTCAACTTTGTCTTTGTTTTTTGGTTTAGCTACTCAACTTTTTTATTTTACCACCCAACTTTCGAACTTCATTCTTTTTTGTCACTCAGCCATTAAGTGTCTAATGCCGTTTAAATTCTTTGATAAATGTATGAAAAAAGTCTCTGAAACTTTCTTTTCAAACCCAAAATTTCAGACTCCATTTGATTCACCGACGCCAAAGTATTTTCTTCCAAATCTGACCGGTGGAGAGGTCAAAAAAGAGGAGAAAACAATATAACTCGATTTCGCCATGATCAAACAGTTGAGATTACATATAAACCAAGATAACGTCGAAACTTTGATTTGAGTTTTGTTGATTTCAAAGAATCAAGTGGAGAAGAAGAAAAATGGGAGAAGGGATAGTGTTTTGGTACCAACTATGTTGCAAACAATGGTTGGCGATGATCGAACGATGGTAAGGAAGGATGTCAACCAAGACGAAGAAGAGTGAAGTATTAGGTCAATTTTATAAATGAAACTACAAAAAACTGTAGTGTTTTACTATTGTCGTTCTGGTGACAAAAACAAAATTTGAAAGTTACATGGCAAAATAAAAAATGTTTAAAATTGGGTGACCAAAATGTAAATACAATAAAAGTTAGAATTTAAACTTAGGTCATCTATAAAGACATCCCACACCTAACCATTGCACCAACTTGCGCATTTTTTTACTTGTTGACAATTTATATTTTACGTTAAAACTATAACTACAAAGTTTTAGACTAAATTAGAGTTCAAATACTTAAAAAAATACTGCTAAATTATGAAATCGAAAATTATTAAGTGAAAATGTAACTAAATAAAATAAATAAACAATTTTTCGTATAGTAGAAAAATAATTTGCTTAAATATAATATTTTTTATTATTTATATTTTTAATCGAGTTTATGCTAATCAAATGGATGTTGAGATTATTATAATCTATATAAAGAAAATCAATAAAAAGGGTAAACTACACCAGTATTCACCGAACTATGGTTTCTTTCCTATTTTGGTCGCCGAACTATTTTTTTTGGCAAAAACATCACTAACGTTATGTTTCCTTCCTATTTTGGTCACCGCAAAAACATCACTAACGTTATGTTTCCTTCCTATTTTGGTCACCGGCCGTTAAAAACTTAACGGTTTTGCTGATGTGGAATTTTATTTTATTTTTTTAATTTTCCATGTCATTTCTTCTCTCTCCTCGTAAGCAATATATGTTATTTTATAATATTTTTATTCAAACTAGCAGGATGGTGACACGTATCACTGCCTATTAGTGGAATAAAAGGAATGAAAAATCAAGCCCCTTATGCAGCCAGAGAGATGGTGACACGTGTAACTGCCTATTAGTCGAATCTCTCTGGCTGCATAAGGGCTTGATTTTTTATTCCTTTTATTCCACTAATAGGCAGTGACATGTGTCACCATCCTGTTAGTTTGAATAAAAATATTATAAAATAACATATATTGCTTATGAGGAGAGAGAAGAAATGACATGGAAAATTAAAAAAATAAAATTCCACGTCAGCAAAATCGTTAAGTTTTTAACAGCAGGTGACCAAAATAGGAAGGAAACATAACGTTAGTGATGTTTTTGCCAAAAAAATAGTTTAGTGACTAAAATAGGAAGGAAACATAACGTTAGTGATGTTTTTGTCAAAAAAATAGTTCGGTGACCAAAATAGGAAAGAAACCATAGTTCGGTGACTATTGATGTAGTTTACCCTAAAAAAAGCTAAATATACTTTTTTTTCAAATCTACCTAAATTAAACTAAATTCACAAGTAATCGTCATTGGTCAAAAATGCATTTTAGCTTGCTTTGATATATAGTTTTTTATAAATTTTATAAGGACTTGTATGTAGTTTTACCATTTGTATTCAAATGTTTTTTTGGCTTAATTAAAAATAGGTTTTAAAGCATATTCTTTTTTCGAATTTTAGGTGCCTAAAGTTTCAAAAATTATAATTTAGGTGCATGATCGTTAATGGGTGTTAAATTTTTTTAACCAATCATTGTTTGACACGTGACATATTTGGGGTACCTAAAATTATAATTTTTGAAACTTTGGGCACCTTTTTTTATAAAAAAATACGTTAGGCACCTAAATATATAACTTTTGAAACTTTGGATACCTATTTCTACAATAATATACTTTAGGCACCTAAAATTCAAAAAAAGCATACTTTGGGCACTTATTTTTCATTTAAGCCTTTCGCTCTACCTATAATGATTTATTAAGTTAGTTTTTATAAATATATTTATTTAGAGAGGATCCAGTTATACAGCGTAAAAGTTTTTAATTTTTACACGTTTTTTAGATCGTTGGATGGATAAAATGGATGGCTGAGATTAACAGTGTGTTATGTGAAGATTATCACTTGAAAAAAAGTAAAAAAAAATTAATCTCAGCCATCTATTTGACTCATCCAAAAAACGTATAAAACTACGAGTTTTACATCTGTGTAAGTGCATCTTATCCTATTTAGTTATATTAAGTTTGAGTTTTATCATTCCCCATTGTCTTCATCTAGAAAGATACGTGTAGGAAATAAATATATGTTAAAAATAGTATTGGAATAAAATTCAAAGTAGAATCGAAATCTACCTATAAATATTCCTCGCAGTTGCTTCCAAGCATTCCCCACCATTTTGTTGTATTATTTTTCTTCATCTTTTATCTACAAAAACCACATTTCCCGTTGTCATGCATCATTTAATTATGCAACAAATTGACTATTTAAATTTATATGTATACGTACAATAAATATAATGGATAATTATAAAATTTTAAAAACTAAATAAACGTAATACTTATTAATATATTTCAAAGGAGGGGTCATGCAAAAACTAATATAAAAAATCCCAATTTTCATCAAGTGCCAGCAAGTTTGCTTGTACATATTTTCTTTCATAATTTAATCCTAAATAAATATTAAGTTGACATATTACTTAATAATTTGTCATATAATTTTAATTGTTCCATTGATTTGGATTTAATGACACAAATTGGATTAACTCAAATCAACATCAATAGTCAGAACCAAAGGCAGCAGGTGGCAATTTTTCGTTGAAGAAATTCATTAAAGTCGCCATTTTACAAAATTTTCTTGGTTGTTATGCTTCGGCAAAAGATGAGGCTAAAGTTTTGGTGATGAAAGCATAGTCAAGACGTTTTAACAGAAAATTAGTTTTTTTTTGTTTTTTCTCCTGGTTCTCTAGGATTTTGTCTTGACTGATCTGAACTGACTCGCGTCGCATACTTAATTTTGCTGGGTGAGTCTTTCAATGGGTATTTTCTACATATGCAAGGCCTTAACCTCGAGACTTGTTTAAACGATATCAAACTGCTTACTACTTGACCCAACCCGTTAGTTAACAGAAAACCCTTTGTTTGAGTTTATCATCTCCACAATCTTTTGAAAACTTTTCAATGGCTTTTAGTAACTACATTCCATGTTTAATGATTTTGGTTTGTAGCTCAAGAATCTTTCTTTTTGTTCAAATGAATATTTTATTTTAGGGTAAAATGTCTCTATAGTCATTTAACTATTAGAACTTGAGAGGTTCTATTTTATTTAATTTTATCAATCATATCACTTAATTATTTAAATGATATCGCGGTTAAAAAGTTGGTATAATTGCTTATTTTTATCTTCGTTACTTGTATGTATTATCAATTTAATTTTAATTTTAAATTACTTTAATAACTACTTACACATCCTATCAACTTGGATGATTAAATTTAATAATACATATGTAGTGAGAATTGTAAGACTTGTTTTTTTTTCTCTTTAAAATAGGTTGGAAAATAGAGACATGGTTGGTCCAAGTGGTAAGTAGCTTGGTATCGCTTAAGCAGATATCGGGTTTGAGGTTTTGTGTATGTAGAAAATTCTTGCTGGGAGACTCACTCATCAAAGCGAGGTATGCGACGCGGTTTGATCTGAATTAATCATGACAAAATCCAAAAAAATCGGGAGGGAAACAAAAAAAGTCTGGAAAATATAGAAAGAATTTGAAAAAATAGAGGCTGGAATTTAATGTGTTGTAAACTCAAATAATTAGTTTGGTTGCTTACCCATAGGAATGTGGATTGCACTTTTATCTTTTATGTTCTTTTTTCTGTTTGCCATTGTTTCAAAGTCACGAGTCATTCTCCAACAACATATGTAGTAGGAGCATAAGATTTGACATCAATTTAATGGCATCTCTTGAAAAGTGCAATTGTAATGATCCCACGTATCAACTCCTTCCAAATTATTCAATGTATAACTTATATATTGGATTTTTATATCAGTGCAACAATGATGTTTAAAATTTTAAATGTTCAATTTGACGTTACTTTTGAAAAGTGCAGTGAAAAAGTGTTTTTAGATTGTTTATTTTAAAATTTAAGTGTTTAACATTTAAAAATATTTTTAAATAGATAAATTGTATATTTTAAGCATTGTTTTTGAAAATGTAAAAGAATAGACGATATAAATGAAAATATGTGATTAATTTTATTGAAAAGTGTTTACGAAAATTATATATTTTACATTACTTTTGGTCCCGAAAATAACTTTAACCCAAAACACTTATTTTTATCAGCAAGAAAGTATGGTTTTATTAAGGGAAATCATATAATCTGAGACATGGTCATAGGCCTCATTAAAACCCCCTAAGCCTAAATGGAGGAAAAGAGTACCATATGACCATGTTATCCAACGAGAAAACAAAATACCAAAACAACACCCCGAAACACAAACACGGACAAATGTTCGAACCAAAAAGCAACAACACCCCAATGCCAATCCCAACAGCAGACGCCCAAAGCCAAAAACAACTCCAATCACCCAACACCCCCTAACTCCAACATCCTTCGCAACCGAACCAAACCACCCACAGCCACAACCTTTCATAACCCCACACGTTGCAACAACAAGTCACCACGTTGTAGCTGCCAACCATGACGCCCAGCCAAGGCACCCAACAGCCACACATTACTATGACAAGCCAAATGCCATGGCAAGTTAACCGAGGCAAGTCAATTGCCGTGGCAAGCTAATTGTTGAGACAACTGGGAAGCCCCACATTGGCAAATCCATCCGAGAATATCGACTCCCTATCGACCCCTTGTTTTGCAAGCACGTCCGCAAAAACCAGAACACAATCTCACCCTGTTATGGACCCAACAAACGTTCCACATGTCACACAACACACCCTTAATCACAAAATACCATCATTAAAGATAAAATGCAACATAGGTAGGGAAAAACGGTCTGAATCATTAGGCATTTGAAACCAAGCTATACGAGTTATACCCCATTTGCCAATACATCCGCAAACATGTTAGCCTCCCGAGAGATTGAATCACAACCATGTAATTGTAGTGTCTTCTACACCAATTTTTGTGTCGCCGAAGAACCTAACACCCCCGTGTTCCACGACAGCACACGCAACGTGACTCCTAACACCCTCTTTCCTGCTCTTCTATAATCTTTGCAATATCCTTCACAATTTCCTCATCGTTTCCAATAGTGCGAGCCCCTATCAACCGACCAAGCTGGACCGTTTCACGTGCCTCCGTTAGGATATCCTCTCGTTGTTGTATCGACTTTGATTTAGATGTTGGTCCCTTCAGCGAATCCCCAATGTTGCTAACCTTCTCCTGAGATGTTTTCCCTTTTTGGTTGTTAATTGTTCTACATTTGCACATTTCTCCTGCTTAGAGTCCTCAGAATTGAGTACTGCTATAGGCTCCACAGGGATATCAGAACTGGTAACCATTGGCCTACTAACACCAGCCTCTAAATTCACCGAGGCATATTGCACCGGACAATTAAACAATGCCATTTCATTCTGCCCCAATCCACTATCTACCTCACGCACCTCCATAGGCTCGACTCTCGACGCTAATCCTACCTCCTCATCCGCAGTATGATCCCCCAAGTGTGCCGTTCCACCGCTCACATGTTCCTCAACCAGTTCTTGTACATTTCACAACTGATTATCTCGCCAATACGGTACTATACTAATATCTAAATTTTTGTGTTGTGCATTATCCCTCCGAGGACTAAACTGCTCACATGATACCTCTCTATCACACTCCACATCCTCCATCCGCTCACTCGAAGCACAATGCTTGTGTTCCCTACATTCCATTACCTTCTGATCCTTGACACCATCATCCGATTGCAGCTCATCATCAACACTCTCCTCATCAGACTTACATGCCCCTTCACAATTGGCACACACTAGTTGATCTACAGATGGTTCTATCTCCATCACATGTGCTCGAAATGCCTCGCCATGTACTTGTATTTCTATAACCTCATCAATCTGCTCCAATTGTGAGGTCTCAATGAGAATCTGTCCTCGTTCGAATGAATGTGGCTCAAGACTTAAGTCATCACATCTGATCATACTTCCCCAAAGTAAAGCCACATCATCAAAAGTCTCTCGCGACCAGACATGCATCGACTGTCCACTAATAGCTAACTACACACGTCAATTCCTCGAATCCAAACCAGGTACCCAATTTCACACACTTGTAAACCATTTATCAAGTGCCATATTGCCGAGAACTCGTCTTCTAACCTCTAGACTCGTAAACATTAACAATATTCGAGACCTCGCAATACGCATTATTGAAAGACCTTCAACCTCCGCCGCCTTTAATTCCCTCGCCAACACTGCGATTCCAATTGGGAACCGACGCCACGCGATCGCACTCTTTGCAAAACCTCAACTTTATTTGTGGCGATCACACCCTGTACAACCCAAATCTGCTTCTCCTCTTGTGCCTTCCCAAACTGCGCCTTCAACTCTTTCACACTCTTCAACCCCGCTCTATCTTTTCGTTTCTAATAGTAATCTCAAGACACTTCACGAGCGAAACCGACAATAATCTGTGATCCATATATTCACTTACCATGCAAACGTTCAATAACGTGCCTAGCCTCCATCTCTGTCCTCATACGAACAAATCCAAACCGCGAACCATCTCTTGCTCTTTTCATCGAAACAAAGACATCAATCACTTGTCTGTGTCGATCAAATACCTGCCACACTCCCTTCCAATGAATCTGATCCGAAAGATGACCCACAAAGATAGTCCAGCATCGCCGACGTCTGTCACTCCTTTCGCTCATTGTTTTTGATAATTTTTCAAACCATATCTGTTAACTTAAGCTACTTACCTAACTTCACTTATCGAATTCAATTCTTGTATCACAATCGCATGTGATTTAAAGAATAAACCACAATATTTTTGTTGTTTATCAAATCAAATGAGAGTAGTGAAGACGAAGCAGGCCTATTTGAAATGGAGCCCCCAAAATTGCCTTCTGAATCTGAAGAGAGAGCTAAAACTTTCCAAAAACGTTCGCAGCAATCCAATAAGCGGTGGAGGAAGCTTCGCCAAATTATCATATGAATCCACAATATATTAATGAAAATAAATTAAATATCCACAAATATTCGAGTACCCAAAACGCTTTTAAAAAGCGATATAGAATAGAACCATTAATTAGATATACCCATTACATTTTATGTAATTTTCCCTAAAAAATGAACTTTTCCCTTTCCTTTTTCTTTTCATATTTACTTAGTGTTTTAAATGAAAATGAAGCCAAGGCTTAATTACACAGGACTAAGCAATTAAAAGAGGCACATGCAATTCAAGTCCTTATGCATGGTCATGGACTAAGCTATTATAGTTTTTTTTTTCTTTTCAACTTTTAAATTTGAAATCTGTATTTGAATCATTTATTCATTTTTTTGAATTAGAAACTGTTTGTTGGTAATTCTAAAATTTTAAATTCAATAGTTAAAAATAAGCAATTTAAGAATAAATAGAGTTTTTTAATTTGAGTGGATTTGACAAATACCAACCTCACAAAATAATTCAATATCTTAATTTGCCTATATATTTATAAAGTTTGGTGTGGGTATCCCCTATCTGATTCATATCCAAATCCAACTTCTAAACAATTCCAAAAAATATATTTTGGATTTTTCCTTTTAAAAATTGCAAAGTATACCACTTGATATGGAAGAAAATCTAAATGTAGTTATGCTTTCGACCAACAAACATGATGATGATTATTGTTATGAGCTGTAATTTAATTATTGAAAAAAACCCAGAAGTTGGAGAGAAAAAAAAGCCCAAAGTTATGGGCTAAATAGACAAAGGTTGAATTTTCTGACTGAAAAGAAGAGAAGGGTTGGATTTTCATGTTCATTGTGGACCAAAATGCAGACGGAGTTACTTATAATATGTATGGGCTGACATTTATTGTGGAGGAGTCTATGCCTAGTCCAACTTTTCTACAAAAATATACAACATGACGTCGCGTCATTAAAGTTGTTTATATATGGTTTATTATCGGGTGGAATGATAGTGATATATATATATATATATATATATATATATATATATGGACACAAAACTAAGTTCTAATAGTTTTCCAACTCCTCTCCTATGGCTATTTCTATATTCTTTCCATTAGGATTCTCTTTGGCTCCTTCCCTTCTGTTTCTTGAACAGTTTGTGGTAAGATCTTTGGGCTCTACTGGCTTGAGGTGAAGTGTGGCGTGGCTTGAGGCGGAAAACTTTCTATTCTTGCTTTTCTTAACTTCTTTTCCAATTAGGTTTTCTTGATCTGTCAGGGGTGGACTCGATGGATTCTGACATTATTGAAGGTGGTAGGACAAAGGAGAGGGTGGAAGAAAACATTCTGCCTAACTCTCTTGACTTGAATGAAGACCGCGAAATTAATATGGTCATTAAGGACCACTCCCTTGTAGGAAAGATTCTCACCAACCGAGTGGCAAAGCAACATACTACAACTTTGGCCATCCTTAAGAAAGCTTGGTAGTGTGGAGACGACTTGGAGTGCCACGACTTAGGTAAAAATATGTTTCTTTTTGTTTTTCCTACGATCGTCGAAAAGATGAAAGTCCTTAGCCAAAGACCGGTTGTTAATCCTGAAGGAATAGCCATATGAAGCCGCCTTGGAGGAGATCGACTTCTCTATCGAAGAGTTATGGGTACAAGTACACAATCTCCCTATGGCACTCATCAGCAAGGAAAATACCTTGAAGATAGGCAGCCTCTACCCTAAATTCTTTGGCTCCAATTTAGAGGATGATCAGAAGGTCAAATGGGATGGGCAACTTAGTATTAGGGTTGCTATTATAGTCGAGGACCCTCTTAAAACGGGTTTCTCCTCGAACCAGAAGTGTTTTAAACCTCTTGAAGTATCCTTTAAGTATAAGAAGATCCCTGAATTTTGCTATGGAGGCGAGAGACTTGGGCACGCAGCTAAGGAATGTTGGTTTGAACCTCGTCTCTACAAGAGAGCTGGAAAGTATGAACCTTGGTTAAGAGCCTATCCAACGTGGAAAAAGGACTTCGGCGAAACGATCCGCGACTAGAATCACGGTGGCGCAGCTGATAAGTTGGCCGCCGGCCGGTTACAGGTGGATGAGGGTATCATTCGTCCAGCCCGAGAAACAGACAAATCTTTGGCACGTATTCCTAACCTTCTTTATCTCTAAAATAGTAGCATTATCCAGTGTACGATGATACCAACGAAAGCCTTGGAAAAAGTGCCGACTAACGTGTGGAAGGAAGATTCTCAGTCGGCTCAAGATAATAGGACAGAGTACCCTTTTACTCTCGATTATGGTTCCTCGTCTCAAACAAAGGATGTCATGATACCAGGTCAACTATATCCTCCTCCCAAAATTATTATGGATATTATGGATGCCCATAGCCTTACTGACAATCATGGCAGTGAAGATCCTTTTGTGGAGAGCCTTTTAGTCAATAATTTTGATGCAATGGATGTTTCCACTTGTAGGAAAATGAAGAGATTCGATGAACCCGTTGAGTCTTTTTCAAGCATCACGAAAAGGGAGCTGATGGAGAAAATTTCTGAGGGTATTTTTCAAATAAGCCCAGGCAATTGAGGGGCATATGGTTTTGGTGCTGTTGCAAATGATGAGGCCCTTAAACTGGCCTTCTTCCCTTTGTCGGTCACAAACTCATCACCCTTGATTAATAGATTTGAGAAATCAAAAAGAGGGTTCTCTTATGGTTCTCAAAGACTAACTCTGATCAAGCAAGCTGCAAGAAGAAAGCACGTCAACAAAATTTTTCGGATTGTTCATGAAGACGTTGGAATTATTGAGTTGGGTTTGGACACCTTTGGGCTCAACGTAACTGCAATTCCATCTTTGGTGGTCGATGAGTCAATGAAGTTGATTAATGGGAGCACCGTGGAGGGATTGAAGGAAACATTTTCTAGTCTCTCGTCCGTGCAGATTTCGTAGGTTCTTGAGGACCTTTATGATATGGCGGATAACTCAGGGATAGGTTATCTGCATCAAATATGATCATCTTTGTCCCTGCTATCATCGCTGTGTGGAAGGGGCGATCGATAGCGAGGGGATCTCTACCTTCCCCTGGGATCAATTGTCACTTACTCACGTTTTATCCAAAGTTTCTCTGTTGGTTATGTCATACTTTTTTCGGATCCCTTCTTCGTTATTCTCCACTTAAGGATTTGTTGGAAACCCTGGTGGTCGTTCTCAAGCCTCTCACGAATGGTGTGTCTCAACTCTCGTCAGTGATGACAAGACCCTCTTTCCATGGTGGATGATAGAGCTCTCGCACGGGCATCAGTTGAATTTTTATGTCCATTCCTTGATTTGGTTTTATGTTTTCGGATCTTTCCGTTTGTTTTGCCCTGCGAGCGGTGTTTGTCGACTGATATGTTCGACGGTGTCTGTGGATTCCCCTTCCATTGCTTTTGTTTTGTTCTGTCTGGTTGTGGCCATTTCGGCTTTGCATGGGAAGGATGTTTCCCCTTGTTTGATGTAACCACGTGATTTTAATGAACTTTGCTTTTGTCATATATATATATATATATATATATATATATATATATATATATATTGTGACATGGGAAAAATCAGACATCGGTGCCGGTGGCCGAAGAAGTATAAACGGTGGTTAAATCATGAGTAATAATTTAAATTATTATAAACAAAAATCACAAATTTGTGAATTTAAATACATTTTTAAAAATATTAATTTCTTCTAGAAGTAAAAAAATTCAAAACTAATAAAATATTGATAACAAATATTGATATTTCACTCACAAATTTATTCTTTTGGGGGGGGGGGGGTATTTTAATAAGTATTATTTTTTATTTTCTCAAAGTCACGACTCTTTTCGTTTTTATCTCTATTTTTATAATATTTTCAAATAAAATGATAAAAAAACACATCGAAGGAAACCGAATTTGGTATTGGGATTGGCTGTAGATTTTTGAATTTATAAAATTAAAAATTTTAAAAAAGTGTTAATTGTACCATACGTCCTCAAACTATAACGCTTATTCTAAATTTGTCCCTAAACTTTTAAACATTCTAATTTCATCTTCAAGCTATGACATTCGTTCTCAATTTTTCCCCAAACTTTTGAACATTCCAATTTCATCTTCAAACTATGACTCATTTTAAGTTGGTCCTCAAACTTTTTGAACATTCTAATTTCATCCTCAAATCTTCGTTTATACCACATCATAATATTACATATTACACATACGTTTTACATGACAATTAACAATTTTTATAACGGTTTTATAAACATAAGATATGATTAGCATATATTGATAATTTGGGGATGACTTTAGAATGTTCAAAAAGTTTGAGGACCAATTTAGAATGAGAGTCATAATTTAAGGATGAAAGTGGAATGCTCAAAAGTTTAGGGACGAATCTAAAATAATAACCATAGTTTGAGGATGAAATTAGAATGTTCAAAAGTTTAGGGACCGATTTAGAATGAGTGTCATAGTTTGGAGATGTGTGGTGCAATCAACTCTTGAAAAAAATTACACATAATATTTTAAACAATTTTAGACGATAAATTATATCATGGACTTTTCTCACCACATCACTCATGGTCCCAACTAATAAAAATGATCTATTTCATCTATTTTTTCATGTCAATAATCTACTCAAATGGTAGCTTCCAAAAAACTGTTTTAAAAAAATGATGTGAAAAAAATATGAGCGAAAATTCACTTGATAAAAAAATGACATGAAAAACAAGGTTAAAGTGGGTAGTTTTTATTGAATAAAAATCCTCTGCTCCCTACGCATGCCCTCTTCTATGCTCCACACTAAGAATTAAATTTTAAACCCTAATCTTAAATTTCACATTCTAAACCCTAAACTCTACATCCTAAAAATACACCATACTCCTATTTTCATAAACCCTAATCACAAACCCTAACCTTAACCCTTAAATTCTAAACCCTAAACCCACTATTTTAAGGTAGGAACACCAAAAGGGGCATAGTTTGGGGGCAGACGATTTCCATCCGTTTTTATTGATCGGGGCTATGAATGATGTAGTGAGAAGAGTCCAAAATATAAACATTTTTTTGTCTTTCAGGCACATTCTTTATACTATAAATAACGGCAAATTCCTATTAATTTGCTCAATACTTAAGCAGTTCCTTCTACTAGTTGAGTGTCAAATTATGCTACTACTATAATTTCATTTTATTGTCATTCTAAGATCTTAGTGGATTATTTGTCGAAAAACATGTTGTAGATATGTATTAAGTCAATGAAATCACGTATAAACATATTTGATTTGATAAGTAGAATTACTATTAAAATTATTTTTTATAATTAACCTCAAAATAAAATGTCTAATTCTGTCCTTGCATACAAAGTCCTGGTCTGATGAATTCATTTTTCATATCGGCCATCGTTCGGAGTTTAAGACTGAAGTTTTAGTCCTCAGTCCGATCCACCAAGCAATTTCTTTGGACATTTGTTTGAGTCCAAATCATTGAGTCGAGGAAGCAGGGCAGTAAATTCGTTGGTTCACGTATTTCATCTTAATTGCCTCTTCCTCTTCTACCCTCTTGGATACGGGTGTAAATGAACAGAGTGTTTGACGAACCGTTCATATAACGTTCATTTATGTAGCTAAATAAACGAGTATGAACAAAATTTTATGCTCGTTTAATAAATGAACACGAATAGAGATATGTTCGGTTTGTTTATGTTATCGACCATGCTCGTTTATAAGCTCGTTTATACTCTTGCTTATAGGCTGGTTTATAAGATGAAAATACTTGTGGATGTATCTAAATACTACTTTTTGCTGTTGCTAAGGATGTTATATAAGTTCATGTTGAAAAATGTATGTTTTACTTTGTTGCTTTTTATTTTATTTATTGTTAATTTAGTTAATATTTCTAAACATATAAACGAACATGTTCGCGAATACTTAAATGAACCCGTTTGTGAACACTTAAACAAACATGTTCGTGAACAATTAAACAAACACGTTCGTGAATACTTAAACGAACACGTTCGCGAACACTTAAATGAACATGTTCGTGAACACTCAACAAACGAACACGAAAACCTTTAAAAAATAAATAAGCGAACACAAACACAATATTAAAAACTTAAACGAATATGAACCGAACATAAATATTTTTAAAAATAAACAAATAAACACGAACATAATTTTATTCGCTAAAACTCGGTTCATTTATACCCTACTGTAGGAGAATCCTGCAAATCATTCGCAAGCGCACATAAATGTTTGTTCAAAATAGCATTATTATCTCGTTATGAAACTAATCATTATTGTAAGTTGTAACATATAGGTTTGAATTTTTTGTTCAGAAAGCTACATCTTTCCTTCACTCTGTCACGCAAAGAAAATCCAAGGTTCAAAACTACCCACGCCAAACAAAACAAAGTACATTAAAATTTCCAAAGCCGCTATACAAGTCGGAAACATTCAACAATGAGCATGGATCAGCTGATTAGAAATTATACATCTTTTTCAATTTATTAGCTGATTACATTACATTGTTCCCTTTTCAGCGTAGCTATTAACCAATGCCAATGCATTGCTCGTTAACTTCTTCACTTTGGTCGCCCTCTTGAACACCTCCCTCTTCATTGCTCCCTCCGCCACATCCTCCAACCCATCCGTACACGTCTCCTCGTCCGTCAATGCCGCGCTCATCCACGTCTGCACGTTCCCCATTTGGAACCTGAAAGACTCCGAACCCGGAGCCACCGTCTGCCGCATTTGCTTCAGCGACCCTCGGATTTCATCCACGGCGTCACCCATGTTGGAGAAACAGTCGTGCAGGGCGGCGCTGGCTCGTCTGTCGGCGCCGTAATCGGATTCACGGGAGATGTTGGAGACGTAAACCGCTAGGTTACGAGCTTTAGAGAGGGTGACACCAATGGCGGCACGAGCCAGACGAGCCGGGTCTTGTTGGACCGCGTTGGCGTAGCGAGAAAGGGAAGAATAGCAAACGTCGGGATACAAGGTGGCGTAGCAGCTTGTACGGATGAAATCCGTAGCGGTGATGGTGGCGGCGCTAGTGTCGTATACGGCGTAACTGAGGGTCGGGACTGGATAGTAGAAGTAAAAGAAGAGGAAGATGAAGAGAAAGAGGAGATGTTTCATGGCGGAGGTTTTAGCGTTTTACAGGAAAAACAAAAAGATTTTGAGGAGTCCAGTAGAGAAGGTGGTGTGGGAATGGCTTATGTAGTAACTTTGGGTAGAGGGTGATTTACTATTTTAGTCAAGATTATCTATGGATTAACAAGAATGCCATTGCTTTGTTTTTCGTATTTTCCCACATTGCCATGAGATTATGGATTAACAAGAACACCACGTGGCACGTGCAAACATGTTGCATATATGAAGGAAGATCATGATTAGCTGGGCTGGTAATTCAAAGGACAGTAAAACAAACCAAGATGTGCGATTTGATGAAATGAATGTGAAAGAGTAGATAGGGATTGACAAAAAGCGAAAGGCACGGACGGATCGGCGCGATTGACTCTCTTTCGCTTTGTTTGGGCAGGTTAATGATTTGGGGAACATGGAGGGTCTTCATTTAAATGCTCCTATTGGCATATTTGTTGATTTTGTGGCTGAAATTTAATTTCAAAAAGAGGGGAAACTTTGATCCATGTTACAAATTCCACGTTAATCTATTTTCTTTTTAAAACTATGATTCATATTTGGTAAAGTTGTTGTTATTTATGATTAAAAATTTTTTACTTTGACCAATGGCTAGGTGCACCCTATTTACCTTCTCCTCCTAGGTTTGAGTTCTTATTTATTTATTTATTTTCAATTTAATTGTCACAATTTGATTAAAGGACAAAATATATAAAATTGTTTATAGTTAAAATTAGAATTAAATTGACAAAATATGTTAATAATGGAGTTAAATTTATCATTTTTAAGTAAGACTAAATTGATTGAATGTATAGATATGAAAGGTTAAATATGTCATTATATAATTTTTTTTCAATTCTCACATCATCTCCTTTACGACAATTAACGGCTCAGTGATAATTTTATAACAAAATTTAAAGTTTAATGATCATTTTATAACATTTAAAAACTAGATAACTATAACCAACTAATTGGTCTAGCGGGATGAGACGCTAAGTCCCTTAAGCAAGGTCAATGATTCAAATCCTGACGTTGTGAATGAAAAAAACTGAGATGAGAGAGTCGCCCCTATAATGAACTTATGCAAAATTCGATATGAATTAATCGGCCCAAAATAAACAAAAAAAAACTGAATAACTAAAATAAACATTTTTATCATTGTTGCAAATAAAAAAAGAAGACGAATGGGATGCCAATAAAAAATTAAAAACTATTTTTTTCTATTAAAAAAATTAAAAACGGGTGTACAGGTCTGGAAAAAAGCTAGCGAATTCCACTCCGTGAAAGAGGGAACTGTTTTGCTAAATTTTTAAATATGATAATAAATTAATATTTTTAGATGGAAATTATTATTTTTATTAAATAGAGATATTATATTCTTAAGACACATGTGAGGATTCGAACTCATATAATATGAGACAATATAATGATGCATGATTAGGGATGGCAAAAATATCTGGCCCCGACCTGACCCGGTGCGCCCCGGCCCTACCCGATCGGGTTTTTCTTCATAAATTTCGGGGATCGGGGCGGGCAGGTATTGAAAAGCTTTGAGTTCGGACGGGGCGGGTTCGAGTATGATGGATCGATCGAATCTAACATTTATCGTCGATGAAAATTAATATTTTTTTAAATTTTCGGGGCGGGGTCAGGTTTAGAAGTTTATAGGTCGGGGCGGCCAAAAACCCGCCCCGCCCCGTTGCCATCCCTATGGATGACTACTCATTCAATTAGTAGATCTATTAGATTAAAATTATTTAACACATAATAGATATAATGTTTTAATTTTAAAATAAATTAATTTTATCTATTTATATTTTAATTAGACAAAAGTTTGATGCATACAAGTATTTTTGTTAAGTTTAAATATATAATAACTTCTTATATTTTAAAAATTCAATAGTTTGACCCCTAAATCTTGACTCCGTCCTTCAACATGTGCTCGAATAATTTGCCAAGTGCCTCGAGAGGCTAGAAGATGTTCTTCTACTAACTTAGCAAGTCTAAGGCTATATCATGCCTCGAAAAACATTCACTTGCTGATAGAGATGGTTCAAAAAATTATGGGGTCTTATGTAATTTATTGAAAGGAAGTTCTCAAAGTCAAAAGGAAATCAAATGAATGTGTGACTTTTGTAAAAATAAATATAAATGACTAAAATATATGAAATAAACAATGTTTTGTTTTTCGCATGTGCTTTACCACTAGTCGCTAACTAATTTTTTAAAATTTCCATGAAAATATTTAACTTAACTTATTCTGAAACTCTCGTTTCTAAATTATATACTGTCACTCCTATTACATACGCTCGAAACTACCCTTGCTTTTCCAACTAGACATGTATGGCGAGACGTTTATTTAGCAAAGGTAGTTGTATTTCTTTTTCTCGCATATGTTACTTAAACTAATGGAGGCTACAAGTATTAATCTTGAAGCCCAGAACAAGAATCGTTGGGCTTGATTGAATGAACATTTTTGTGTTCATCAACTCAGAAGCAGAATACTTGTATTTTTATACAGGCTAAACTAATAAATAAGTGCTCAATCTATATTTTTTTTATAACAGGTACCTAAAATATTTTTTAACTGAAATTAGTACTTAAATTTTTATTTTTAGCTTATTTTAAAGTCAATTACGACACTTATTTAGGTATCTATTTCACCGAAAAATGAAATTTTAGACACATATTTCAGCCAAAAATACTTTAGGCACCTATTTCAAAAAAGACATAGTTTAAGCACTTATTTTATAGTTAAACCCTTTATATATAGCTTGTTCTTAAGTTTTTTAACTCCAATATATATTATGTTATTCTTGAGTTTTCTTTTCAATTTCATAAATAAGATTAATAATTTGATACGATCCTCTTTCTATTATTTACATGTTTTTAAATATAATATAAAGACGTATTTTGTTCTTAAGTATACTTTTGAAGTTCAAATATTTTAGCGGACAAACTACTAATCCATATATTATACAATGTCGCGTATTTGGTACACTATCTTTTAGTGTAACACCCTCGACCCAGATGTTATATTTGGGCCTAAAGCCCAACCCAAAACTATAAAAAAAATTCAAACAGGATCAACCCAACAAGTAAGTCGCAAAAACATTTAAAACCAATGATTAAAATATATATATATATATATATGTAAATAAAAATGTTACAAAGGAGCTCCAATTAAAAATTTAAACACTTAAAGGTACAATTTAAATAATACAATTTCGAAATAATAAATACAGACTCCATACGTAAGGTCCTATGAACACATAGCCCATTAAACTCAAATACCGTACTTCGAAGATCCCCATGCACTACAAAAAAATTAAATTACTGAGGGAAAGATTCCGACAGATTTAAAATCCGTCATAATTTACCGATGGAAATAAATTATTTCGTCACAAAGTTGTAACTGATTGTAGTTTCATACCGAATTATTTTTTCCGTTAGAAATTTTGTTCGTTTTGATAAAAAAAATATCAATTTCATTTATGACGAAATAATGATTCCGTCGGAAATTTTGTTCATCTTAATAAAAAATATACTCATTTAATTTGTGATGGAACACCCATTTTATGGTGAATGGATTTTTAGAGTGCAAATTGGTTCATGTAAGCATTTTTATTTTTAATTTATATTATGTTAAAGATTTAATTTTTCTTTTATATGTTCACTTGAAATTATAATATACTGATTTATATGCATTTATCCTTTATTGTTATTGATTTATGTTGCTTGGAGTTGTAACACTCCCCGTACCGCACCACAAGTTTTGCTTAAAGATGTGTTTTGCTTGAAGATGTGGCATGAGACCCTTTTAGAACCATTTGTTAGTATTTCTTCAATTTTTGTTTCTATTATATATTTCTGTAAAATATTTTTCTTACATTTTCTTTTTTTGTGTGTGTGCAGAATTTTGTAATTTTATGGTCAATGGATTTTTAGTGTGTAAAGTGGTTTATGTAAGTATTTTTTATTTTATATTATGTTAAAGATTTAATTTTTCTTTTATATGTCCACTTGAAATTATAATATACTAATTTATATCCATTTATCATTTATTGTTACTGATTTATATGCATTTATCCTTTTTTATTTTATATTGTAATTCTAGATTGAAAACTGTCGTTTGTATAAATGATTTAGCTATTTACTTTCATGGCTTATATATAGCATACTCGATCATCTACTTATACAAAATAAGATTTTTCCTCTACAAAGGTTATCGCTTTGCATATGCTCAATGATAATATAGTGCAAATTGCTTCCTTTTTTATAGTTAGTGCAAATTGCTTTTGATTAATTAATAAACTTCTTTTTAATGATATTGATAACATAACTATTATTTTTTTACATTTATAAGAAAAATAATTTTTAAAATTTTGTATTTGATGTTTATTATTATTATTTTTTTGCAGAACTCTGAAATTTTTTACCGAATTTGTGAGCTGAGGTAAGTTTTAATTTTATTTTTTAAAACATAATGCTATCAAAATTTATTAGTATTAGCCTTTTAATTAAAAAAAGTGCAAAATAGATCAAAAAGTAAAGAAAATTTATTTGCATGTAACATAGTTTAATAATTCCTAAGTTGTACTTCTTGTATTATCTAGAAATAAAAATAAAAAAAGTAATATATATTAAGAGTAAATAAAACATTTTTGCATGTAACTTACAATAATAATACCATAATTTCCGGTTTTTAGGTTTTTAGAAAATTTGAAAAATAGTAATTAAAAATTATTATTTAAAAGTTTACTAATTTAAGTATCTTAATTTAATAATACAATAAAAACAGGTTTTGGTATTCAATATGGATTGGTCTTGGATATACAATATTGATAGGCTAATAAATGGTCATATTGTCAATCCCGATTTTGAGTGACTAATGTCAGAATTCATCACATTTGCGCTAAGTAAGCCTAGATTTGCGGATCAAGGAAATATTAGGTGTCCATGTAATCGACCAAAATGCAGAAATACAACTTTTTGAGATCCAGAAACGGTTAAAGTTCATGTGATCACTGAAGGGTTTGTTTCGCATTATTACAATTGGGTGCATCATGGAGAGCCACGTTTTTCTCTTATTGGTTACTATAACCATATGACGGGTTCTAATACTCTAGTTCCAGAGTATGCATATGATACGTGTGGTAACAATCATGAATCCAGTGAGGTAGATGTTGATGGTCCTAAATTAAATGCATATATGCCAGAAGATGATCAACCACCGATTGGTTCGATGCAGATATTGTACAACAGACTTGGTGCTTCTTCTAAACTGATATGGCATGGAAGCAATGAGTCCAAGTTATCAATGGTTTCCGAATTAATACATTTGAAAACACAATATCGGATTCCTAATGCATACTACGATGACCGCTATCGGATAATACAGAGGTTAATGCCTGAAGATAATGTTACGCCCAAGAAAATTTATGAGACGAAGAAGTTAGTTCGTGATATGGGTTTGCCGGTTCAAAAAATCTATTGTTGTAGGAATGGTTGAATGATTTACTGGGGTTATGATTCTGAATTGAGCGAATGTAAGTTTTGCGGTCATCTTCGGTACAAGGATAATGCCGGCGAAGGATCCAGTAACAGAAGGCATACAAAAAGATGTATTACTTCCCCTTAACTCCTCGGTTACAAAGGTTATATGCCTCAGAAGTTACTGCTAAGCATATGAGGTGGCATGCTTGGTATCATGTGTCATCATTCTGACTCTCTTGCTTGGAAACATTTTGATCAGGAGCATCCAACATTTTCGTATGAGACTCGTAACGTCAGGCTTGGGTTATGAACAGATGGTTTTCAACCATTTGGTCAATCTGGGCAACAATATTCTTTGTGGCTGGTTATAGTAACACCATACAATTTGCCTCCATCTATGTGTATGAAGGATGATTTTATGTTTTTGACAATAATTCTGCGGGTCCTAGAAATCCAAAATATAATATAGATGTATTTCTACAACCCTTAATTGCCGAGTTGATACATTTGTGTGATATAGGGGAGGTAACATATGATTTGTCAACCAAGCAGAATTTTCTGTTTCGTGCTGCCTTGTTATGGACTATCAATGACTTTCCTACGTATGGCATGTTGTCGAGTTGGAGTACAACTGGAAGAACGGCTTGTCCATATTGCATGGAGGAGTATGAAGCATTTACTCTTCAGCATGGTGGGAAACAATCTTGGTTTGATAATCATCGTAAATTTTTACCTCATAATCATCATTTCATAAAGAATACTACAACTTTCAGAAAAGGTAAAAAGATTCTGAATAATCCCCCGCCAATTAAGTCTGGAAGCGAGATACTAAACGAGATTGATTATTGGGGTTTTCTGAAAGTGACTGAGTTGGACGCTGTTGAAATTAATGGCCAATTAGCTCAATTATGCGGTTGGAAAAAACGTAGCATATTTTGGGATCTGTCATATTGGTCTTCAAATTTGATCCGTCATAACATTGATGTGATGCATGTGGAGAAAAATGTTTTTGATAATATATTCAACACAATAATGAATGTTGAAGGTAAGACAAATGACAATGCGAAATCTAGAGCGGACTTACAACTTTATTGTGATCGTCCTGAGTTGGCAAATCAAGATGGCCCTGGTAAATATCCAAAAACATGTTACACACTAGACAAACAAAGGCAGAAAGTGTTATATGAGTGGGTGAAAGATTTAAAATTCCCTGATGGCTTTGCATCCAATATCGCTCGATGCGTTGACATGAAAAAGTTAAAGTTATTTGGAATGAAAAGTCATGATTGTCATGTTTTCATGCAAAGGTTAATTCCTATAGTTTTTCAAGAGCTATTACCGACAAATGTTTGAGAGGCATTGACATAGCTGAGTCTTTTTTCAAAGACTTAACAACAACTGTAATCAAGGAGGCAGACATGAGAAGACTAGAAAAGGATATCCCAATCATTTTGTGCAAATTAGAACGATTTTTTCCTCTAAGTTTTTTTGATTCAATGAAACACCTATCGATACACATGGCATATGAAGCAAGGATTGGTGGACCAGTACATTATCATTGGATGAATCCATTTGAAAGGTAATTTTCAATCTAATTTATAAAGTTTTGTTATAAAGTGAATAAGCGTTTTTATTTACATTGCACCCTTTTGTTTCTTTTTATTTTAGGTTTTTTCGAAAGTTAAAAGGTACTATCGGCAATAAAGCTTATGTTGAAAGCTCAATTTGCAATTCATATGAGATGATAGAAGGATCTAAATTCTTTCATTATTACTTTCCCAAGCTAGCAAATACTTCTAGTGCGCAACTTATGCTAAACATAGAGCAGAGACTGTTGGGAAAGGGAATGAAAGATATCTTTTTAATGAAGAAATTGTAGCAGCTCACACTTACATATTGTTGAATTGTACAGAGGTGGAGCCATTCATTGAGTACGTATCATAATTACCATTAAACTCTAAAATATCGACGCTGATTAATTTTTTATTAATCATAATCAACCTTTAATTGAATAGAATATATATGACTTACTAGAGATATTGTCAACCTCATTTGAATGACCCACAAATTGACGCTACACTTGATGCTGAATTCTCAAAATGGTTCAATAGATTTGTAAGTCAAGTTACATTTTTTTTACTTGAAATGAACTATGGAAATATGCCAAAAATTTTAATTTTTGGTAACTTTGTATAGGTTCAAGAACCGATGAATAACATCACAAACATATTCTTAAAAGCACTTGCCATGGGTCTAATTCGGTTGATGAAATCATTCTCGGGTTACAAAGTAAACGTTTTTAAATTTCGCACAATGTCCTATGTTTCAGATAACCCATCACCAAACTGTGGTGTTTGTATTAAAGGCTCCAACTATGTAAATGGTGAAAGTGATTATTTTGGACAACTTGTTGAGGTTATACAAATTCAATATCCAGGCTGGCCAGTGAAGAACATTGTTTTGTTCAAGTGTGAATGGTTTGATCCGAGACCAGGTGTCGGTACAAAAATCAATCCAAAATATTGGTCTCTTGTAGAAGTGAACAAGAAAAAATGATACAGTGGAAATGACATATTTGCTCTAGCGACTCAAGCAACTCAAGTTTATTACGTCAACTATCCTAGTCTCAAACGTGATAAGCAAGATTGGTCAACGGTTATTAAAATTAAAGCTAGAGCAATTGTGGATATCCCATTTTCAAATAATGTTGAACCTGAATCGACTTCAGATCCATACCAAGATGACGAGCCTGAGTCTCATCCAATACAAATAGTGACAAATGATGAACCTCGGCTATTAATTGATAACTCAACAACACAATTAAATATTGTGGATGTTGAAGTTGAAGATGATTCAGACGAAGTGAAAATCAGAATGAGTACTTTGACTTAACAGAGGATGATTAACATAATTTTTGCTATGTACCGTTAATTTTTTCTATTTACTATTGATTTTTGCTTCATTTGTGTATTTAATTTATCATTGTGAAGTATAGCTATAATTACATTTTTTTGCACAGATTATGTTTGGGCTAGAGGTAAAGGATTTCGTCCAACTGCTCCATACTCACCCTTTACCGAGACCCACTCACCAGTTGATGCTAGATCAAAGGTTCCTCGTGATACTGATACGAATACAGTTCCAGAGACCATTTCAGAGACAGTTCAGACCACTTCTCATGATGGCTCTACTTCACGGACAATTCAGACCACTTCTCATGTTAGTTCTACTACGCCGATGGCTGACTCTAGTGTGCCACCGTCCGATGCGACAATGGATTAGCATGGACAAGTGCAGGTTTTGTTGCACGGTCTTTTTGCCAAGTAAGTATTTTTTCTTACCAACTTTATTTAATAATTCATGATCATATAAATATATATATATATATTTCTAAATTGAAAAATGGATGTTGGCCTTGTACAGCAGGAAATATGAATTCCAAAAGCGTAGTTATTACAGAAAGCCAATTAGAGCGGCTATAAAGCAACATTTTCATCCATATGGCTTTAATTGGAGAGCTGTTCCAGAAGAGGCGAAACAAATTTACTTTGATGAGTTCAAAGTATGTATAAAATTAGTCAATTTAATTGTACAAATTAGTATTACTACTACTATTAATATATACTAATAGGTTACTTTATTGAATTTTTCCAGAAAATATTTTGGTGGGAGCCTGACAAAGAGCCACATGTGATTAAATGTTAGAACAAGGCAGTTGGGGTCTCATACACTGAGGCATTACATCATTGGCGTTGTAATACCAAGACAAGGCCTCAATGTATGTCAGAAGAGACATGGTAATCCTACATAGATCATTGGAATTCTCCAGAGTTAAAAAAAATGAGCAAGCTAAGAAAAATCGTCGTCGTGGTAATATGGAGGCAAAACCATTAGGCTCTCATACGGGAGGTTCCATTTCCATAATAGAGTGGAAGGAACGATTGGTATGTTTCTCGTAATATATAATTTTTATATGATTAATATACTATCAATATATTTAATTCACTTATGTAAATGAATTTGTTTTATGAACATCGTACTGGTGAAACAATAGGTGCATTTCCTCTTTACAGGTTTACTTATACGAGTAAGGACGACAAAGATGGTGGTTGGTTCAGTGACAATCATCGGGAATTTGTTGTACGTTATTCTCAAAATTCTAATCAAAAGCTTTCCATTAACTAATGTAACTTATTTTTATTTAATATAATAAATTACTCCCTCTGTCCTACTCAATATGTCCATTTTGTATTTTAAAATTGTCCTACTTAAAATGTCTCATTGAAAAAATCAACAACTTTTAAAAGGCATATTTCTCTTTCTCTTTATACCCCTTTTTTAGTTTCCCAGTAAAACAAAATTTAACTTTTCAGGGATAAAATTGTCGTTTCAATTATTTTACATCATCTTTCTTACACAAACTTTTTCTTCCTAAAACTACGTGAAAAGTCAACAATGGACTTTTTGGTGGGACGGAGGAAGTATTATTTTTTTGTAGAACAAGTATTTGGAGACACTAGCAGCAGCCCAGGAGGCTGCAAGTGTGAATGAGTCATCTTCAGCACCAGTTGACCCAAATAAGATATTTTTGGAGGTTTTTGGTGGAGTAATCTTAAAGGGTCAGGTGTTTGGTGTTGGGTCTGCAGCTCTCACATACTATAACACGTTTCAAACTTCTGGTTCTTCAAAAAGGTCTACACCGAGAAATCCAGAGCAACAATAAGAGATCGATGCATTGAAGGAATAGTTGAGGCAAGTTACAAAACGCCAAGATAAAATAATGGCTTTGCTAATGTCACAACAACAACATCAACCGCAACAGTAACCACAATGATACTCTCAGATGCTTCTTGAAGCAAAATATAATGGACAAACAGGTTTTAAAATGCTATTTCAATTAAATATATATATATATCATTATAATTATTGTCAATTACAAGTTTGTTTTTCAACTAATTATTTGTTTTTAGGTTTCTACCCTCTGGTGCATCATCTTCCACTTTATCCAGGGTTTAGTGGCATGCAACCTCTTATACGTCCAACCACATCGATGCCTTTGCACCCACAAGTGACTTATCCACCGAGAGGTAGCACACCTCTGGCACCTTTTGTCCAGCCACCCACCAATCAAGAAGAATCTTATTATCTGATTCCTCCATCACCACAACAATGCAATGGGGAAAATGCATCTTGAATTTCAGGTGATATTTACTTTTAGCTTTCCAATTTTACTTCAAGTTTTTGAATATTATCTGATGTTTTGTTGAACTGTAATGCTTCTATACTTTTATTTGCTTATCAATGGAAAGACAACAAGGTTAGTGCACTTTTCCTCCCTTAGGACTTAGAGGGAATTTTTAGAGACGACTACCTTGTTTATTACAAAAAAAAAATCTAAAATTAATACCACACTTTAAAAATATAATATACAAAAAAAATAGATAATACTTCTTGAAATTACAATTTATTACTATCGATTTTACTAAAAATTTAAACAATAAACAAAGGGATTATTCTTCTATTTTTTATTTAATAATTTTTAAAAAAGTTCATTTTTTAAAAAAAAATATTTTGAATTTGTAATAGAATATGTGGATCCAACATAATTTTGTGACGGAATATGTGGACCCGTTACAAATTTCTAACAGATCCACGTATTCCGTCACAAGTTTGTGACGGGTCCGTATTTTCCGTCACGACTTTTAAAATTTTTCTTTACCCGCTGTAATCTTCCAATTTCTCTCCATTGAAACATTAAATTTCAAACCTACCAACTTTTTACCCTAATTTTTTTCTATTTAAACCTTACTAAACTCATTTTTCTCTCAATTCTTTCTTCTCATTTCATCTCTTCTTATTAACTCATTTTTATCTCATCAAAAGTTCTACTATTAATTTCATCTTCTCTTTTATTATCATTTATCAATATTGATGTAAGTTTTAGTTTTTATTCAATGTAATTTTTTAAAATTCACTTTATTTATTATACTATTTTAATTAATCACTAACATCTTTCATTATATTTTGTAGGTTGCTTGGAAATTTTTAAATGATAACAATTCTTTAGTATGCAAACTTTGTATTTTACTCTTTTTTATTATTGAATATTGTATTTTTTATGTATAGTGTACAACCATTTATTCATATTTATTAGAAATATTGAATTGTGAAATATATGTAATAAATCCATATCTAATCTTAGCTAATATGGTGAATTTAATTTTTCATTGTATGTTATTATTTTCTTATTAAAGCATTACCAAAATACAATATAAACTTGTTATTAGTATTATTATTATCTGATTTTTCAAATTAATGTAATTATTTGAATTATATTAATTATGAATTATTAATTTTTGGCAAATTGATTAATTAAATAAAAATTTGGATTCATTATATTTTGGAGGGAATGCAAATTTTTTCGGGTTGAATCCCGGTAAAATTTCCCTCCCTTTTTAAAAAAAATTAAGATTTTAATTTTCGACGAAATAGATGTAATCCATTGGAAATTGAGAAATTCGAATTTCTTTTTATATTTTTTAATATTTCGATGAAAAAGGTATGTTTGTCGAAACATAAAGTATTATACATATAATTTTCCGACGGATTTCAAATGTTTCGTCAGTAATTTACTGACGGATTTTCGTCGATAAACTTCTGACGAATTATTTTATTTCCTTGAAAATGTTGATTTCGACCAACATTTTGCTGACGCCTCTCTTCCCTTAGAAATTCCGTTAATAAAATCAAATTTCGTCGTAAATTCCATCAGCAATTATACATTTTTTGTAGTGATGCTAGAATGTCGATCTGATAATGCTCCACGATCTTACGATCTAACGATCAACCTACGCACGGAAACAACAATTTTGAGCGCTGAGCTTATAGAGCTCAGTGATACACATTTACTCTACTATACTTCATTCTAATCATAAACGTAAGCATGGAAGCTAGTACAAGCAATAAGAAGAGATAAATAAGCATGTGGCGCTACCATAATCGCCTAAACATGTTACGCATATAAACAACATTACAATTGCCATAAGCACGTCAATAAAGTAAATTAGGAGTGAGGCCCAATGTCACCCGACACTAGGAGACTCGCCCATGCTCGAAATCTCACATTAAGTTGCTCGAAATCTTACATCGAACGGTATACTCAGAATCTCACATCGAGTCTTCGCTCGGAATCTCACATCGAGCGAGGCTTAGAATCTCACATCGAGCAAATATCATCACCCAAAATCTCATATCGAATGGCCTTCATTTCATCACTCGAAATCTCACATCGAGTGGCCTTCATGTGTTGCAACACCCACTCACTTGGTATTCGGATCCCACCAAGCAAAGACTCATAACTAAATCGGTGCCCTACCTGGCACATAACCATACATGATCCACCACGGATCCATACAAGTGCCCTACCTGGCACACAATCATCATATGACCCACAACAGATCCCTATTGTTGCTATTACAACCAACCAATTATTACCGAGTTGTTACATTTTATAGAGAAGTATTACAATTCATTCCCGTCAATTATTTCCATCAATTCACATTATCTCATTGATTACAGTAATAATCGCTTTATTACTCATTTTCATCGATTTTCATCTTAAACCAACCTTTAGACCAATTAGTGTTAATTACCGATTTCATAAGCAATTTATCGAGTGGTCGACTATACTAGTCCGTTATTACAACTCTCGTCCTTACTAAGCACTATAGGCCATTAAGCTTGAAGACATCAATATTAATTATGAGACCCTATTCTACCCCTAAAGCTTATAAGAGTCATTATAGTTTATTGCTAGAGCATTTAAATCATTTACTATTAATTACCAAATTTTAAACATTTAATTGAATATATTAATTTGTTCCACAAAGCATCATCACATTGCAATCATTAATCAGATAATCATACGGATATTCAGACAATCATATACGATCTCTAAAGCTCATAACAGTCTCAACATTCTCAAGCTCATCAAGCATCTTAATAATTATCAAGCCTCGCAATAACACTACTGACGCATGTTTATTATCCATCTCTTATTTTACAACCACTAATATGCAAGGCAATTACACTTATGATGCTCATGAAGCATTTCAGAGTTCGAGGTGTACTAACCTTATGCTGACATCGCTAAAATCTTCATCCTGGCTTCCCGAATATTCCACTTGTTCTGATATTCGACCCGATTAATCCTCGCATATCAACAATTACGAAAACACTTAAATTCCATACATCTCCTTAGCCAAACGAAGGGCCAAACACGTAAAAACAGCTTACTGGGTTCAAATTTGGCAAAACAGAATGCGCCATTGGATCTAGAACGTCGAGAAACCCCAGGGTAGGGTCTCCCGAAAAAATTCAACGTGGACGGTTAACAGTCAACGACGACTGACGGCGATCAACGATGACTTACGACGGTCAACGGTACACAGCGGCGGCGGGCGACGATGCTCGATTTATGATAGCTCAGGTCGGCTCAGCTTGACTTGGCTCGGGCTGAGTCAGCACGGCCTGTCTCGCCCGAGTTGGCCCGAGTCCACTCAGGTGACTCGGTCCCCTAGTGCAGGACGGCGTCTTCGACGGCTTCTGGCAACCAAACTTCACCGCCCGAATATTCTCGAGCTGGTGAACTCAATGGTGCCCTCCGTTTCTCAATTCGAGCCCTCTAACTCCCTCGAACGGCACAACCCAAAACTTCTTCTCTCATACCTCCTCTGATGGCAACTCTGACGGCGGTGATGCTGGTACCGGCAGACTCGTCTTGAAAAGATGAACACAATGGCGGTGGTGATGTCGCGATCGGACGGCTAGATCTCCGTAGATCAAATTTTGAAATTTTATCTCAAACTTTTCTCTCTCTCCTACCATTCTCATCTTTTTCTTTTTCTCTCTCCTCCATCATTCCCTTCCTCCATTTTCAACCACCCACTCCCTATTTAAAATTCAAACTATTCTTATTTCCCCTTTTTATTTTCTTTTTCCCTTTTTTCTTACTTTTCTTTTATTCTTTATTTTTATTCTACCAAATAATTAATAAACCCCAACCATCTATTGCCATAAATCCCAAAGTCAAATTCTTAATTGGGCCCTCGACCTGAGGCCCAATATCCAGTTCAAGACTCGATTCACTAACTCGAAATCCGGGTATTATATTTAGATTTCACAAGTAAAGCTAAAAGGATAATTACCCTTCACTAGTGTATAGTAAAAGAAAAATAAAATGTAAGTGGTAAAAAACTTTTACCACATGTATCAAAGACGAGAATCCATTATATAATGAATAGTTATAGCACTTTGTCACATTTTGAAGCTTTGTTTAAACCACACAAAAACATCCTGTAACTTTTTAAATTTCACAAATGCTATTAATAAAACAATACATTTTATAAAACGTTAATCTTTTAATCTGATTAATAGTATTAGAAAATCTCACCATAGTGTATCAAAGATACCATCGTAATAAGATCCATTAATTGATCTAACGGTCAAGAATACTTATCTTGTCTCATTTTATATGAGTTTAAATATCCGCATTTGCCTTGAGAATGTAATTATTTCTCTACTTAATAAAAAATGCAATCATAATAATTTGTTTAATACATTCATATGAGTAATACCAACAACAATTAGTTGGTCTAACGAAATAAGGCGTTAAGTTCTTTAAGTAGCGTCCACGATTTGAATCTTGGGATTGTAAAAGAAGGATCACCCTCAAAATAGACCGAAAATTAAAAACAATCGACTGTAGCAAGAGCAAAGGAATATAATGAGTTTGGACCACATGCATTAGCTATTAAGGAAATTTGGCTATCTAATTACCCATGCTATAGACAAAAAGAGATGTTTCAATCTCATAGAGGGAATTGAGGCTCGAAATCTCACCTACTTTTAATCATCCTTACCGACCAATCGCTGACCCTTGGGGTACGTAACAATCATAACATTGATCAAGCCTTAATAATACATGCCATCGGCTAATGACATAAGGCCACTTACGCGACACATTTGTGTTTAACTAAACATGAAAATTAGGTGTAATGAAGTTTTCAAAATAGCCCAGCTTGTTAAAAGAAGAAAAGTTTGCCCTTCCACGTTGTGGAAAATACCTATTCAAGCAGCCGAATTGGTTGAACAACATTCCACGTTCCACGAACTCATGGACCTAATCTCCATGAGACCCGACCACTTTACCCACGTTATTCCCATTCCTACCTCATTGCACATGCCATTCCCCATGTGAGACAAACAGTTGCCCTTCTTGTCTACCCTTTTCTCTCGCTCCATGATTCAACGAGGTTAGCTTGAACATGAGCCAATGGCATTGCACATACTGAAAAAGGAAAGATGGGCACACGGCGTTGCTGATGAATAGAAATTCCCTATCTTTTTTTGTGACCCATTTATGTCCCGTACTAAAAATTAGGTTTAGGATTTATGGTTAGAGTTTAAAGAATTTGAATTAGGGTATATTTTTTAGAGTGTAGGGTTTATAATTTAGAATTTAGGGTTAAGACTAAAAATTTAATTTTTTAGTGTTTGAATACCGAAAAAAGCAGAAAATTTTTGTCCCCTTTGCTGATTAACAAATTACACCCTTGTATTTTTTTTTAATAAGGGGCCTTCATTAATGACATTGCTCAGCTTTCACCGAAAAACTTGGACCAACTTCCGTCCTCCAAGCCAGGGATGGAGGTATATTATGTATGGGAGGGGCTGTTGTCCCCCTGACAGAGAGAATTTTTTTATATTTTTAGCTCTTTTATTTTTTTTGAAAAAATTAAAATAATTATAAATTACACACTATCTTTTTAAAATTTATATTTTGTCCCACCTTTAAATTCGGACTTCGTTCTTGCTCCAAGCTGATCTTTGAGTAGTATATGAAGGCCTTAGACTTGGTCGAATGGTTTTGAACGAGTCACTGTCTAGATGGACAATGCTTATGTTCTCAAGCTCCTTTCGCCTCCATGCTTCCAGAGTCCGCATAGTCTAGTTTGTTGATTTTCTCTTAATGTGCTGTGAAACTAACATGGCTGCAGACTGAATGGTCAAAATTGAGATTTCATCCGATATTCACGTCTTTGAATCCTCACCTGATATTTTGTCTAATAAATTACTCTGAGATATTCACGTCCTCCTTACACGTATGTAAGAGTGTAATATACCGGTTCAGCCTCTTTATAATCGGAAAAAAAATGGACTAATAGTGTAGTTTACCGTTTATTTTCATTTGGATAGACTCTGTTAGGGGAGAAATTATTACATAATCTCGGCTCATCACGTCATCTATGGTCTTATTCAATGAGATTCATTTATTTAATGACATGCAAGAAATATGTGAAGATTCACCTTAAAAAAATAAAATAATTTTTTTTTTATTAAATTAGACCATAAATAACGTAGTGAGCTAAGACTATCTAATAATTTTTTCTAGTACCGGGATTATAGGGACCACTAGAGTGTAGAAGTACACAAAATCTAAATCTAAATCTAAATCTAAATCTAAATGCACCTCCTAGCCAGCAGCCAACAGAAACTCACATGCCCATTTCCTCAACAATCCTCCAATTTATACCATCAGAAGCTGCACATGCGGCATGCCCCTCTCGCTCCTCATATTTCATAATCTTTCCAATCAATGGGCCCCACTTTCCTCATTATCCACGTGTCGATGCTTAATAGGCGGCGTTCCATGTGCCCTCCCCACTACATTTTGACTGCCTCTCATACCGCGCCACCACTCATCATGTTTTGAAACCCGAAAAAAGGATGTGATGCCAAAAGCCGAATTCCAACCCGACCTGAATAATCTGACAATGAACCAGTCAAGCTCAGCATTGGAAATCCGACGAAACTTTTTTAGTATAAAAAACCACGTTCTTGTCTTAGCAGTAGAGTAGAAGTGGTAACTGAAACCCGAGAAAAAAAGATGGCGTTAAAATCCTTTGTCTTTCCGGGGATTTTCCCAGCACTTGTCGCCTTTTCTTTTTCTTTGCTCCTGTTTTGTCGTCCAATCATTGGCGGCCACGACTACTCTGACGCTCTCCGCAAGAGCATTCTGTTTTCCGAAGGCCAACGCTCAGGCAGACTCCCGCCAGATCAACGCGTCAAATGGCGCCGAGACTCCGCATTGCACGACGGTTCCACTGCCGGCGTAACTACTCGCTCCTACTACATTTCCCTTTTCACTGCATTAAGAGTCTCGTTAAATCACTAACGGGGTTTGATTTGGTATTTCTGTTTCAGGTGGACTTAACGGGAGGTTACTACGACGCCGGTGACAACGTGAAGTTCGGATTCCCAATGGCGTTCACGACGACTTTATTAGCTTGGAGCGTCATAGATTTCGGGAGGACCATGGGGCCGGAGCTAAAGAACGCCGTTGAAGCAGTGAAGTGGTCGACGGATTATCTTTTGAAAGCAACGTCAAAGCCTGGAGTGGTGTACGTACAAGTGGGAGATGCGCACTCCGATCACAGCCTGCTGGGAAAGGCCGGAGGACATGGACACGCTGCGTACGGTGTACCAAATCGATAACGCACATCCTGGTCCCGACGTCGCAGGTGAAACCGCCGCCGCGTTGGCCGCTGCTTCCATCTGTTCAGGTCACGTGACCCTGCTTACTCGAGGCTGCTCCTCTGTCGAGCGGTTAGGGTAAGTTTCTTGTTAACATTGTCATCGTCCCAAATGAGAACATAATTTGTAGGTTTGATTTATAGAAATGGCGTATTGAACTGTAGGTGTTCAACTTTGCTGACAAGCACCGAGGTGCGTATAGTAGCTGTCTGCACTCTGCAGTCTGTCCTTTTTACTGCGACGTCAATGTCTACCAGGTCAGACTCACATTTAAGATGAGCCGTTGGATTAATACATGACATGATATGCATAGGGATTTAAATTTAATATAGGCTAAAACATGTACTGAATGTGTAGGATGAGTTGCTTTGGGCAGCGGCTTGGCTGCACAAGGCCTCGAGGAAGCGTGTATATAGAGAGTACATAGTGAAAAACGAGGTCGTCTTAAGAGCCGGAGATACCATCAACGAGTTCGGTTGGGATAACAAGCATGCTGGGATTAACGCCCTCATTTCCAAGGTACAAAGTTAATTAATCACGGGATTATATAGGTTTAAACATTATAATGATACGAATGTTTTGTTCTGTTTTGTTTGGATAAGGTTGTTCTCTTTATTTTATTTGTCTAGTGTAGTGTTTTTCATTTTACAGGATTGAAGAAAATGTCTGTGTCACATGGCTCGGCATGTGTTTTGATGGTCCCCATCTTTTATTTTTAAATTTAAGAATTCGTAGGATGTTGGAGCAAAGATTCTATAAAAAAGGCCGTAGTACTATGTGGTCAGATAAGATGGGAATAGAAATGAACTAATCATGTGATAGAGGAAAGCATAGTTTAGGGTCTATCTAACTAACGTAAGATAAGGTGCCGACAATTACTGTGCGGCACTAACCGAAAATATTATACTTTCTGATAATATTTTAGGTTGGTGGTTAAGTATCGAAACTTAACTTTGAGTGTCAATACTTATTGTTTCTGATAACATTTTAGGCTTTTGTAAGTATCGAAACTTGTCTCTAAGTATCGATACTGTAGCGAGACACCAACCTAAAATGTTATCAAAAAGTATAACATTTTTAGTTCTGTGTTCCGTATTTTGTAACATTTCCGCTTGGTACCGCACCGTAGACCTACCCCATAGTTTATCTATAATAAAAATCTAATATCCTTTTTAGTGCCCTATTTATATTTATATTAAAAATTTAAGTTTAAAATTTAGCCGAAAAAGCAGAGGATTTTTGTCCAACCATTGCACATGATGCATATAAGCATAAAGTTAGGTTTTCATTTTTCCATTGACAACCCATATTAAAGGGATTTGGGGTTGGTTTTCAACAATGTATTGTCTCCTCAATCATGATCCAAAATTTGATCCGGATCCTCGTGGGTCCCCAATCAGTGAGTTACTGGTACAACCATGTGCCTACAGGCTGAGTCGATGGTCACCTGACTCACCTCCCATGCTCACTCATTATCTTTCCACATTTACTTTTTCTTGGAAGGTGATCAGATCACCACTCCGTTAAGGACCTTTCACTCCCTTTTACAATATTCTGATATATATATGTATGGGTTGCATGAATTTGTCATGTTCATGCATTTAATATATTTTATGTTATCCTATATAATCAGCTTGTCCCTATGTGCATGAACATTCAAATTCTTGGATTGCACACTAATATTATATTATTAACTATCTGATCTGTGGGACAGGAAGTGCTGATGGGAAAAGCCGACTATTTCGAGTCTTTCAAGCAAAATGCTGATGGTTTTATTTGTTCTTTACTGCCTGGAATTTCCCATCCTCAAGTTCAGTGCTCTCCTGGTAATGTGCTTCTCTTTTCTTTGATTTCCTAAATCACAGATCTCTGCTAATCTTAGGAAACTAACCCTTTGTTTTATCTTATAAAAGGTGGATTGCTCTTCAAAGCCGGAGGGAGTAACATGCAGCACGTAACGTCGTTATCTTTCCTACTTGTAGCCTATTCTAATTATCTAAGACACGCTAACAAGGTGGTGCCGTGCGGTGAAGTATCGGCCTCTCCAGCCCTTCTCAAAAACTTGGCGAAACGCCAGGTATTATATAAAAAGATTGACAAAATCAAGGGATTTTGATTCGTTTCATCAACTGACGTGCATTTTTGTTTTGTTTGTGGGAATGTATAGGTGGACTATATTATGGGAGATAATCCTTTGGGGATGTCCTACGTGGTTGGGTATGGAGCACGATATCCGCAGAGGATTCATCACAGGGGCAGCTCGCTGCCGTCGGTGGCAGTCCACCAGGGTCGCATCGGTTGCAAAGAGGGGAGTGGGTATTATTTAAGCCCGAACCCGAACCCGAACCCGAATCTATTGGTGGGAGCAGTGGTGGGAGGGCCGAATGTGTGGGATGCATTTCCGGATTCAAGGCCTTATTTTCAAGAGTCGGAGCCTACAACGTACATCAATGCTCCTCTCGTTGGTGTGCTTGCGTTCTTTATTTAAAAAAAAAAGTTCCCAGCGAAGTCGCCAAACTGTCGCAACCCCTTTTTTTATGGATGGGTCTCGACGTTTTTTTAAAATAAAAAGTCAAAAACAACGGAGTCGCCACCAATTTTTTTAAAGGTGTGATTGGATCACTTAAAAATAGGTCATTTTAATAAAATCATTTTTATTTTATTAAAACTACGATTTTGGTCTGTGAAAACTCAAAAACGGGTTCGGGAGTCGGTTACACGTGGGGAAGGGTTAGCACCCCACAGCGCCCAAAAATTGGTACCTTGTCGGTTACAAAAGGTTTTAAAGTCGGATTTTGCGAATCGATGTAAAGCTTAAATTATTGTCCGTTCATAAGTTTAATTTTATTTTAACGGCCTTACTATCCGAAAATGAACTCCAATCGCCGCCAACACCTCTGGCGCTAACCCGTCATTTCCGTTTAGTAAGACACCGCATTATTTTAATTTTACTTTTTTATAAAACAAATAAACTTGATTTGTTGAAAATTTTTATTTATTCTGAGTTTAAACTTATTAATCCTAAAAAAGGTCTAAGTGTTTTTCCTATTTAAGGGTTTGAATTTTATTAAGCGTAATTTATTCCTTATGAAGAAAGTTTTATTTCAAAGAAGTCTCTATCTAAGGTTTGAAGAGCCTATTCCTAAGGCCAACTTAACACTAAAGCTAAAGAAAACAAAACAAGAAAAGAAGCAGGATTTAAAACTCGAAATTCTTAATGGGCTTAGTTTAGTGTTTACTTTATTTTGAAAAGATTTCTATTATTTAAAACTTTTTTTTTATTTTTAAGTTTATTTGAAGAAGTTTTTGTTTGTTTTTATTCTTTTTATATTCGAGAATTTTTTTTGACAAATTGAAAAGGTCTTATTTTTATATTTCTTATTGTTTTCAGGCTTTTTTTTTACTTTTTGCGTTTTAAAGCTTTTATTCAAAATGTTATTTACTTTTTTTTGTATTTTAGAGTTTTTTATTCTTTTTCTTTGTTTTAAATATTTTTGCCATTTTCTAAGTTTTTTTGTTAATTTTGAAAAAAGTTTTTTTCTTCTTTATTCTTTTTATGTTTTTTAAAGTCTTTATCTTTTTAAATTTTTTTATTTGTAAATTTTAAACCCCTTTTTTAAAGAAAATCTTTTATGTTTTAAAAAAAACTTTTTTCATTTTTTAAGAAAAATTTATTTGCAAGTTTTTGAAATTCATTTTTTAAAGATTTTGGATTATTTAGAAAAAAAATTATTTCAACAAACACCAATTTTGAATTTTTTAGAATCAAACATTATTTTTATTGTTTTTTGTTTTGTTTTTTTATATATTTTTTAAGAAAAACTTCCTTATTTTAACAGCGTCATTTTTTGTTTTTTTGAAGAGTTTTATTATTATTTTTATATATTTTTTAAAATTAAAAGATTTATTTCAAGAAACACCATTTTAATTTTTTAGAAAATCAAATGAATCAAACACCATTTTTTTAAAAGTAAACAACATGTTCTTGATGTTCTTTTTATATTATTATTATTTTGAAAGAAACCTCACTATAAAGGGATTAATTCGAACAAATTCTGATTAACTCATACGAACAAAACATATAGAAAGTAAAAACATTGACATGAACGAATAAAACAAAAACTGAATTAAAATTATAAAAGAAAAAGGGAAGAAATTATACCGATGAAGCAGCGAATTGTTAGCTCCTACTCCTTGCGAAAACTCGAACTAATGCTGCCCCAAAACTCCAAAAATTCCAGAACTTCCCAAAAATTTTCAGAGTATTTTTCTTGGTATTTTTAGACCAATTTTTTAGTATTTTTTGGATGCTTCTTGTGTGTTCAACAATGGTGAAAAGGGAACTATTTATAGGGTTTGGGGGATTGGGATTCAAGGCAATTTGGGGACAAAATCCCTATTTTTGTTCCATGAAATCATACCAGGAAATCATCTCAGCTTTAATTTGTTGAAATTCAATCTGAATTTCATCTGATTGGCTCCAATTTGAGAGATTTTGCCCCCAATTTAATTAGGGTTCGAACTCCTTTTCTTTCTTGTTTTGCAGGGTGCGGCGGACCACCTGGCACCACCGGCGATGGCCGCCGTGGTCCAGACGCGGCGGGGGCAGCAATAACCGCTGCTGCATTTGCGAACAGGGGGTTGGGGGGAGAAACCCTTGCGCGTGCAGTACGCGCGCCAGGCGCGTGGTTCCCCTTTTTTACTTTATTATTATTATTATTTTCATTTTATTCATTTTTTTCTTTTTTCTTTTAAAAAAAATTAGTGACAACAGTGATAAATATAACTCAACTTGCTTATTAAATAAAACAACGTATTAAATATCAAATATACCAAACACATGATTATCTGTACTTGCTCTAATATAAACGCATTAAATAATACATCACGTCAGTTACAAGTTAACCAAACATGACATATGTTTACATGTAACTTCATGGAATAAATATATATTAATAATATGTTTTTTGACAAATCATCCACTAATTTTTTCTTGAAAAGAAAATTAAATTATAGTAGTAATAGATATTGACACTCAAACTTATAAAATTTCTTAAAATGTTCAGCAATTTAGTAAAAATTGATTTTATTTATAAAATAACGCAATAGGATGGAAGTGTTTAAAAATATTATGAGTTTGCTGAAAATTTTCGATTTTCATCAATTTAAAAATTTAGAGGTGAGATCTAATTTTGGTTTCATGCAATGTAATTTTTATTATTTTATTTATATTTCAAAATATTATAAAAAGAAAATGAAAAGATTCATGATTTGAGAAATAAAAAATAAAAAATAATATTGAAATAAAAACTGAAGAAAAAACTAAATTTGTGTGTATATATCAGTTATAATTCATTAATATTTTATTAGTTTTGAAACATTTACTTGCAGAAGAAATTAAAATTTTAAAAAATAAAATTAAACCTATTTATTTATAATTTCCAATTTTGATATTTTAAATTCCATCTTTTTAAAAATATCAATTTAATTTATAGAAACATATATATATATATATATTAATGTAAAATTTTAACAATTTTAAGGAACAACAATTTTTTAATATTTTAAAGATCAAAATAAAACTTTAAATTTTTCAAGAGAAATTGTTATTATTATTATTTCGAATTTTGGGGCCACGAAAAAACTATCTTCACATAGTTCCACCCTGCATTTAATAAATGTGTCAAAATGGTGAGTTGTTACAGCTTGCAAGAGGTGGAGCCCATAAAAAATCAACACTTATGTACTTTGTCTTGCGGTGACACTGAAAGGAATAAAATCTTCATCTTTTATTTATTTATTTGTCGGAACACTCATGAATTCAACGACAAAATGGATTGAGTTGTCATATTACTTCCAAAAGAGGAGCATTATTAAGGCTAATTGATTTGAGTTTTGAATTTTTTATAATGTATTTTGAAAAATAAAATTAAGTGTAATTCAAATTTAATTCGAACTAAACTAAGTTTTGTATCATAATTTAGATACTATTTTACACCAATATTTTATAATTAAATTTTAATTAAATCAATATAAGCGCTCTTGGAGTGGATTATGAGTGATTGTTAGTAAGAACAAGTGTGAAATTGTAACACCTCATACATGACTAAACGTTATGACATGATCACGAAGGTTACATTAGTCACCAAAATGATGCTTGAAACGTTTCAAAATTTTCATACAAAACGTATATATAAGTTTAAGGCATAAAGTTAAAATGTCCCTAATGTTTAATTGAATAGTCACTTCGGTCCTTATTCTTTTTTTTTGGAGCAATTCAAATCTTAAAGTTTTATTTTGGGTCAAAATAGCTCATCCGCGGATGAAAATTACCAGTTAACTGATAGTAAATGGCTTGAAATGATGAGACAAACTTATATGGCAGTGCACGCTGACATGACAATACTATATAGACAAATGCGGTAACAATTTTCATCCGAGGAGGGGCCATTTTGAACCAAAATAAAACGTGAGGGTTGAATTGCTCCAAAAAAGAGATATAGGCCAAAGTGACTATTCAGTCAAACGTTGGAGGTATTTTTTGGCTTTATACCTAAGTTTAATCCAAAACACACAGTTTATGAAAACAACGTAATGCACTATAAGTAATGTTATGACTATTGTATAATAATTCAAGAAACATGTTCATAGCAGGTCAATTTAGTATGTCATTCTCTAACACACTTATATATTGATTTTGACATCTCCATGTTAATGACAAAACTTTGTCATCAATCAACTACATATTAATATTAATGTATTATTATTCTTGTCTAAGCTCGCAATGATACTTGACCAATGACTATTTAAGAATACACATTTATTTTTAGGAATTTATTATAAAATAATTTATTTATTGCGGGCTAAAAGGACAAATTATTCCTCAATAAATAATAATAATAAATCAATTAAGCTCTTATAAAATTTTTGCACCCAATCTAACCCCATAATTTAAATTGCGATCAATTTAGCATTTTCGTAACATTGATCGTAACATTGATCGTAACTCACAAACAATTATTAAGATGGTAAAACGTGGCACATTCTGAAAGTGCCACGTCATAAACACCGTAAAAATTATTTCAATTTTTTTAAATATTTAAAATTATAAAATATATATTAAATTAAAAAATCTAAAATGTTATAAAAAATTATTTAAAAATTCAAGAAAATCTAAAAAAATAAAGTTGTGAAAAAATTAAAAATTAAAAATGTATATAATTATAAAAAATATATATTTTTTATTTAAAATCATAAAAATCTAAAATAATTTTAATAATTATTTAAAATATAAAATATTTATATTGAAATAATATTTAAAATTTTTATTAAGTTATAAAAAATATTTTCAATTATAAAAATCCCAAAATATAAGAATTTTCTAGAATGCCACAAATTTCCAAAATTTTAATCCTACACTCCCAAATTCCCAAATCAGTTTAATCGATGGTGGAGGTTGTTGGTATTGCGGTAGACGACGGTGTTGGGATAGACAAAGGTATTGGGGAGAAGCAATATCAAGGGAAAACGAGTGGGGTGATCACGGGGTGTTCGACGGTGAGAATGGGTGCAAGGACAATAGTAGGCTTTGGTGACAGTGGTAGGACCGCAAAAATGGCAGAAAATTTTCTAATACAGAGAGTGGTCGGCAGTTGAATCGGTGACGATGTTTGACTTAGGGATTTAAGGTCTTTTTGAAAGAAATAAAACTTTGAAGGTTTTACAAAAAAATTATTTTATGTTTTTATAAAAATTAAACCGAAATAAGAAAATAAATAAATAAAAGTATTATGTTTATATTTTAAAATTATATATATTTAATATTTTTAGACTTTTTAGATTTTTTTACATTTTAATGACATGTCACTTCCATCATGTGTCTTATGTCATCATTTTATTAGTTGTCAGTGAGTTAATGGTCAAAATTTATTAACCGTTATATAAAGATTAAATTGAGTGCGTTTCGGCTAATGTAGGCTAAATTAGGTATAAATTTTTTATAAGGGGTTAATTGTTTTTTTATTTTTTTTTTTGAAGATTAATTTGATCTTTAAGCCTATATTGCACAATAAAATACTTAAAATAATAATGGAGTGTTTTACATTATTAAACGAGATAAAATGAGTATGTAAAAGGACTAAACTGTTTAATGTTTTATACTTTAAATTATGATTTAAATAAAAATTAAAAAAGCCAAAAGGTAAAAGATGATATACTTTAGTGGACAATTTATACATTAAACCAATTTCATATGCAAAAGCAAATTTGCACTGGACACAATTATTTTTTATGGTTCCCGAATCTTACGTCAACTTCGGCTTTGCCACGCGGCGAGGTATCTTTTTCGGACTCGGCAGATGTGGCCGACCCATATCAACTTTATTGGCTGTCCAGATTGAAATGATTCCAAAGATGTTCTATTATTGTTTCTGTCGCTAGGTGTTTTTCTCATAGATGGATCGAGAGAGTATTGGACTAGTAATATTTTCAAAAAATTTTGATTTTTATATAATCTAGATATTTTTTCTTTATATTAATAATTTAATTCTATGGTTTTTAAAATTTTATAATTTTATATTTTAAAATTTTAATATAACATCGTGAAAGTAACTCGACTAACTTAAAATTTTTTTTACCCACCTCGAATCGTTCAAATGTTAACCCTATAATGACCTTTCTTACGCAATAGAAAATTACCAAAATCAAGTATCAAAAAGCATAGATTCGACTCAACAAGAAGATTCATACATGAATGACAAGTATAATGCTTGCTTTCTTATACATCCAATTGGAACCGATCGACTACAATGAGCGAGCCATATCGGAATAACCAAAGCCGGCGTTGCTAGACGTGTTTTGTGTCAAACATTCCTCCGCGTTTTCATTGGCAAGGTGCATTGAGAGTAATTGAGCGTCTTGATGGCTTTCGGTTGCGTGGGTACAAGATTAGAGTCTCGCTTGAATCGAAAGAAATAAGATCATTTTTTTGAGAAGAAAAAATACCAAATTTGATTCAGTTAACATACCAATTTTAGAATTAACCCGCCGAGTAGATTTAAGGGTGGAAGATGTAACCGATAATCAGGATAGCTGGTCGGATGATGAACAAATTGGATGTTATCGAATTATTGAGGAGCCTCGATCGCAAAATGATGTCATCGAATGCACTATTTGCGATATTCCACCTCGTGCCAACTCTAAATATGAAGTTTCGAATTATCAGCTTGTTGAGAAAGATGAGAGAACAAAGTCTGAGTTTGTGTTGTACATGTTAGCAATAGTGCCTAAGACCTATTGTATGGACATGATATTTTGATTATTGAATTTATTATTATGATAAATTTGTATGCTTTTGTATCCTTGAATATTATTATTCTAAATATCTATAATCAGTTATTATTGTGGGAACAATAATAAGATAAGATTAGTATGGAGTTTGATAGATATTCATAAGATGAATATGTGAATGAGATTCAAATCAAATTCATATATGTATTTGTTGAGAACAAATATTAGGATCGACTAGTCTTAAGATTAATACATGGATTAAAATTATATATTAATCTTATACAGTTGTGACATTGAATCCTTAGACTTGAAATTGCTACGGTTCTCAACATGATGACTATTATGTTTTGACATAGTCAAACATCGTTTTTAATCGGACGATTATAAAGGTTATGCTTGAACATAATAAGGAATCATGCAGTGAGATGTGAGTGATTAAGATGAAATTTATCCTTCTTAACATAAGAGAGATATCTTTGGGCCACTCGATGATTGAGACTGAGAAATGTATGGCCGTGCTCAAATGAGTTGATAGAGATCAATGTCATTTGTTTAGTTAGTTCAATTGGGCATCGCGAAACTAAAGATAGAACGATATAAGGTTAACATTTTTCATGCCTTATATTCTATCAAGATATCGTGAGATAAAAGGATTATGATATAAACTGAATTAAAGTTGTCTCGGATTATGAGCTTTTTATTTAACTTGGATAGTTATAATGTCTTGCTAGAGGCCACTTATGACTTGTAGAATAAAATGTGATTTTATCTACTACCAACGTTAAATGAACTTATAGGGTCGCACACTAAGAATGAATAAGAATGGTTGTGGTTATTACTCTCAATAATAAATTTAAGATAATGCGATTATTTTAAATTATATTATTAGAGATTATTTATTCGAATTTAAAGGTTTAAATTTGTAATATAATATCTTATTTATTTATTATTTTTTGAAAAATAATATAAATAAATAATATTATCTAGATTTGATTGGATTTAAATTCCTTATCAGATAAGGAATCTATTTTAGAATATATTATTTATTTATTTTAAATAAATAATATTATTAAATAAATCACTTTATCTAGAGTTGGTTGAATTTGAATTCTTTATAAGATAATAGAATTCATTTTAAATTATAATTTATTTAAAAAGAGTTTTAATTAAATTATAATAGTGAACTCAACCTAACCCTATTCAAGTCATATATATGTATGTATGTCAAGGGTTTTGTGATGAATCTAGGGATTTCGAAATAGCCACCAAAACTACAAAAACTAGATTTTTGAAATCTTATGATAGTCGTTCGTCGTCTATTCGCGTGTGGATACTCTACTTGTAGAGGGCGGTCGTCTTTCAGAAAGACAGCGCCTCAACTCAAATTTTTTTATTTCCTCTTGTGTACATTAATATGATTGCATGAGATCCTAGAAATTTTTCATAGGATATTTTTCCGCTGTGTTTATTTACTTGATTATATCAGTTTATTTCTTATGAAACCCAACAATACAATGGCCGAAAACGAAAAGTTCGAAGTATGTCCAAACTTTATTTATGCGTTTATTTACTTTATTAGATTAGTTTATTTCTTATCAAACCCAGCAATACAATGACCGAGAACGAAAAGTTCGAAGTATGTCCAAGTTAACGTTAAACTTTATTTCTCCCGACAAACGTGAACAAGCTGAAAATCGTTTAAGCAAGAAGTGTAGAGGAATGCCACGTAAATCAAAAGACCAAGGTGCCGCGAATGGTTCTCTTTCTGATTCGGACTTTCACAATCGTAAGTGTGCCATTTTGAGAGAAGCAAAGGAAACTATTGAATTGGGCAGACTGGTGGGTGCAAATACTGTGGGAAACGAAGACCAAATTGTTAAGGATATTGCTCGAATTATCGAGTCTCGGACAAAGGGCCAATAGGGTACCATGCGGGTGTTGTCGTGCCTTTTCAACGACAACATTGTTTCTTGCGTGAAATCAAATTGGAACGTTTTGCTCCTTCTCACATTTTAGTCGTATTTGGTTTTGTGCTCCTAAATAAGGTGGCGTATTACTCTTTTGGGAGGTTGTGTAATGCAAATTGATTGAACCAATTGTACTGCCGACTTCTGTTGTTATTATGGGCACATGGCTAATGGATGGGTGGAATGGTGCTTTGGGAAGCGTTGAACATGTTACGTCGTCCTCAATGGGGTTGTGATACTTCAGTCCTTATCGAGTTAGATTCGGTGATGGATGTCTCTTGGGTCATACACCGTGAACATCGTTCTTGAAAGTATTGGAAATGGTTCCGAATGATTGATGAGGTTTGTTTGTTCTTACTGGCAATATATTTTCGTAATGTGTCGTGAAGTAAATGGGTAGCTGATGCTTTGGCAAAAGGGAGTTGTTTGAGTTGTTTTATTTCAAGTAATTTGAGCGTTGAGTTGTCATTGATGTCCATGTTCTATGATGGCTTTCTCTTTCTTTGATGTGTATTTTCGCTTTCTTATCATCATGGATACTTTTTCTCATTTAGGTGTAGAGAGGTTTGTAATGAGGTCCATGGTGATAGGCTTGTATGGTTTTTGTTTTTAATAAAATCATACTATGCTGATAAAGAAAACATTTTGAAAGTTCTAATTGGATAGTCACTTTGGCTTTATTTTTTGTTGTCCTTCCAATTTTTAGGGCTTAGCCCTAACTAATTCGGACGACCCGTGTCGCGCACCTGACTTTGGTGGGTAAGTCTTCTAGCGAAGATTTTCTGCATACACAACGCCTCGAACTCGAAACTTGCTTAAGTTATACCAAGATACTTACCACTTAGATTGGTTTGACCTTTAGTTTTTAAACGCACTTTAACCATCGAAGTTTCATTTTCGGTCAAAATGACCCTTCCATGGATGAAAACTGTTAGTCAACTAACAGTAAATGGCTTGAAATATTGTGGCAAATCTACATATTAGTGTCATATAGACAAGTGTGCTGACTTGACAGAATGACATATCATAATTGAATGACATATCAATCAATTATTTTTTCTGGTGAAGTGTCAATCTGTCAAGTCATTTCAAGTTGCTTATCATTACTTGACTAATAGTTTTCATCTACAGATTGATCAATTTGAACCAAAATGAAAAATTGAAGTGCTTAAAAAAATAAAAATTAAAATGACTATCCAATTAAACGCTAAGTACATTTTTTACATTATACCCAGAAAATATGATATTTTCGTGCTGGAGAGCTTTCATTCCAGGTGGATAAATAAAAAATGGCTTTTGTTATTGAATGAATACCAGCAAAAATAAACATGATTTCCTCAACTCTATCACCGGTGGATCATTCTCAGCCACTCTCAGCTTAAACTATATTTCACCAACTTGTAGGTCGTCGATTTCCTCACCTCTTTGCAAGTGATTGAATCCTTCCCATACCACAACACTCTACTAAATTTTATATAATTTCTTAATGATATTTTCTAATATAATAAAATGAAGTTTGTATTTAATATAATAATTTATTAGAATATAATAAATTAGTTAAATAAGTTGTTCTAGTAGGATGAGATACTAGATTCTTAAACAATGTTAGGGATTCAAATCCGACGTTGTGAATAGAAAAAATTAGGTTGGGAGAATCGACTCTACAATGAACTTCTGTAAAATCAAAACTGAATTAGTTGACTAGTGAATCGAAAACCATTGATTAAAAAAAATTCCAAATGATTAATTTGTGGTTAATTGTCCACATTCGCACCAATACCATCATAATGTCTTGTCCACTATTTTGGTCACTAAACTATTTTTTTGGCAAAAACATTACTAACTTTATGTTTCCTTCCTATTTTGGTCACCGAACTATTATTTTTTGGCAAAAACATCACTAACGTTATGTTTTCTTCCTATTTTGGTCACCGACGGTTAAAACTTAACAGTTTTGCTGACGTGTAATTTTATTTTTTAATTTAATTTTCCATGTCATTTATTCTCTCTCTTCGTAAGTAATATATATTATTTTATAATGTTTTTATTCAAACTATCACCATGTGTCACTACCTATTAGTGGAATAAAATGAATGAAAAATCAAGCCTCTTATACAGCCAGAGACATCTGACTAATACACAGTTACACGTGTCACCATCCTATTAGGCATTTACATGTGTCACCATCTCTCTAGTTGCATAAGGGGTTTAGTTTTTCATTCCTTTTATTCCACTAATAGGCAGTGACACGTATCACCATCCTGTTAGTTTGAATAAAAATATTATAAAATAACATGTATTGCTTACGAGGAGAGAGAATAAATGACATGGAAAATTAAAAAAATAAAATTCTACATCAGCAAAATTGTTAAGTTTTTAACTGCCGTTGACCAAAATAGGAAGGATGTTTTTGCCAAAAAAATAGTTCGGTGACCAAAATAGGAAAGAAACCATAGTTCGGTGACTATTGGTGTAGCTTACCCTTGTTTTTATAAAAGTCGAGTGGTTGAGGATATTTATATTATCAAATCTTATATAAATTCGAATCAAAATATTTATGATTTGCATAACGTAAATATTTTTTTACTTAAAGAAAATAAAAGTTTAATTATGTCCTCTAATTTTTGGTAAAATTTCCTTGTCTCTTTAAGTGATATAAATCTAACTTTATTAAAAAAATTATATAATTATAACATAAACCAACAATAAAATCATACTCCTATATTTGTATTTTAAAATATAAAATTTCACTTTCCCAAATCTTCCTCACTAAAAATTCTAATACCACCATCATTGATCTATCATATTTTAATTTTAAGTACTCGCGAATAATATGGATTAAGTAAGAAAACGTTTGCTACTTAATTAGTGTGAGTTATGGTTATGCGAAACATTGTTTTTTCACTCAGCCAAATTAATTTTATTAACAAAGAAAGTGTATTGAAAAAAGCCAACACCTCAAAATGAAAGTTGCTGAATATCACCCCGGAATGTACCTAGAGGGGTTGGAGGGGCGATAGTCCCCTAAAATTTTGAAATTCCTATATTATTTAGAATTTTTTTATGTATTGTCTATTGAAAATCTATTTTCGTCTCTTCTAAAATTTTATAAATTCACCCCTAAAATTCTATAGGCTCGTCCCCCTAACATAAAGTTTTGCATAAAATTCACCCCTAAAATTCTATAGGTTCGCCCCCCTAACATAAATTTTTGCGTCCGTCCCTGCCCCCGAAGAACTTAACAAAACTTCTTCCGATACAAAACTAAGGGTAAATTGCACAATTCATCACTCAACTTTCTTCTCACTTTTATTTTGATCATTAAAATTTATTTTTTTAATTTAATCACTCAACTTTCTAAGATGACATGACATATTTTATTTAATATTTTATGTAGTGCTAGATTTAAAATAAAAAATAAAAAGAAAATTAGATTAATATAGGAGTGAGACAAAAGGTGAGTGGTAAACGGTGCAATTTAAAAAAAAAAAAAAAAATAAAGACACCACGAGGCTTTGATAAAAGATGCAAGTAATTATTGTGTTTTGATGCATGAGAAGCAACCCTTTTATACTGAAAACCTAACCACTTGTTAACAACTAAACCGAAATCAGTTAAGCTACCAGCAACCCTTATCTGGGTGAGAAGTCGGATTGAACACGAACCAACATTCGATCTAATGAGACACCTCAAATGATGATTTCGTGATCATACCGTTAGTTATTTCCTTTTTTTCTCAGCAATAAGATATTATCATTATTAATAAAACCAAAGTTGCATAATCAGAAGGAAAAATTGGAAGCTGCGAATCCCGTTAATGTTGTGGCACCAGAACCTGAGTTTAAGAACCATAACAAAGTACTATTGAAGAATGCGCAAAGAGCACTGGGATTTAGTAAGAAATTAGGATTTCGGATGATTGAGAATGAAGAGGATGTTGTTCGGAAATTGGTTCAAATGGAGTCTAATAGATTGAGGTCAAAGTGGGATTCACCTTTTGTAGTGTCAATGCTTTTAAGCTGTTGCTTCTAGTGATCGGTTTTGTGGGCAGAAGCTGGCTTGGTTTGTGAGTATCTGCTGTTGTGTTTGTGATGCTCATTGAGTTTGCTTGCTGTGCGTAATGGATTAGTGCAATCTGCTGGGTTGGTTCGTTGTATAGTTTTTGTCTATGTTGGGAGAGGGTGATGTCTTGTGTTGGTCTAATTCATGAAGGAGTGGTTTTGACTTTGCTTGGTGGGTTAGTTTTTGGTGCGTCCCATGCGAAGGATGATATTTTGAACAATGTCGTTGCACTTGCTGTCGAGTTCTATGCTCTCTCTAGTGGCAGCAGCCACATGAACATAAAAATTCAGTAAAATAAATAAATATTCGAACATCAGACCAGTTTTCAGCTTTTATATATATATTCAAACAAATAAATTAAAACAACACCATCGGTTGCAATTTATTCTTAACTTCTGATCGCACAAACTTAGAAAGAAAACCAAGAGCAGAGCCGAGGCTTGCGGCGAACCACTCATCTATTGAAAATTTAGATGCTCTTTGACTATGCATTTTGGCCTTTTCTGTTATTTCTCAAAGTGTCTGAACCACAACACGTTGCACCCAAGGCCGAGTCTATAGATACTGGAAATGAAAGATTCATCTGGAGGGACCATGTCCAATTTCCAACGTTGTGTTTCTCGTTTTTAGTATGTCTATTGTTTTTATTCCTGTTGTCCTAAGAGATACCGAGTAAAAGAAAGCCTTTTTGTTGTGGGGTGTTTTCAGAACAGCGTTTGTTCGATCGAAACCTGTAAGATAACTGTGTTTCGCTGCAATGGATGCGTTGGGACTTCTCAAAATCACGGTCTACCGAGGCATCAATCTTGTTATTTGTGATAAGGTAACGGGGGCCAGTGATCCTTACGTCGTCATCAGCACGGATGCACAGGTTTGTTCTGTTTCCTTCTAAACAGTTGTTGATCATGTGTATAAATGTTGCATCAATTGGCGCAGAAAGTGAAAACCCGCTTAGTGAAGAAAAACTGCAATCCGGAGTGGAACGAAGAATTAACTCTTCATATCAAAGATCTTGATGCTCCAATCACTTTAGTAAGTAGTATCCGATTCCGTCACACCAAATCTACAGTCTGTATGATACTACTTACATCGAATTGCCTTCGATTTGCAGACGGTGTACGATAAAGACACGTTCAGTGACGATGATCTGATGGGAACCGCAGAGATCGACATTCAGCCGTATGTAGAAGCAGTGAGGTTGAGGAAGAGCCTAGGTGAACTCCCGAATGGCGTTGCACTGAAGAAACTGCAACCATCCGGGACGAACGACCTCGCTGATGAGAGCTGCATTATTTTGGAGGATGGCAGGATCACTCAAAAGATGCGTCTCAAACTCAAGAATGTTGAAACCGGGGAAGTTTTGATCCAAATCGAGTGGGTTGATATCCCTGGCTGCAAGGGTTTGGACCCTGATTACTGAAGCTATGCCTTCAAGTATATATATTCTCTCTGTTTTCGAGTTTCTGTAAACATCTCCGGCGCCTGTTCTACGCTCGGAACCGATCAGTTAGTACGTTCGATTGTTCTATTATATTCGGTGAACCGAAAATCAAACTGTAATCTTGTTTCAATTCGCATGCAATGAAGTAGAATTATCATAAAATCGATGCGTTGGGATATAATATATGAACTAATAATTGAATTTGAAATCCAAATATAATCTAATCCTAAAAGACACCACTCAAAAGGATGGTTACAATAAGCAAAGGAACTGCATCAGATTTTCCTTTTGGCGATTTGAAGTATTTGCAAAAGGTAACATTTTAATTCCTAATGTAAAGAAATCAGAAGCTATGGTTTAGGAACAAAAATCATTTTCTATGCCCCAACACTATAAAACATTAAGAAATTAAATTCTAAACTTTAAACCATAAATTCTAAAAAATATATCATACCCCCTATTCCCTATACCATAACCATAAATCCTAAATCTATTTTTTTAAATGAAAAAATTTTGATACACAGGCCATGTAAACTTTAGTTTATATGTGCCTTTTAGTTTTAGGGGTTAGGGTTTTAGTTTAGGGTTTAAGGTTTAGGAGCTTAGGTTGTAGGGTTTAGAATTCAAGGTTATTGTTTAGAATTGAGGGTTTAGAGTGTGGGGTTTAGTTTTTTAGGGTTATGGTTAGGAATTTAGGATTTGAGTTTTTATAGTGTAAATATATACAGCTTGTGTATCAAAATTTTACCCTTTTTTAAATGGGGCACCAAAAGAGACATAATTAGAGGCAAACGATTTTTGATTTAGTAATGAAATGTATAACATTCAATAGAAGTTGCACTAACTCTATCAAAAACTTTAATTAGAAAATTTGAGTTATGGATTAAGTGCCATGTAACCAATGGCATTTATCAAAATTTAAGGTATTTTTTTTTCTTCTTCTTTTTTATCAATTTTTAGAATGAAGTTAGTGTCACATAATTTAACATATTTTAGGCTTGGTACTAAAGTTCGCAACTTTTTTCAAATTTGTATCTGAGCTTGGAAGAAAAAAAAATCAGATTGGTACCTGAATTTGAAAAACACTTTCAAAATAATATCTGACGTTATTGTGATATTTCAACAATCAATTAGATTATAACACAGGGTAATTAATGACATAATTATTTTTGACCCGTCAGTGTCATGTTAACAACCCAATCTTAACCGTAGCTGTGAGTGATTTGTGTGTGTGTTTTTTTTTAACAAAAGTCGGCTTTATTAGAACAAAACACAAACAACACAAGGAAGATATAGGGAGGAGAAGAAGAACAAAGGACAATAGAACAAACAAACAACCGAAAAAGATTAAACAAACAAAAGCCCGGGAACTCAAGAAACAAACAAAAAGAAACACAAAGAACAAGGGAGGCATTATAGCAACATTGCCAAAGAAAATTGAATCATGAACTAGAGCCAACTGGATCTTCTTTCACTGCATGTCAAACCGGTGGTCACCGGAGCATAGATCTTGAGGGAGAATCCAGCCAGATGTGCCATCACCAATCATCCAGTTCAGATCTGGGATCGACGATGAGTGAATGGCGAGGAAGAGAGAGCCGAGTAAAAAAATTAGACAATAGCCTTCCAACGACAACGAGGAGCTTCAAGCGCCACCAAAAGAGCCAAATCAGGCCCTTCAAGATCGAGGGGAGGAGGAACGACGAGATGGAAGAATAGACTCCCTTTCTCATCCACTTCCACGGAAACCGCCTCACAAAATAGTCTTGAGACAGAGCCTTAGTTGCCGAAGAGAGCTCTCAGCGAGCAAACTGAAAGGGGCATCGAAGCACCAAATCAGAGAAAGAAAACAGGAAAGCTGGATAGACGAAAAGAGAGGTGAAGAAGAAAAGAACAAAAAAACAAAACACAAAGGGGTGTGCTTTCTATTTATGATGTTATTGGAATATAAAGCTTAATATGTATAAATATTATGCATCAACAATCTCCAGAGTAAGTAGTCAAAAATTCTCGGTTGACATATTTTTCTTTCTTACACTGTAAGTTTTAGATTCATTAGAAACAAAGTTTCTTCTTCTCTCTCTTCCTAGATAAAAATTGTTCAAAAAAAATGTATAATTAATCTATATTTTCTATATTTTTTTAAAGTAGCGTAGCAAAGTATTTGGCATTTTATCAACATATATTTTCTGGAATTGAAATAAATATTATTTCAGTCCATATATTTCGAGTTTCCACAAGAGAACTTCAAATAATGTATTCAATTAGTATGTGATCTCTTGTAAATAAAGAAACAAAAGCGAATCTAATGGCCATTTGTTTTTTTATTTTTTAACTTATGCATCAAGCAACAAGCCCACCCGACAATACGTCGTTAGAGTTATGGTTGGAGCCGCATGTAGTATTGGGTATTAGATTTCGATAACCATAATTGGTTGATATGTCAGCAAAGATGAAGATCGGAGAAAGAAAAGCCAGAGAAGAAAAGAAGCAAAATGAAAAAGGAAAAAAGAATAACTGGAGAAAGAATTTTTATTAATGGATTATAAAATCACAAGTCCTATCCAAACTGAATCTTGGCCTATTATTTATAGTCCAACTCTAACTAATTGGGCTTCTCTAACAGACTAACAAATTGGGCTTAATAATTTTAACAAACTATTAGTTACAAATATTAATAGCTTAGATTCTCTTATATTTTCCTGATTTCTTCTTCTTGTAAAAGCTCTGAATAATCTGCAATACCAAGTAGTGTACGCATTCTGTCAAATAAAGCTGGACGAAGAGGCTTTGTAAGAATGTCTGCCACTTGCTTAGTAGAAGGAACAAAAATTTACAAGCAGCTGTTTGTAGTGACGCTTTTTTCTGAAAATCGAAAATCGCTAAAAAGAGAAACGTAGTCCTCAGTTTTATCTTTTGTTTTTTTTTTAAATCAAAAATCCCTTACAAATCGTGTTTTTGAAAACAAAAGGATATAGAGTCGTTACCGGCCATTAAGGTAGGTCAAACACCATAAAAATCAGAAATTTATTCAAAAGACGGGTTCAGGAGTTGGTTGCGCTTGGGGAAGGATTAGCACCACATCGCGCCCGAAAATCGGTACCAAAATATATGTTGCCTTTAATTGATGGAAATTATCGAAATTTAAATTGACTTTAATTAAATGGTTCGTGATTGAATTTAGACTTTAATTAGATGGGCTTGGTCGAATTGGTGAATTCGAATCAATTAAACATTTAATTACTAAGGGTGACGATATCTCAGACCACAGATAAACCGACATCGAATAAGCCTGACTGCCGTGTTAATTTATGGTTCGAACTTCGTTCATCACCTTTATGCATGATGCAAACAATTAAGAATAATGTTATGAATTGTCAAACTTTCATTTCAAATTACATTTACCTTTAGATGGTAAGAATTAATTCGAAAATTTGGTGAACATCCAATGAGTCATAACTGTTATGACACAAATATTAAAATTAATAAATACCTCCTTAATTGTATTCATGTCCATTAAAATATTTAAAGTCATATAAATGACAATTAAAATGCATGACAAAGAAAAGCATAAAATTAAAGCCCTAGGCCCACCAAAGTCATAACCTAAAAAAGCTCAAATTATGAAAATTCAATTAGTGATCTAATTATTAAATAGGTTAGTCTAATATTAACCCTAAATTAATTAAATCCCCAAAACTAAAAAACTCTAATAATTTATGGATTATCTTGAATCATAATAATTAATTTGATCAATTTTAAACTAGTATCCCAATAAGTCAAGGAAACTATCTAAAATGAATCGAATTAATTAATTATGATTTAAATTAGGTGATCTAAGTTAAATATCGATTCTATCCCTAAAAGTAATTAAGAGATGTTCAATTAATTTAATAAATTCAACATTTATCCCAATAAACTAAGGATAAATTCAAATTAATTCGAACATTCAATCTAACTGCGGTTCTAACAATTAATCCTAAATTTAATTTAACTAATTTTAAAATTATGCCCCAATAAGCCGAACGCATAATTTAAATTAAATTAAATTAAATTTTAAAATCGATGCGTTGGGATATAATATATGAACTAATAATTGAATTTGAATCCAAATATAATCTAATCTTAAAAGACACCACTCAAAAGGATGGTTGCAATAAGCAAAGGAACTGCCTCAGATTTCCCTTTTGGCGATTTGAATTTGCAAAAGGTAAAATTTTAATTCCTAATGTAATGAAATCAGAAGCTATGGTTTATGAAAAAAAAATCTTCTACCTTTTTTATGCCCCAACACTATAAAATATTAAGAAATTAAATTCTAAACCTTAAATTACCCTAAAAAATACACCATACCCCATATTCCCTGTACCCTAACCATAAACTCTAAATCTAATTTTTTAAAATGGGACACCAAAAGAGACATAATTAGAGGCAAACGGTTTTCATCCCTGGTTTAGTACTGAAATGTATAGCATTCTATAGAAGTTGCACTAACTCTATTAAAAGCTTTAATTAGAAATTTTGAGTTATGGATTAAGTGCCATGTAACCAATGGCATTTATCAAATTTTAAGGTATTTTTCTTCTTCTTTTTACCAATTTTTAGAATGAAGTTAGTGTCACATAATTTAACAGTTTTTAGGCTTGGTAACTAAAGTTCGCAACTTTTTTCAAATTGGTATATGAGCTTGGAAGAAAAAAATTCAGATTAATACCTGAATTTGAAAAACACTTTCAAATAACATATGATGTTGATGTGATATTTCAACAATCAATTAGATTATGACACATGATCCTTAATGACATAATTATTTTGATCCGTCAATGTCATGTTAACAAGCCAATCTTTTTTCGTAGCTCTGAGTGATTTGTGTATTTTTTTGAACAGAAGTCGGCTTCATTAGAACAAAACACAAACAACACAAGAAAGATACAGGGGAAAGAGGAAGAACACAAGACAATAGAACAAACAAACAACCAAACAAGATCAAACAAAAAAAAGCCCAGGAACACAAGAAACAAAAAAAAAACACAGAGAACAAGGGAGGCACGAGAGCAACATTGCCAAAGAAAACCGAATCAGAAACTAGAGCCAGATGGGTCATCTTTCACTGCATGTCAAACCGGTGGTTGTCGGAGCATAGATCTTGAGAGGGAATGCAACCAGATGTGCCATCACCAACTATTGCGTTCAAATCTGGGATCGACGATGAGTGAATGGCGAGGAGGAGAGAGTCAGGGTCAAAAAATTAGACAAAAGCTTTTTAGCGACGGCGAAGAACTTCAAGCGTCACCAAAAGAGCAAAACCAGGCCCTCCAAGATTGAAGGTAGGAGGAACGGCGAATGGGAGAACAGACTCCCCTTCTCGTCCACTTTCACGGAAACCACCTCACCAAATGGGCTTGAGACAGAGCCTTAGTCGCCGGAGAGAGCTCTCAGCGTGCAAACTGAAAGGTACACCGAAGCACCAAATTGGAGAAAGAAAGCAGAGAAGCCGGATAGACGAAAAGAGAGGTGAAGAAAAGAAGAATAAAAACAAAAACATAAAAGGGGTAGGAGGCCGACCGTCGAGAGGAACAACGGCCGCCCGCTACAAGGGACGCAAGAAAAAAACCTTAGTTTTAGGGAGAATGAAGAGAAGAAAAAGAGTGGAATGCTATGTTTTATATTTATGACGCATTTTTACGAAAAATATTTTGTTTTGAAATGGAGTTGTCACTAATCTTTTTAGTTAGGTAAGATTAGATCACCTAAAACCTAATTATTTTAATAAAATATGTTTTTGTCATTTTATTAAAACAACGAGCTTTGGTCTGCAAAACCAGAAAAAATGTTCGGGAGTCAATTACTCGTGGGGAAGGGTGAATACCACCACAACGCCCAAAATTGGTACTTGGTCGATTATAAATTGTCTTAAAGATGAAAATTAAGAATTCGAATTTAATTTAAAATTATGATCTCATTTAAAATATTTAAAAAATGTATTTTTGTAATAAAGAAATTTACACCCCTACCCCGGGACATAATTTCCGTAAGATTTCGAATAAAAGAATCTATTTTAAAATTATAGTTTAGAAATAAAAATGATATTTTTTATAGAGATTAACGGAAAGCGACACCTCTTACGTTCGAAATGCGTTTTTCACGATAACCCCTAAAAAAATAATACCTCATTTTTTAAATATTTAATTATGAAAACCAAATATATGTAAATATGTATATGTAAATATAGAAAATAATTAACAAACATATACATGAAAACTTTAAACATAGATGACTATACGTGTATAACGAAATTATTGTAATTTACATTTGTATCATACTTTACATTTATATATTGTGATTAAATATAACAATATATATAGATATAGTTTACATATACATCATATTTTACATACATATAAAAAAATCTACACGTATGGAATTAATTACCTTACTTCATATATATATTATGATTCTATACATATTTACTTTACATATATATGTATATACGTACAAAAACAAATTAATTAGCTTTACATATATAATATGATTAAATGTAATACTATATATACATAATTTACATATATATCCCACTTTACATACACGTTAGATATACATTTTAGGAAATTTTACTTATATATGCTATTAGATACTATATTAAAATAATATACATATAATAACGCATGTATAATATTAATAAATGGCAAAAACAGTGACCAAAACGAAAGAAAGCAAGCAATGAATAGCGAAAATGCAAAGGAAAACAAAATAAAGGGACAAAATTATCAATGATACGAAGTGGGGGGACTCTGAGTGCAATTTTCCCCTTTTAAAATGCTCGAATCTGCTGGACGGGTCAGGTCGGCTATGCGGGTTGCCTGGCCAAAACGACGTCATTTTGGGGCTTAGGGGCTGATGCAAAAACGACAACGTTTTATTTCCCTATAAATGCTCACTTTTTGACCAAAAATTCATTTTGTATCTTGTATTATAAAAAAGGTTTGAAACTCTTTCAACTCCCCTCCCCCCTCACTCGACCGGAGCTTGTCGTCGCCTGGTCGCCGCTGTGGCTGGTAGTCGGAAGTGTAAAAGTCGCAGCTTTTCGATTCCTTTTGCCGTGTCGATTCTGAATACGGCATCGGATTTTCACACAAAGATCCCTAAAAGCGTAGATCTAAGGCGAAAACAATGGTATATTTTTTTTTTACCTTTTATATTCAATTCTTTCTTTGTTTTTTTGGAACTGAAAAGGCTTTTTTTATTGAACCGAAAAGGTCTTACATATTTGAATCTCTCTTTTTTATTTCACCCGAAATCTTATCTTTTACATTGATTTCCTCATTTTTCCTATTCGAACCCTTTTTTTTATTTTTGGTTCGATATTTTCATCTATCCTCTATCTAATTTTCGATCTGTTTTCCTCTCTAATCCCCTTGCTTGCCGTTTCGAATCCCTTTTAAAGGGATTCAAAACATGGTGATTAGGACAACAATGAAACAAGTGGTGCATGGTGGAGGGGATGACAAAGCACCACGTGGTCGGTTTAGGCGGTGAAGACGATGACAAGGCTTGGTTGGGCGATGCATCTCGGCTTGACGACGTGGCTTGAACGGCTAGCAGCTGGAAGCTTGGTTGGCGGCGGCGGCTAAGTATGGCTAGGGTTAGGTTAAAGATATTAGGGTTTGGTTATTAGGTTGGGTTATTTTTGAGTTAGATATGGGTTAACTATTGGGTTTGAATTAAATGGTGATAGATTTGTATTGGTTTTTTTATTTAGATTGTAGCCCGGATAAAAATGGGCTTCTACAGCTGCCCCTCTTTACTTATTATTGTGCAACGGCAATGAAGCAAAGACAAAAAGATGACCATTTTTTCCAGTCAGGTTTGGGTCTCTTCTCTGGCCATTGCTTCTTCTTTGGGCTTCACTTGATCTTATCGGCCGCTCTTGTAAGCAAAATCTTTAAAATGGAGGATTCGTTGGGGAAGACAAAAACCAGAAGTGATTCATTGGATGAAACAAAATAAACTCGGCTTGCTATGACTATGACGACGACGCAATGCCTGGAGAAAACTTGACCTAACTGCAACACTGACGGAGAGGTAAGGTCTACAAAACTTGATCCAACTGCAACTCTGATGGAGACACATGATCGAACGATGAAGGGCTGGCCTAGCTACAATATCGTCGAGAAGACGGGACCAGAAGTCAGCAAGCTTTGATCTAAAGCTTCATAGATCTCTTTTGCATTTTTCCCAAATGCACATGGATGAACGAATTTGAATAGCCTTTACCGGTAGCCATTTGCTCCGGCCTAGTTGTAACATTCCCCTGGGTACAATAAGTTTTTACCAATATGACATTGGATTTTTCAAAGGATTTATTTTCCTTCGAACATTCGTGAAAATGGATTTTCGATGGATATTTGAATTATCCATTATCTTAAACTTTACTGTGTTTAAGTACGTTATGCCAACATTTTTGTTGGACTTGTCAAAATAACTTTGATCTATCTACGACACTGACGAAATGGCATGATTGAATGAAGAAGGTTTGGCCCAGCTACCATGTGATGAAGACGCAGAACCGGAAGTCAGCAAGTTTTGATCCAAAGCTTAGCTCATAAATCTCTTTTGTATTTTTCCCAAATGCACAGGGATCAACAGATTTGAGTTGCCTTTATCGGTAGCCATTTTCTCCGGGCTAGTTGTACCATTCCCCTGGGTACAATCAGTTTATACCAATATGACATTGGATTTTTCAAAGGATTTATTTTCCTTCGACCATTCGTGAAAATAGATTTTTGATAGATATTTGAATTATCCATTATCTTAAACTTTACATTGTTTAAGCACGTTGTGACAACATTTCTGCTGGGCTTGTCAAAATGGTTTTGTTATGCTACAACTCTGACAAAATGGGGTGATCTGGAGAAGAAAATTTGGCCCAGCTACTGCACTGACGAAAAGGCAAGGTTTGGAGAATATTTGGTTTTGATCAAGCTATAACCCTGAAGAAGAGGCATGATTTGAGAGTTTGATTCTGATCAAGTTACAACCCTGATAAAGAGGAGTGATCTGAGAGTTTGATTCTGATCAAGCTACAACCTTGACAAAGAGGCGTGATCTAAGAGTTCGATTTTGATCAAGCTACAACCCTGACGAAGAGGTATGATCTGAGAGTTTGATTTCGATCAAGCTACAACCCTGACGAAGAGGCATGATCTGCGAGTTTGATTTCGATCAAGCTAAAACCCTGACGAAGAAGCATGATCTAAGAGTTCGATTTTGATCAAGCTACAACCTTGACGAAGAGGCATGATCTGAGAGTTTGATTCTGATCAAGCTACAACCTTGACGAAGATGCATGATTTAAGAGTTCGATTTCGATCAAGCTACAACCTTGACGAAAAGGTATGATCTAAGAGTTCAATTTCGATCAAGCTACAACCCTAACGAAGAGGCATGATCTGAGAGTTTAATTCTGATCAAGGTACAACTCTAATAAAGAGGCATGATCTAAGAGTTCGATTTTGATCAAGCTACAACCCTGACGAAGAGGCATGATCTAAGAGTTCGATTCTGATCAAGCTACAACTCTGACGAAGAGGCATGATTTGAGAGTTCAATTTTGATCAAGCTACGACCCTGACGAAGAGGCATAATCTAAGAGTTTGATTCTGATCAAGCTATAACCCTGACGAAGAGGCATGATCTGAGAGTTTGATTTCGATCAAGCTACAACCCTGACGAAGAGGCATGATCTGAGAGTTCAATTTTGATCAAGCTACAACCCTAACGAAGAGGCATGATCTGAGAGTTTAATTTTGATCAAGCTATTATACCGTCGATGAGACAAGGTATGAAGTTTGCAAAGTTGACCCATCTACAACACTGACGATGAGGCATAATCTGAAGTTTAATTTGACCAAGCTATCATACCGCCGAGGAGATAAGGTCTGAAGTTTACAAAGCTGATCTAGCTACAACGCCGACGAGGAGGCAGGATCTTTTTATTTTTGGAATATTTTTTTTACTCATATGTCTGAAGAGAAAATCTAAGAAAAATGTTCGGTCTAGTCGCACCATCATTGGAGAAACTAGACGTGGACAAAAATCTGACCCGCTGCACCAACAACGGCGAAGCGAGATCTGAAAAAAATATAGAATCTGCTACCAACTTCAAGGAGGTAAACTTATCGGTGTACTCATTCTGCTGCCACTTCAGGGAGATAAGATGGTTGAGAGGTCTATTCTGCTGCCACTTCAGGGAGATGAACTTGTTAAGGTGTCTATTCTGCTGTCACTTTAGAAACATAAACTTGTTGTCGCGCTTGGTCTGGTTCACCATTCGTTGAAGAGACAGAATCTGTAAGAGATTTGTTGATCTGCTACACCATATTATAGGTGAGATAGGACCTGCAAAAGTTTAAACAGTATTTGGTCAAAATGAGTTATAAATTAACTATTTCATAATGAGACTGTAAGGTTTGATTTGAATGTTTGGTTGGTTGATCCACTCCTTTCTGTCGAGAATGTCTTTTCCTTCTTGGTTGAAGATGCCAGACTATACTTGCCCCACTTCTTCATGTCAAGGATACTGGAATTTTTTGATAACAATGATCTGCTCCTTCTGTTTGAGGACGTCAGCTGAACATGTTTGATAATGCAGCAACGCATATGTTTTTGTAATAGAGTAGTTGCAAAAATCTTTATGGCTCAGCTTCTCTTCGGATTCAACTCTAGTTTAAAGTTTGCTCCAGCAATCGTTTGCCCCTCAAATTTCATTGTCCTCATTCTTTTTTGAATTTGAACTTTTAAGTTGAATGACCTTAATGCCATCTCGTATCTTCTTCTTAAGGGAAATTGACTTGCGACACCATTGTTGGAGATGCAGAATCTGAATTAAACTGACTTATCATCATTGATGAAAGAAAGACCCAAAAAAGGTTGATGGTGGGGAGTCACAACCTGAAAACAAAAGGAAATTTTAGTTAGTGATATGTTCAAGAAATTTTTTGTTATTATCAAGATGTTTGAGCCTTTTGCATATTCGGCCTCTTTCAGGACTAAGGGTCAGTCGTCATGTTGTTGCCTCCATAGTTGAGGCCTTTTAGTCTCCTTTCCTGGACCTATTTATATACATGAGCAAAATTTTAGTATAAATGTATCTTTATGCCTAAATGTATGTGTTTAGTCTAAATGAATGGTAAACTTTAGATGTATGCATGCACTTGATGTTAAATGAATGTGTGAATGATTTTTCTTGCCCCTCGAAGGGATGCTTCTGACTCTATGTTGGTCAGACTGAGTTTTCGGTGATCTTTCTTGGCTTTGATCTTCGTGTGGAGTGATATTTCAGAGTGTTTGCCTCAAAAATATTTTCATTAAACTTTGTCTGGTCTGAAGTGAGTTCAAAGCTTGAGATATATTTTTGCCTTTCCTTGCAGGACTTTTATTGTTCTCATGAACTTGTTGTGTTCTCCCTAGTCGGGTCTATGAAATTTTTGTTGGTTCATGGCAGCTCATTGATTTCGGCTCTGGAAAAGTGCTATAGACGATAGTCAATGTAGTCGTCTAGGGTGCAAAAGTCTGACTTGGCATCGAAGGCTCACTTTTTGAACTCGTCAAAAAATGCCCTCCGATTGAGGTTTTGTGGAAGCATGGCGTTTATATGAATGCAGAGGTTATTCTAGAAAATACCTCTAAATCGGGCTCTCGTATATGTTCAAGAAGGGCTAGCTCGTCTGACTTTACTTTATTCGATATTTACTGATATGGGACATCCCGAAGGGTCAGTAATGCAATGTGCGTATCCTAGATGCAAAGGTACTGATTCAAAAATGGTTTTCGTGGCTTAACCTCTGAATTCGCAGGATTTATTCGCAACTTTGGATGTTGCATTGATATCTAGGGTGTTAGATTTTCTCCCGATGATAATTCTTTTTCAGATTGGGAACTAGTCGTGAATCAATACTTCATGCTGGTGAAATTCAAAAAATGATGGTGTCCTAAAAGGTTATCTAAATTCCAAGCAAATCCAACATTATCCCCTCGTCATTTCGTCTCAGATATTTTACTGTTGAATTTCAAAGTGCCATTTCCAGTCAGATTTTGCACCTTGTTTCTCAAAGCTCCACAATTCTCGGTAGCGTGGCCCGAGCTTCCTGTATGATAATAACATACAACCTTAGTATTATAAGCTTATGGATTAGAAGGCTGCTTTGGTTTAGACCGAGCTGGGGCTGACGAGTTTTTCTCAACATGCATCAAAAGTAACTCTGTATACGTTACCGGGATTGGATAGACATTTTTTTTGAAACATCTTAGGTTGACGTAAGTACACACAGTTTGATTGGCACGAGGATCGAGGTTGATTGGATGGATAAGACCCCACCATATAAACCTCTGATCCACTTCCTCCTTTGATGATTGCATTGCTGTAATCTATAATTCTTCCATTGTCTGATGAGCTCACCAGATATCACAAGGTCTTCGAAGTTCTTCGTTACATTTCCCAGTATATGTTTCAGGAACGGATCTTCTAGGGTTTCAACAAAAGTAGGTATTATTTCCCTTTCATGTGGTGGTGGTTGTAGCCACGCTGCATCATCCCTCCATCTTTGTACATACTGCTTGAAGCTCTCGTTGGGTCTCTTCGTAATGTTAAATGATCTTGTCCGGCATCCATTATATGTTTGAACTGTTCTGTGAAGGCTTTACCCAAATATCTCCAGGATTGTATATTGTCTCGACTAAGTTGACCGTATCACTTGACAGCAGACCATTTTAAATTATCTTGAAAGTAATAAATTAAAATTTGATCATTATCAATATGCCTCATCATTTTTTGATAGAACGAGGTAAGATAGGCGGTCGAAGAGCTTGTTCCATCGAACTTCTCAAAGTCTAGCATTTTGAACTTTCGAGGTAACACTAGATTAGGGACCACATCTATTTCACGGACTGCATTTGCCCTTTCTACGGCTTTAAATTTTTCCTCAAGTCACTAGCACCAATCTTCTAGCTGATTGAGTAGTTTGACTTTCAGCTTACCTACTTCATTTGGATCTGAGACATAATGCTCTTTAGTTCTTCTGTGCGATGGAGATTCAGCTGGAGACCTTGTTGCTTTCTAACTGAAGCTGGCGCTTGCAGAGGCGTCTTGCCACAAAGATTTTCTGATTTTTATAGAGCATAAGGGTGTATAACTAATCATTTTCTCCTTTCAGGATCTTCGTCTTTTCTGAGTTTTGCTCCATGACATTCTTTATATCTTCACAAGTTTTTTCAACCATTTCTAAACTCTCTTCCAAGCTTCTAGCTTTTCTTTAGGTGAAGTAAGGGTGTTGGATCTGTGGTTTTGTATGTCCTAGAATTACTGTGATGATAATCGTAGTAAAAATGCTATGACATGATGCAGCATAATGCGAATGCAAATGAGAAAATATGATATACATGCAAGACACAAAATGTGTTGATTTTAGTACAACTTTTAAAAGAAAACTTGCATTAGAACAAGTTTCTTTACATAAGGTGGGCCATATATTGTTTGGCCTTAACACCAGAGTCTTGATCTTTCTGAAGAGTCATGACAATTTCTTGCCTCGATTAGATTCTGACGCAGTTTACAAGCTTAAAACATCAGCCTGAATAGCTAGGGTCTACAAGTGTTATGCTACTTCTCGTACTTGGACGAGAGCTTCCGTCATAACAAGGTCTCTACCCTGGACTTGATCCTAAGATTGTTGCGGTTGTGCATTCCAACGATGATCATTCCACTTTTGAACTTCTTCAATGTTATCAATTTGCCCCCTAGCAAGTCTACAACGCTACTTCTAATTCCTTGACTTGTTTTTATAGAGTCTCTTTATTCTTCTTACTTGCTTCTATAGAGTTTCGATTACAATACCTCTATAGAGATTCTTCTAGTTCAACAATTTAGCATCTCAGATTTATATTTTCAGTTCTGCTACCGAATAATTCTTTCTCTATAGCGGTTTACGATGTCTGCGCATCTTTGAATCGTCTTTCCCAGTGATCAGCTCTCTCATTCTCTTCTCAGATTTTAAGTTTCTATTTTATAGATGTTTTTCCAAAATCGGCATACATGGCTGATGCGTTGAGCTTTCTTTGTAATCATTCTGTAAGCCGCTCAAGTCTTCTTTGAGTTTGCTTTTTACCTTCCTCAATTACCTATTCTAGGGACTGCATATCAAATTTCAACTGGTTCCTTTCATCCTCTAGCCTTGATAGTAGACTTTCCATCACGAAGTATTTCTTTTCAATGTCATGCTTTGTGATTTCCATTTCTGAGGGGTCGACCTGCAAATGCTCCCCTACCGGTATGTTATCTTTTAGATTTGGTAAAGGGACGTCATTGTCGATCCTTCTGTTTCTCCACTATCGATACTCGGGAGTAACTTTAGGTTTTTCATCGAACGGCTTCATCTTATAAATATGCTTCCATGCCTTAGTGATCATGGAAACATTTTTCTTATAGTCTTTACCCTTGTATGAAAATTTCCAGGTGGCCAGCCCTTTTGTTGATGGATGGATTGCCTCGACCTGTATTGCCTGAATGCTGGCAACGAAGTATATCCAGTTCCACCCCAGATTCCAAGTAGAAAGACCCAGTCATAGTCTCCGCATTTGTATATAATATTCTCGTAGAAGAACCAACGTACTTTTTAGACGATGTTTTTCTCCTAGAAGTTTCAGAAAATAGCCATCCATTTGTCATGAGAGATATTTTTCTATCTTGGTGTGAACGTCGGATCTTTTAACGATGAGTAATTTTCAAAGCATGCTCGATAAGAGACTTTCTCCGACTTCCAAAAGTGGCTATGAAATCAGGCCAACAAAAGCTGAGCACAATCGATGAATCTTCCCTCGCCGCTTCTTCTATAAGTATTGAGAGACCTGAAAGTCTCGGCTAGAATTGCTGGAACATGGGTAATCCCTTTGTTGAGTTGATCGAACAGTTCCATGACAACATCATCAATATACTCCAACTATTCGGGAAAGATAACCAAAGATGGCCAGGGCAAACATTTCGACCTGTTTTTTCTTGCTTGGGTTGAATTTGAATCAAGTCTCATATGAATTCTCAGGAGATGCACTTGGTTCTGCCTTTTTCTTTAATCCTAACTTTGGCCCATTGTTCGTCCATACCGGTCGTTTTGGGGAGCTTTTTCTGAAACGCCAGAGAATTAGACGACTTGAAGTAGGCTTTATCAACCTGGATTTTTGGGCAACATATCAAAACAGTGTATTCTTCAATCGTTGGTACCAAATCAACATCTCCTAGGGTAAAACAATCGTAGGCGGGATTTCAAAACTAGACAAGGGCTCGAGATAAAACTTTATCGATACCGACGTCTAGAAGATAAGGTATATCATCGTAGTTGAAGTAGAACAACTGCTTGTTTTGTTTATCCCACTGGTACCAGATTTCTTTTAATTCTCGCAGTTGGTTCCGAGTTAATCTAATACCCTGACTTTTCGCCTTCCAGCAGGTTGTCCCCTTTTTGGTGCTGAGTCTCCTTTGACCATCTTCGGACGCCTAAGATTCCTTCCACCTTATCAAGAAATCAGTTCTCTATAGCAGATCCTTTATAATGGTTAAACTTGCCTCAACACCCCATTTTAATAATAAAATAAAGAATACAATGCAAGGGCAAAGAAAATAAAAAACAAAACAAATCACATTAGTCTCAGTATAAGTAAAAATAATAAATGCAAGTCGAAATAAGAAACTCTAGAACATGCTTTTCTACCCGACCTACTTTTAGAAGAAAAAAATTACATCCTACCCCATCATGCTATCTACCCGCATGCTTGTTTTGTGTAAATAAAATATAGACATGGTATCTACAGATAAATAAATACTGAAATTAAAAGGCCTAAGAAAATAAAACCCCCAATACTTCCTACTATGCACTTACAGGGTGACTCTCTAAATGGGCAGAGTTTCGGTATGGCCCTAGACAAGGTGGGCTTCTATGGCTCATTATATGATGTTTATGTTCTAAAGTAACGGTACCTGAGCTGTCGCTAGGACATCAATTCGGGAGGATACATTTCCCTAAGTCTACACGGAGATGAATATTTCACGAAAACAGAAGGTACAGATGTATCACGAAAGCGATCCACTATCTTGCACGGAGGCGATACCTCACGAAGGCGTAGCTTCTCACTCCCACTTAAGAGGGACGAAGTTCGGGTACAGAGCTCATGATATGCAAAAAATCAAGGAAGTTTTTTTTAAAAAAAACTTTTCTTGTAAAAAAAATTAATAGAAAAATAGTTCACAAAATAAATTGAACCGAATTTATAGTTTCCACTCATTAAGACAAAAAATAATCGACGGTGGCTTGACTCTTAAAAAAAATGGTCCCCAGCGAAGTCGCCAAGCTGTAACAACGGCCTCGCGACCGACGAGTGCTTGACGCGTTCTTACGAAAAATATTTTGGTTCAGAATGAAGTCGCCCAATCTTTTTAGTTAGGTGAGATTGGATCACCTAAAAACCCAGTTATTTTAATAAAACATGTTTTCGTCTTTTTACTAAAACAACGAGCTTTGGTCTGCGAAACTAGAAAAAAAGTTCGAGAGTCAGTTTCGCGTGAGGAAGGGCTGGTCGATTACAAATTGTCTTAAAAATAAAAATTAAGAATTCGAATTTAATTTAAAATTGTGATCCTATTTAAAATATTTAAAAAACGTATTTTTGTAATAAAGAAATTTACACCCCTACCCGGGGCATAATTTTCGTAAGATTCCGAATAAAGGAATCTATTTTAAAATTATAGTTTAGAAATAAAAATGATATTTTTTATAGAGATTACCGGAAAGCGGCACCTCTTACGTTCGAGATACGTTTTTCACGATAATCCCTAAAAATAATACCTCAATTTTTAAATATTTAATTATGAAAACCAAATATATGTAAATATGTATATGTAAATATAGAAAATAATTAACAAACATATACATGAAAACTTTAAACATAGATGACTATACGTGTATAACGAAATTATTGTAATTTACATTTGTATCATACTTTACATTTATATATTGTGATTAAATATAACAATATATATAGATATAGTTTACATATACATCATATTTTACATACATATAAAAAAATCTACACGTATGGAATTAATTACCTTACTTCATATATATATTATGATTCTATACATATTTACTTTACATATATATGTATATACGTATAAAAACAAATTAATTAGCTTTACATATATAATATGATTAAATGTAATACTATATATACATAATTTACATATATATCCCACTTTACATACACGTTAGATATACATTTTAGGAAATTTTACTTATATATGCTATTAGATACTATATTAAAATAATATACATATAATAACGCATGTACAATATTAATAAATGGCAAAAACAATGACCAAAACGAAAGAAAGCAAGCAATGAATAGCAAAAATGCAAAGGAAAACAAAATAAAGGGACAAAATTATCAAGGATACGAAGTAGAGGGACTCTGGGCGTAATTTTCCCCTCTCAAAACACGCGGATCTACTGGACGGGTCGGGTTGGCTATGCAGGTTGCCTGGCCAAAACGGCGTCGTTTTGTTTACATATAAATTCTCATTTTTTGACCAAAAATTCATTTTGTATTATAAAAAAAGGTCTGAAACTCTCTCAACTCCCCTCCCCTCTCACTCGGTCGGAGCTCGCCGCCGCTTGGTCTTCGTCGCGGACCGCCGGTTACGGGCTGTCGGAAGTGTAAAAGTCGCAGCTTCCCGATTACTTTCGCCGCGCTGTTTCTGAATCCGACCTCAAATTTTCACACAGAGATCCCTAAATGCGTAGATCTAAGGCGGAAAAAATGGTATATATTTTTTTACCTTTTATATTCGATTCTTTCTTTACTTTTTTGGAACTAAAAAGGCTCTTTTTTTATTGAACCGAAAAAGCTCTTACATATTCGAATCTCTTTTTTATTTCATCCGAAATCCTATCTTTTACATTGATTTCCTCTTTTTTTTCCTATTCGAACCCTTTTTTTTGGTTCGATATTTTCATCTATCCTCTCTCTATTTTTCGATCTGTTTACCTCTCTAATCCCCTTGCTTGCCGTTTCGAATCCCTTTTAAAGGATTCAAAACAGGGTGATTAGGACAACAATGAAACAGGTGGCTCATGGTGGAGGGGATGACGAAGCACCACGTGGCCGGTTTAGGCGGTGAAGACGATGACAAGGCTTGGTTGGGCGGTGTAGCTCGGCTTGGCGGCGTGGCTTGAACGGCCCTAGGGTTAGGTTAAAGATATTAGGGTTTGGTTATGAGGTTGGGTCATTTTTGAGTTAGATATGGGTTAGCTACTGGGTTTGAATTAAATGGTGATGGATTTTTATTTTTTTGGATTGTAGCCCGGATAAAAATAGGCTTCTACAATGATGTTATTGGATTATAAAAAATATTTATAAATAATATGCGTTTGACATCTTTTTCTCCTCGTGGGTTATAAACTATTACGAGCAAAATTTTTTCTTTCCTCCCCTTTAGATAAAACTTATTAAAAAAATATATAATTAATCTACATTTTCTATATTTTTAAAGTAGCGTAGCAAAGTCTTGGGCCCTTTATCAACATATATTTTCTGAAATTGAAATAAATATTATTTCAGTTCATATATTTCGAGTTTCCTCAGGAGAACTTCAAATCATGTATTCAATTAGTATGCGACCTCTTGTAAATAAAGAAACAAAAGCGAATCTAATGGCCATTTGTTTTATTTTTTATTTTTTAACTTATGCATCAAGCGACAAGCCCACTCGACAATACATCGTTAGAGTCATGGGTGAACCCACATGTAGTATTATGTATTAGATTTTGATGACCAGAATTGGTTGATATGTGAGAGAAGATGAAGATCGGAGGAAGATAGGCCAGAAAAGAAAAGAAACAAAATAAAAAAGGGAAAAATAATAACTGAGAGAAAAAAAATTATTAATGGATTACAAAATCACAAGTCCTATCCAAACTGAATCTGGGCCTATTATTTATAGTCCAACTCCAACTGATTGGGTTTGTCTAACAGACTAATAGATTGGGCTTAACAGTTTTAACAAACTATTAGTTACAAATACTAATAGCTTATATTCTCTTATATTTTCCCGGTTTCTTCTTCTTGTAAAAGCTCTGAACAATCTGCAACACCAAGTAGTGTACGTATTCTGTCAAATGAAGCTAGAGGAAGAGGCTTTGTAAGAATGTCTGCCACTTGCTCAGTAGAAGGAACAAAATTTACAAGCATTTGTTCAGCAAGAACACTTTCGTAAACAAAGTGTATGTCAATTTCAACATGCTTGACACGGGCATGATGAGTAGGATTCGCTGCCATCGACACCGCGGATGTATTGTCACACCATACTATTGGTGTTTGATAAAGAACAACACCAATTTCTTTGAGAAGATGTTCAAGCCACATCAATTCTGAAACTGAGTTTGCCAAGCTTCTATACTTAGCTTCAGATATAGATCTAGAAACCACACTCTGTTTCTTTGAACACCAAGCTACGGGATTGCCCTCAAGATATACACAGTATCCAGTTGTAGATCACATGTCTTCAACTGAAGTAGCTCATTCTGCACCAGAATAACATACCAATCAAAAACACTAGTAGATTTGTAATACAATCCATAACTAAGTGTTCCTTTAAGATATCGAAGTATCTTTTTAAACTGTCTTTCAATGATTATCATGAGGGCCATTCATATGCTAACTTTATTGACAGCAAAGGCTATGTCAGGACGTGTCAAGCAAACATATTGTAACCCACCGACAATGCTACGATAGAGATGAATATCAACAAAGTTTTCTTCATCATCTATATGTAATCTAGGAGAAACTATAATGGGTGTAGGAGCTAAATTGCAATTATGCATGTTTGCTTTTTTAGTAATTTAGAAATATATATCTTTTGATTTAGAGTTCAATCACTGGACTTATGTTGAATTTCCATACCAAGAAAGAATTTAAGTTGCCCTAAATCTTTTAGCACAAATTCTGAGTTAATGTGTTCGACCACCATTGTCACATCAGACTTTTTGCTTCTCGTAATGATTATGTCATCGACATAAGCCATCAACAAAAGTTTATAACCATTTGAATTTCTAATGAACAAAGAAGTGTCAGCTTTTGAAGACTCAAATCCTAACTTCTCTGTCAAGAATCTTCTCAAAGTAGTAAACCAAGCTCTAGGTGCTTGTCGAAGCCCATAAAAGGCCTTCTTCAATCGACATACAAGTTCTTCACCATTCGGTCCTCGCTTTTCAAATCTTAGAGGCTGACTCATATATATTTCCTTAATAAATTTATCATTTAAAAACGCGTTATTTATGTCAATTTGTCGAATTAACCATATCTTATGTACAACATTTGCTAAAAATGTTCTTATAATGGCAGGTCTAACCACAGGGCTGAAGGTCTCTCGAAAATCACTTTTTTATGATTTGAGAATAGCCTTTGGCTACAAGCATGGCTTTAAACCTATCAATTGTTCCATCATGCTTTCTCTCGGTTTTGAACAACCACTTAGACCCTACAGGTTTTCTAGAGGGAGGCAAGGGCTGCAAATCCCACGTGCCATTCCTCATAAGAGCATCATATTCAGCAACCATTACATCTTTCCATTATGGTTGCTGAAGTGCTTCAAACACAGTGGATGGCTATGAACTTTCTCTTTCAAGCAGATATGCCTTAGGCTTGAAAATACCAGTTTTGCCTTTAGTTGTCATTGGATGAGCATTATGAATTCAAACTGAGGTTGATGGATTTGTGGAAAAAGAATGAACAATGGAAGATGGTGATGGAATTTGAAGTGGAGTTGTGGAGGTGGAAGTTGTGACACCCCAAAATTTTGTTAAACAGTATTAAGGTCATTTGTTACCAAGTTAGTGGCTTAAAAGCCAACTTAGTGACCAAAATGCCAAAAATGCAAAAGTTAGGATTTCTTCGATTATGGGTTATGGAAAAGGAATTTTTGAGATTTAAAAGCATCAGATGACAGAGGGCAAGCGAATTAGGGTACTTGCAAAGTTGGTCGAAATCCAAGGAAAAATTAGAATGGGAATTGAAGTTTAAAATTTAATGACCAAAATGATAGCTTTTCGAAAGTTGGTGTGTAGTGAATAAAGTTGGGAAAATATGAGCCCCTAATGAAGAATTTTATCATTAAGAATTTTTATTCTATGGATGGATAGACCAAGTTAGAATGTGTATTTTGGCATCACCCGGATATATGGTATGAAAGATATGATACGAAAAGATATGACTCGAATAATTAGGGTATCGCCGGATATATGACTCGAATAAAGAAAATTTATTTGGTCATTATTTTTATTCTGTATATGGATAAGAAAAGATATGATATGAAAGATAATAAAAGTTTCAGGAAGAAAAATACAATTCAAGATACCGAATTTTGATCGAACTTCGTAGTTAAGCGTGCTCAGGCCTTAGGATGCATGGCCATTTGGGAAGGTCCCATATCTGTATGGATGAGTGAAAATACATGAAATTTTATTATAAGATGGAATAATATAAAGTCACGGATTCAATTCGATAATTTGAATATCGAGAAATCGTAGTAAAAGTTCCAAGTAATTATCGGCAAATTGGATCGAGCTAAAATTTCAAAGATAGTTCCATAAACCTCAGAAGAGTCATAAAATATCATTTTATGGGTATTTGGGTGTTAAAAAAGTTGGGAAAATTTAAATCGAATAAAATGACATGGAATGGCAATTTTGTGAATAAGTTAATTGGTAAAGGGCATTTTGGTCATTTCGCCCAAAAAGGACATGGAAGGAATTTTGAGATTTCTTTTATGGATGAATAATCTGATTAGAATCCAAATAATTCTAGTTGTAATGTTACAAAATGGCCAATTAGAAATATAAATCTAGTTGGAGGGTATTTTTGGAAAGTGAAATTTAATAAATTAAAAATTCATTTTTGGCATAACAAGTGGCAAAATTAGACTAATTAAAGGAATAATTAGTCAAAAGATGAACAAATTTTGATAATCTTTTCTTGCTTATGCCGTGGGAGAGAAGAAGAAGAGGAAAGAAGAGACATTTTTTTTTCAAGCTCGATTTAAGCCCCGAATCTCGATTTTCAAGTAATCTTCCGAACTACGAAGTTGTTCTAATCTTTGAGCTCTATCGTTTGATGTAAATAATTCATAGAATACTTTCTTGGTTGATGAGATTTGATATGAGAAAGAAATTAGGATTTATGAACAAATTGGGGCTTTTATGATTTTATGAATTCATGGTTGATTTTAAGTTAGAATCATGCTTGTATGATGTTAGAATCATGTTATTGAGTTGGGATTTAAACCCTAAATATTTCAGTTTGTATAGAGAAGATTAGGGTTTATGAATTTAAGTCTAACTTAAGGTTTGTGATGTTGGATTAATGATCTAGTAAACTTGATTTGTTGTTTGGAAGCAAAACCCTAAGTTAATTACATAGGGACCATTTCAGCAAGCTTCAAAATTAAGGGACCAAATCTGATTTTTAGTTAAAATGATGGAATTAAGTTAGTAATGTTGATTTGAGGACTAATGTGTAAAGTTAAGAAGCTTGAATCCTTATATTTGAAATTTGGTGACCATCTCAACAAATTAAGAGAAATTAGAGAAGTAAAGGTTTAAGCTTATTTTGATGAAGGATGTAAAGAGAACATATGAATACAAGCTTTATTATAGTCATTTGAAGTAAAGTGATGAGACTAAATTAACAAGTAGAGAAATAAGGAGAAGTGGTCTAAATTAGAAGTTATTTATGGAAAGTTATGTTGGAATTTGAATTATGTCAGTAAGTTTAAAAATTCGCCATAAATTCTACAAAAATGGTTAGATGATGAATTTTATACCGTTGTAAAAATTTGTTAGTCTAATTTTGTTTCCAACAAACAGAAACTGATTTCGAGTTTCAAATTAAAAGATATGAATTTTTATTCGAATGAAGGTCAGAAAAATTTTAGAGCAGTTTTCTGCCTGGACAGTCTGTGACGTGAATGTAAGGAATTTTTATAATTTTTATAGATTTTATTAATTTATATGGCTTATAACGTTAGAACCGTTATCGAATCTAATTTCTCAATATAAAGGAAATTAAGATCTAGTATGTATTCTTCCCTGTATAAGTAAATCTTTGAAGGTAACACAAGCCGTCAGAAAATGGAATTTGAAACATTTTGTATTTAGATGATAGTTAGAAAGCTCGAAAGAATTATTGGAAGTTTAAATTGGTCACTAAGGACCATAATGAGTTTTTGAACAGTACAAGGAAGAAAGTAAAATATTTAGAAATTTTATATTCGAATGATTATACTAGACATCATGTTTAAGGTATTGTTAGATTTGAATCTAACAAATATTTAATTTTATTCATGTGATTAATGAAGTCAAGTATGAATCAAAGAAGGTTCAAGATACTATGAAAGAAAGGATCGAACTAGGACTTAGTGAGGCATTGTGTTAAGTGGCCAAGGCGAGTGCATTTTTACCTATTTTATATATATGATATGAGGAAGACTTACGATAAGTTGACCTTGATATTAATGAAAATGTATGTTGATCAAAGTTATGCAAATGACATGAAATATTAAATGACATATGTGATACATTGATATAGAATAATGATTTATCTAATATAAATCGAATTTTAGATATTGGGTATGAACTGCTTAATATCGACTTATATGATTTATATTGATGCTTTGAACATGGAATGTTGATTATAATGTTGATTTTGCTCAAGTTTTATGTTATGAAAGTCCATGGTATAGTTGGATATCCATAGAGTCCTTAGCAGCTGTATCGCTCAAGTTATGATATGAATACATGTTTTTGTGACTACGATGGTGTCACATACACCTTGGGGACCCAAGCCCTTGGTGTGCACCCTGGGGGTCCACGCCTATAGTGCTAATGGAACTAACGAGGTGCTTCTATGAAGAGCAAAGAGTGTCCTCGAGTACGTACTCATCTATCATGTTCAAGTTAGGCACTACAATGTCTTATTTCAGATGACTCACATACCTCGATCTCATATTATATACTTTGGGCTATCTTTAAAGAATGTTATATTGTAAATGATTACCTGATGACTGATGAATACTGATAGCATGATATTTATATTTAGTATATGTTATGTTATAAACCGTATTGGATCGCTTGTCATTTTGCAGGAACTATATTGCACTGTTACATGACAGAGGAATGACTTTTATAAGTCAGTTTTATACGATTCTATATTTTTATATGATATACACAGTATTTTGTTTAATTATGTTATTTCTATACCTTGAAATGCTTTACTTTAATTTTTAGTTGCCTCACTAAGTGAATACTTAGCGAGTGTTGTTTCACACGTAGGTTATTGTAAACTTACTGTAAGAGAAGTCAAGCATGTTGATCAAGCTGCAAGCTGCCAAACATCAGTAAGACATTCTAATTTATGATATTCTCTAGTGGGCATGTATCAATTTATTCGTTAGCTGTTTTAAAGGTATAAGTTTGATTAATATTCAGATAAATATGGATTATTCGTATGGTTAAATAATTACCGATGATGATATTTAATCGGGTAAAATTTTATTTATCATTTATCGCGTAATGATTTTAAATTCAAGAAAGGGCCTAGGCAGTGTACCTAGTTTTCATCCTGAGTTACATATTTATTTTAATAAATGACTAACATGTTTTATAAACCAATTTAGGGTCAAAACTAACAATCTGCAAATAAGCTATGAATATTTCGAAAGTCGAGAAAATGTTATTTTATAAACTAGTTTTTATGTCGGATGTTTAAAACAAAAAATTATAAGTCTAGAACTATATTAAATAATATTGTGCATCCTTAATGTGTATTCGTACTACAAGTATACGTTAAGAGTGTTACATTTAGTGGTATAAGAGCTACAAATTTAGTCGGTTCTGGATGCGAAACTGAGTTTGTATAAGTTTGTTAGTAAATACATGCCCCTAGAATGTTATATTACTGATGTGTTGATTGTATGACTTGAAGGTGCTCTTCATTAGCATAAGATAGAATAAGACTACAGTAAGAAAAATAAGACGCTACCGAATTTCGTCAATCGACGAATCTCAAAGGTCAAGAAAGGACTTATAGCGAGTACAATGAAGTGAAATAAGTATTGTAATCAAGTTCAGTTTGAGTTGAGTTACTTGCATTGTAAGGAGCTGATGTAGTAATTATAAAATATTAATCCTTAACATCTATATATGCACTTATGTTTATAACAACATAGGTTACAAGGAAATTTAAATAGTAAGGGCTCACATTTCAAGGTAAAAAGACAGTCGTAAGACTGTAAATTTGTGATTAAATGATATTAAGGTATTCAGATATAAAGAAGAAGAAGAATACGTATCTTTACTTGGTAAATATATATGCTTAAGGGTCGAATATGGCACTCTATAAGACAACACTAATTAAGTTATGAGAAAGAAAGCTGTAAAACTTAGTAGTAGGAAGTTATTAGACGAAAATTATACTTAACCCAGTAAAGAAAGAATTTTTGATGAAAAGCAAACTGAATTAAATGAAAATAAGGACATGAGATTGAGATTGATGGTTACTGATGTTAATAAAGAATAATTTATATTTCTAGCGATAGTGACTTGAAAGAAAAGCTATTTACAGAAGATCAATGTAGCTTGTTAATTATACATCTTGGAAATAACCAAGAGTATCAAGAGTTGCAAATTTGATTAGAAAGAGACAGCACGGGATACTAATGTGAGTTATCCGAGAGAAATTTCAGCCTTTGTAAATAATGTAGTAATTATCCTACTTAAAGTTTATCTCCCTAATAGATTAGATTTTATCCTTAGTAGGACTCCTTATTGTAGTTAGAGTCTATCAACTTAGTAGATTAGAACTAAAAGTTATCTTGAGAAGGTCTTCTTAATGTACTAAAAGACCTAGAGCCTATATAAGTGTGTATCGAGAGATGTAATTTTTGATTGAGCAATAACAAAATACAGAATATAAAATTCTGTTTCTTCCTGTTCTGTCAACTTACAACTAAGTACTTCATGGATTAGTAAGAATACATAAATAAGTAAAATGGATTTCGTAAGAGGATTGCTAGTAAATTTGAACTGAAAGAATTTAGTCTGTGTGATTGTGGACAGTTAGATTAAATCTGCACGTTTTATCTCAACTTGTAAAGCTAAATAAGTGTATAGACATGTATTTTAAGAAGAGATAGAACTACATGATGTCATGGTACTTATTGTATCCAATAAAGGTCTAAAGATTATTCCAAGAATTATGAAGTATTTACATGAGGTTTGGAATATTGAATTCAGATTCAGTCTCGTTCTTCCTCCACAAACTGGTGGACAATTGGAATGTATTACTCAAACTTTGGAAGACAAATTAGAAATATTTGCCAATGGCTAAATTGGCATACGATACTAAGAATAGTCAATTAATAAGAGGGTATCTCTCAGAATATTTTGTACAAGTGAGAAGGTAAAGCAAACTTTCTCTGAATGGATAGCAAGCTTGGTTAATAGAGACCAAGAATTAAGAAATCAGAAGATTTCATTAATAGGGGTTTTCTCAAGGAAATGTAAGATAAAGAAGTTATTAGAAGGATCAAGGCAAAATTGAAGAAGTAGTACTTGTAGCAATGGATCAGACATGAGTTGAAAATTCGATGACGAATTTTCTTAAAGGGGGAGAGAATTGTAACATCGCAAAATTTCGTTAAGCAGTATTAAGGTCATTTGTTACTAAGTTAGTAGCTTAAAAGCTAACTTAGTGACCAAAATGACAAAAATGCAAAAGTTAGGATTACTTCGATTATGAGTTATGGAAAAGGAATTTCTGAGATTTAAAAGCATCAGATGATAGAGGGCAAGCTAATTAGGGTACTTGCAAAGTTGGTCGAAATCCGAGGAAAATTGGAATGTGAATTAAAGTTTAAAATTTAGTGACCAAAATGATAGCTTTTTCAAAAGTTGGTATTTAGAGAATAAAGATGGGAAAATATGAGGCCCTAATGAAGAATTTTACCATTAATAATTTTTATTCCATGGATGGATAGACTGGGTTAGAATGTGTATTTTGGCATCACCCGGATTCCGGTATGAAAATTATGTAAAAAGTTATTCTCAGTCGAATAATTAGGGGATGCCCGAATATATGACTCGAATAAAGAAAATCGGTCATTACTTTTATTCTGTATATGGATAAGACAAGATATGATACGAAAGATGATAAAAGTTTCAGTAAGAAAAATGCAATTCAAGATACCGAATTTTGATCGAACTTCGTAGTTAAGCGTGCTTAGGCCTTAAGATGGATGGCCATCTGAGAAGGTCCCATATCTCTATGGATTACTGGAAATACATGCAATTTTTATTAGATGATGGAATAATATAAAGTCACAGATTCAATTCGATAATTCGAATATCGAGAAATCGTTGTAAAAGTTCTAAGTAATTATCAGCAAATTAGATCGATCTAAAATTTCAGAGATAATTCCATAAACCTCAGAACAATCATAAAATATCATTTTATGGGTATTTGGATGTTAAAAAGGTCGATAAAAATTTAAATCAATTGAAACGACATGGAATGACAATTTTGTGAATAAGTTGATTGGTAAAGGGTATTTTGGTCATTTTTCCCAAGAGGGCATGGAAGGAACTGTATTGCACTGTTATATGACAGAGGAATGACTTTGATAAGTCAGTTTTATACGATTCTATATTTTTATATGATATACACAGTATTTTGTTTAATTATGTTATTTCTATACATTGAAATGCTTTGCTTTAATTTTTAGTTGCCTCACTAAGTGAATACTTGGTGTGTGTTGTTTCACACGTAGGTTATTGGAAACTTACCGGAAGAGGAGTCAAGCATGTTGATCGAGTTGCAATCCGTCAAACATCAGTAAGACATTCTAATTTATGATATTCTCTAGTGGGCATGTATCAATTTATTCGTTAGTTGTTTTAAAGGTATAAATTTGATTAATAGTCAGATAAATATGAATTATTTGTATGGCTAAATAATTACCAGTGATGATATTTAATCGGGTAAAATTTTATTTATCGTTTATCACATAACGATTTTAAATTCAAGAAAGGGCCTAGGCAGTGTACCTAGTTTTCACCCTGAGTTACATACTAATTTTAATAACTAACATGTTTTATAAACCAATTCAGGGTCAAAACTAACAATCTACAAATAGGGTATGAATACTTCGAAAGTCGAGAAAGGGTTATTTTATAAACTAGTTTTATGTCAGATGTTTAAAACAAAAAAATACAAGTCTAGAACTCTGTTAAATAATATTTTGACATCCTTAATGTGTATTCGTACTACAAGTATACGTTAGGAGTGTTACAGAAGTAGCATGAGCAATGGGCGATGATGATGAACTTTGAAATGGACTTGTGGTGGTAGAAGTAGCATGAGCAATGAGAGATGGTGATGAATCTTGAAGTAAAGTTTTAGATATTGAAGTAGCATGAGTAATGAAAGATGGTGATGGAATTTGAAGTAGATTTGTGAAGGTGGAAGTAGCATGAACAATGAAAGATGGTAATGAATTCTGAAGTTGAGTTGTAGAGGTGGAAGTAGCATGAACAATGGAAGATGGTAATGAATTCTGAAATGGAGTTGTGGAGGTGGAAGTAGCATGAACATTGACAGATGGTAATGAATTCTGAAGTGGAGTTGTGGAGGTAGAAGTAGCATGAGTAATGGGAGCGGGTGAAGAGACAGTAGTGTCAGAAATAAAAACAAGAAAAACAAACTTATTTGGAACAAGAGAAATGCTCATAATGAATCTAAAGTTACTGTCTTTTGGTGCTGTAGGATTATGAAAGTTTGAAAATTCAGAAACAATGATAAGCCGATCTGACTCAACAATGGAAGGCTTACTTTTAGCAAAAGGAAAATAATTTTCATCAAATTTTACATGTCTAGAAATAAAGACTCTTCCATTAGTGTCCTAACATCTATATCCTTTGTAAACTGGTGAATACCCAAGAAAAAACAAGCAAAAAATCTAAATTACAATTTATGTTTATTATAAGGACATAATAGAGGATAACGCCTACAGCTATAAATTTTAAAAAATGTAATCATGCTTCTTTTTAAATAATTTCTCATAGGGAGACATACATGTTAATGTTGTGGATGGCAGTTTGTTGAATGATGCTGGAAAAGGCATCATTCCGGTATCTTAAAGGCATGAATGCTTGAGCAAGCAATCTCAGACCTATCTCAACAACTAGTCTATGATTCTTCTTCACCAGCCCATTCTGCTCAGAAGTGTTAGGGCATGATAGGTGATGTATAATGCCTTCATCTTTAAGATGGGACTGAAGTGCCCCAAATTCTACTCATTCATCTATTTGCAAGACTTTCATTTTAACTCTGAGCTGCCTTTTAGTTTGACTGTGAAACTGAACAAATGCTTCCTTAACCTGAGATTTGAGATTCGAAAAATATACCTAAGTATGCCTTAAGTAGGCGTCAATAAATGCCATGTGTGGAGCAATAGAAGTAAACTGAGGCTGAAAGTGAGTGTAAACTAGTTGAGTAGCTAGATACGAGGGAGAACTGTGGACCATAGATGCAGATGCTATAGGAACTGAAGCAGAATAAACTGAGGTTGTGATTGTAGCTGCAACACATGAGAGGGCACTTGTTATGTCTGTAGCACCTGAGGAGAAGTTTGAAACATATGACTCTGTACAAGAGGTGAAGAGAAACTAGCATAGACCCAGGAGAGGGTGTTGGAGCATAGTAAATTGTATTATAAGGAGCAGCAGGTGTAGAAAAGGTAAAAACATTAGCCTGAGCATCAAAAAAATTTATGTTGTTGGTGTTGGGGAAAGACCTTGAAGTGTCACTGTTATTCTTGTAGCTAATGTTAAACCTAAAGTAACATATGTCAGCTAGATGTCCCATCCTCCCACAAATTTGACATTGAGGCCTATTGTAAGAGTTCCTACCCTTACCTCTACCTCGGTTATTATAACCAACTCCAGTGTTATCATTCTAAAAATTAGAAGAGGTAACTTAACCAGTGGACTGATCAAAAACTTGAGTATTATTAGAAGACTTATCAGCTAAATTGGGAACATGACTCACTACAGGAAGGGACTGATGTTGTTGTATAGCAACATGAGCAGAGGCATTAAAATTATTCAATATATTAGCTTGTCGAATATCAGCATCAAGAAGGATTGTGCTAACAAAAGTAAGATCGGAGGAGTTGGGACTAGCTGTAATAACAATGATAACACAATCATAGTCATGAGGCAGACCATTCAAAATAGAAGTTATATGCTCATGATCAAAAATTCTTTCCCTATAATTATCCAGATTGTCACACACACATACTTAATTTTCATCAAAAAATCAGACATACTAAGGTCACCCTTCTTTTGAGAATGCAGCAGTCTCCTGTAAGACATCAACTTAGAAGTTATTTTACTACTGTAAAGGCGATGTAATGTATTCCAGATATCAGATGCATTATGAAAACCAATCAGATGAGGCAAAATTAACTCACTTACTGTAGAAAGAAGCCAAGTGGCCAATGCCCCATCAAAAGCAGGATTAATACAAATAACATTGTTTTGTGTTATATACTTATGAGGAGTTTGAGCATTACTCTCAATGAATTTAAGAAGCCAATGAGTTTTTATGGTTAAAAAGACTTGCTGATGCCACAAGAGATGATTGTGCTCATCCAAGGCTACGTTAATCTTCTTAGTAGAGAATAACTTAGCACCAGAAGCAATTCTTATTGTGGCAGCAACAGGGTTTTCAGGTAACCGAGACTCTAAATTGGCAACACTCACAATCTCAGTAGAATCTAAATTGGTAGCATTCACATTCTCAGTACTAATAGGGTGCACAGTTTCAGAAGGAACACCAGTACTATTTGATCCCATGATATAACAGAATAAAGCAAACACAATATGTATCACCAATAGAGATAACAGAGTAAAGCAGTAGAAATGTTAGACAAGCAGCGAAACAATCAGAGAGCAACTAGACTTGAAACAGGGCGAACCCTCAAACGATGAAAAGAAAATCAACAGATAGAGGTACAAGAAGCAAATAATAAAATCAGACAGATCTCACCGCAACGCATCGGAACGATTATGAGAAAGCCGTAAAGCAATTCAGAGAGAACACGAACTGACCTCGCAGCAATCAGAGGTAAAGAGCAAATCGAATCTCTCCGCACCACGTCGGAACGATTTGCAGCACATCGAAACTATTATGAGGAAGCCGTGAAGCAATCCAAAGAGAACACGAACTGGCCTCGCAACAATCTGAGGTAAAGAGCAAATCGAAGACTGAAGAACGAATTCATCGACAGTTACACCGGATATATCAATTGCTCTGATATCATATTAGATTTCGATGACCGAAATTGATTGATATGTCAACGTAGATAAAGATTGGAGTAAAAAAGGTCAGAGAAGAAAATAAACAAAATGAAAAAGAGAAAAGGAATAACTAAGAGAAATAATTTTTATTAATGGATTACAAAATCACAAGTCCTATACAAATGGAATCTGAGACTATTATTTATAGTCCAACCCTAACTGATTGGGTTTGTCTAACAGATTAGGCTTAACAGTTTTAACAAACTATTAGTTACAAATAGTAATGTCTTATGTTCTCTTATATTGGGATGTGACACCCAAAATTTTTTAGAAATTATATTTTTTTATATAATTTGTATATAAAATTAAATATATATATATATATAATTGACAAATATTTATAAATAAATTGACACTTTTTTATAAATAAATATATAACTCCTCTTAAATATCGTTAAAGAAAATAATACCCTTTAGATAAATTTATAGCTCCGCCATTACTCGGAGTGGGTTGAACTAGTTGTACGAGGCAATTTTCCCTTATTTCATGGCCCTGCTTACCGATCTTTTTCCATTATAGTTAAATTTTATTAAAATTTATTCAAGTTGAGTTCTTATCTATTATTTTTTATTTATTAACAATTAATATAAATTTAACCATCATTCATAAGAACGATTGACACAATTTATAAGTGACTTTTACCTATAACGATTTATCCCTCATAAATTAGGCAACAACTGATTCGTTAGAATTTAATGATTTAAAAATCATTAAAAAATCTAAACAATATTTCAAAATATAAAATCTAATAATTCCTTAAAATATGCAAAATAGAAATAAAATAAAACAGTATATAGAAAGAAGTATACAATTTTTTATTATAAATAATTATACAAATTATAACAATTCTAGAAAATTATAAGATTCTAAAATTATATACAGGAAAATGATTATTCTTGTTATAATATTAATTAGTTGTATTTTTTTTTGTATAATCATCGATATACAATTCATTGATCGACTATTTTGAATGAGGTATAACAAAGGCCTAATAATAAATAATTCTCTCAATTCATTTTATTCTATTTACAATGTTCGAATTTTATTTTACCCCATTCTAATCAACGATTGACACAATATATTAAATTAGTTATTTTTCATATTTCCAAAGTAAAAAAACTCTCCCTAAGTTACATACATTTTATTATGATTAATTTTTGGAATTGTAAATATGTAATTTATTTATCCAAATAATATAAGTATGTGATGTGTATAAAATTGGGTATGCTTAACAAATTATTTGTACACATTAAATTACATATTTTCAATTCCAAAAATTATTTCGATTAATCAGTAAATTTAGATCGTTCAATTTTCAATTTGTACACATTAAATTGGATAACCAGTTGTTCGAATAACCAAATTATTCTGTTCGAGTCATGAATTTTTTTACTTTGCTTGTTTAAAATAGGTTAAACTACCTCCAAGGCCACTAAACTATTGGTGTGATTCTATTTTGACCCCTAAATTATGAATTTTGTCAATTATACCAGTAAACTTTTAAAATTGTTTCAACCAAACAACTGGCTATCAACTCTTGACAGAAATATTGACGTGACAATTAAGTAAATTTATAGAATTACACATCCTATTAATTTGGTGCTAATTTTAAGTTAATTCAATAAATTTAATTTAACAATAACATTGGGCCAACCTCTTCTATTATAGTTTTTAATAATTCTTTTTCTATTTATAAATTTTATGTTTTTATAAATATTATAAATTTTTAGAATTAATATTTTTTTATAGATTTTTTGGAATTATATATAATTTTGTTTTAAATTTTTATAGTTTTATGATGTGTCACATTCAAAGTGTGCCACGTGTCATCATCTTTTTTTTTGTGAGTTAATTGTCAAAATTGGCCAATCATCAAGAAAGGGCTAAAATTGATTTTTTTTATTAAGAGGGCAAAATTGTGTGTTTCAGTCAATGAGGGCAAAATTGAGTGCAAAAAATTCACGAGGACTTAATTGATATTTTGATTTTTTTATTAAGGTCTAACTTGACCTTTAAGCCAATAAAAATGAAAACAACATTACTAATTTTGAAAGGCTACGATAACTACGTTGAAAAAATTAAAAAAGATGTGCAAAATTATTAGTTTAAGATTACTAATATAACATATTATACGAATATATTTATAACATCAAGTGAGGAAGAAGAATAAAAGAGTTATAATGAAATATATTTTACAAGTTACAGCATAGGAATATTTATAATTAATATCTTTATAAAATTAAATTAAATATAATATAAATTATAAGAAGTTACAAGAATATAGTTTTAACTTATGTTATTTAATAGATTTTTATTATTACTTTTTTTAGTCTCAGTTAATCTTTTAGTTTTTTAAAAATAAAATTTAATTTTTTTTATGAAATTAATATATTTTAATCAATGTTATAAATATATTTCTTATAATTTTATAATTTATGTTATAATTAATATATTTTCATAAAATAAATATGGTACGTTTCAATCATGGTTTAACCTAAATATTATATAGGTCAACCATATATCAACTACTTAGCTTGATGTAGTGATTAAGTATTAAACCCTTTAACAAGGGTTCTAGCTTTGATCCCTACCTCAAGCATCTTTCCTATTTTCCTTTCGATGACCAAAGTGCAAATACTCTTAAATTCAATAATCATTATTGTAATTTATCCTAAAAGATTTAAAATGTCAAAAATACAATTTATCACTATAGTATTTTAAAATTTTACAATTTTTAAAGGGATTATATCATAAAGATATAATTTTTGGTGGCAAAAATATAAATTCATGGTTGTATTAATTTAAACTATTATAATTTCCAAAGGGATTACCGGTGGGGGAGGGGACAAGGCCCCTGTCAACCCCCCGGTGTCGTCTCTATTTAATTTGGTCTGATCCAAATTTGAATTAAATAATATCAATATTTCACTCTAACTTTCTTCAAATATGTAATATGATACATTTGTATAATTGTATATATGAATTTTTTATTTGTATCAATTTTTGTAAATTACCAAAAATTTTATCAACGTAACATTGTCTTACTTTTACATGTTGTATATATACACAATTATATTTATTGAATATAAAAATAAATAGATGTATTTATTTTTAAATGTGTACCTGAATCAAAATAAAAAAATTATGTCTATAGTTGACTTAAACTCGATTTTTCATGTATATAAGTGTACAAAATCAAAGTCCATGTATCACATTAGATATTTAATCAATGTTCATGTGTAGTTTTAATGTTTGGACCTCTTTAAAATTTAAGTATTTTACTAAACAATATTATATTATTATTTCAAATTATTGATAATATTTATATTTTTAAGGATAATATATATATATTAAATAGAATAAATTTACTTTTTAATAAAACAATTATTATTATTCAATTAAAGGGCAAAAATAATACTTTTATACTTATATATTCTTACCATCATTTTAATCAATAAACATGTAATACTATTAATATTCTATACTTATCCAAACAATCAAACAATGTAATATTTATTACTCTTTATTTAGGCAAATTTAGGGATATAATTGGGAATTTACCATGTTTCTACAGTATTATAGGGACTTGTCTTGTCTTCGTGACGATATTAGAAAAGTTGTCATACATTCTCGACAACTTTCTCTAATTTATTTTTTTCAAATCACACTGAAATTTGTCAAGAATTCATGACAACTTTGCTTGATCTTGGGATGAAAATAAAAGGAAGACAAAAGTTTGAGGCTGGAGTATAAATCCCTAAAAATCATGACACTACCGACTAACTTTTTCAGATTCTCAATCCAAACCCCAACTTTATCTTCCTTTTCACTCCTGTCATTAACTTTGCTTTCCTTTCATTTTTCCCAAGATCAAGCAAAGTCTCGGGACTCGTCGTAAAGGTATGATGAGTTTCGGGACTTGTCATAGAAGCAAGACGAGTCCCACAAAAACGGTAACAATTACGATATTTCTTTAATTTTTTTAACTTGTATTATTTCCCTAAATTTTCCATTTATTTTATATCAACTAAATAGTTAGCCATTTCATTTTATTGAAGTAAACCTAACGTATTGTTTTAACCGACTAAAATATCTTGACCATCCTATAGCGCTTTAAAAAATGTAAATTAATTATTTTAATTGTCTTAAGATTATTAAGAGTTAGTATATGTCTATATATATTCTTAACCCTTTAACAATGCACACACATTTTACAGACAGAACGATTTGAATCGTGTCTCTTAAAATGAACATCATCTGCTTTTCTACTGTATCATTTAATGGGTTCAAATGTAAATTAATTTTATATAATATATTTGAGTAATTTAATCGTGTGTATTTGGGTTTAGTGTCAGATTAAAAATTAATGGAAAAATGATAAATACTAATATTGATTTTAGAAATCTCATACCTAAAAACTAGGCAACAAAAGAGTTTCTTCAATCAAAGAATATTGGCGGTGGAATAAAACAATCCGTAAATAGATATGAAAGATTATCATATATATTTTCTTATTAATTTATATTTTGTTAATATATTAGAATGACACAAAAAACATTTTAAATTTATTTTAAAGATTTTTTTATTTCACCTTCAAATAATTATTTATAATAAATTTCAAACATTTCCTATAGAGAACTTTGACGAACTGTTAGATTGTTGTTTGATTCTAATTTCTGTAACCCGGCCTAGCAAAGATCTGCCGACAGAGTTAGTTGGATTGATTGTCCATCATCACGTGGCTAATTAAATATTATCGACATCCTTTTCTATATTTATTATTCGGCATCTCAAATCATGTGATAACGAAGTCGATGGGAGGTGTAACATTCATGGAGGTGCGGGGCATTCAGATTAAATGCGAGTTAAATGCAGTAGCCGACTAGTCGATATTATTTAGATTTCTCTCATCATAAATTATATTTTTTATATATTATACCAATGATAAAAAAATGTAAAATTTAAAAAATTTACGTTGTTTAAGTAGATCTTACCCATGTATAAATAAAATAACAAATTGAGCTCGATTTTGCTTATTAAAATAACATGAAATCAGTTAAAAATTTACTGAGAAGTAATTTTTTTAATAAACTAATAAATTATAGATAGAATAATAGACTTAACCCTCAAGGTTTACATTTTTATAATATCATATTTATTATTTTTGAGTCAGATTTGATCTTCATTCTTTTAGAAAGTAATGAAAATAATATTGAACAGATTAATTTTTTTAATAGTTGTGATATAGCAATCTCTATGCCAGTTCACATATGTTTCATGTTAATATGACTTTACTTTCTTACCTGCCTCATTAATAAATAGTTTAAAATAATATAAAATAAAATAAAAAATCAAAAAAACAACATAAATATAGATAGACTATCATACAAAATGTTATACCAATACCGTTAACAATTTAACATTTTAATCCAAATTTCTTTATAAATGCAACAAATCCCTAACGAGTCAATTTATTGTTATCCCCCTCTTAGCTGGTGTTAGGAGTGTCCATAATAAGATACTTTGAAGGTTTGGGTATTCGGATCTCCGGATAGTAAAAAGTCGATTTGTGTCTCGATCTGTGCAGATTGAGTACTTGCAAGTTGGGTCATGGCCTCATGGGATATCCAAGATAGATTTGTGATTTTTTTTACAAACCATTCAATTTAGAGCAATTCAAATACAATTAAAATTCCAGATTACAAAATTCAAATATTTTAGATCCAATGTTTTAGGTATCGACATTACTCTGCATGGATCAATACCCTATTACAAAGCAGTATATATATATATATATATATATATATATTTTGAGCAGTTTGATGAACTTCAAAAGCCTTAGAATTACTTGAATTAGGTTGGATTTTCGTGCAAACTATATGAATTATGAGGGTTTAAAATTGGCCTAATAGGTTTTTAATGCCCCAATAAGCTCATAATGCAAATTAAAAAAGTGAGAGAGAAGATAAAACATAGTAATAATATAGTAGTAATATCGAACTTATTAGGCTTCTGGGTACCCATTGAGCCGATTTTAAACACCCCTAATAGGCTAATATGAACATGTTTTATACATAAATATGACAATGTAAACCTATTTGGATCATCAAATTCACTTGGGGAAAAAAATTTAGCATGCTTTGTACGTTTACGCCGTATACACACAAGGAAAATCGCCTTTGAGATGAGAGTAAAGGAGGTTGAACCGATTACTCTTTTTCTTTTTCATTTAAGGTGTAATTATTATAGAAAATTTGTAAATCCGAGTCAGAATATCTTCAGAGAGGAGTGATTGTTAGGAAAGTGATATTTAAGTTGCCGGAATGGCCGGAAATAAAGACCAGTAAAAGTCAGGGGAAAGTCAAAGTGCAGGAAATGGGGAGAGGAGGAATCAAATCGAAACAGATAAAGAATTAATTACGACTTGAGTGAAACTGTAATTCCCTTGAAATTTTGTACAATTAATGTGCTTGATGAGTGGAAATCAAATCCCAAATCCCATTGAGGGGGAAGGTAGCGTGACAGGAGCTGGTGTGAGGTAGGTGGCAGTATTAGTGGTTTTTTTTTTAATCAATGGTATACAACTCTTTGGCTGCTTAATATGGACTAGATACTGTAAAGGTCCATTATGAGAGCGATTCTCTCGATCTAATTTATTTTAGGAAAAATTATATATTTAGTACCCTAACCATGTCAGCGTTACTGTTTTAGAACCCCAACTATTTTTTTTGCAAAATGGTACCTAAATTATGTTTTTGTTCAATTTTGGGACCTCCTCCATTTAAAATTAATGAAAATAGTGACGTGACTTGGGTTAATAACAGTTTTAGTCCAAAAACTTATACAATCTATCAATTTAGTCTAAAATTCTATCAATTTAAACATTATTTTAATTTTTGGATGAAAATTGTGAATTCCTCATTTTTATTCTTCTTTCAGTCAAACACATTTTGGGTTTTGGAGTTTAAAAAGCACGCTAGGGACAATCAAAACTTTAGGATTTGAGGATCAATGAGGGGAAAATGTGGGGTTCATTGTCCGACCCAAACTCCACGATCGAGATACCGACGAGAATACGAGGGGGTGGGAAAGGGATGAGACAAAATTCAATCAAAATTAAGATGATGTTTTAAATTGATGATTCTTTGACTAAATTGATAATATATATAAGTGTTTTGACTAAAACTGTGATTATACCACGCCACGCCACCATCTCTATTAGTTTTTAACGGTTAGGTATCAAAATAGAACAAAAGCGTAACGTTAGGCATCATTTTGCTAAAAAATAATAATTAAGGTACCAAAACAGTAACACATGCATAGTTGGGGTACTAAATATATAATTTTCCCTTTATTTTATTTACAAACCAAAATTCGAATTCTTGAATTTGCTTAAAAAATTTAGTGTCTTATCTCACTAGAATATCATAAGATTAGTGGGTTGTTACTTTTTAATGCATAAGAAGGAAATGGGGAATAAGTGGCCCAAATGACGGTGGAAAGCCGTGTAACTCAAAGGTAGAAATGATTAATCTCAATGGAGTGCAAAGAAATGTGAGGGCGATCTCGACTAGTGAGAAAAGTTTATCATCCTCGGCTCAAAAGATTGTATGGTTGAGTTTTGGAAATAGAAGAAGGAAGAGAGGATCAGCAAGTAAGAAGAAATGTGAGGATGATTGTATTGTAAATTGGTAATTATCAAAATCAGACTTTAACCGTAATAGATTAATACTCCAATAACGGAAATGGACCTTACACTTTGGGTAATTTATTGGAATTAAACTGGTCGGTAACGAAGAGGTTATTGTTAAAAATATCATTAAAACTAGGGTAAAGTGATAAAGGGGTCGATGAACTAGGACAATGAGAATGCTCTCCTGAAATGGAGCTAAAATAAAAAAAGAGTATTCAAAGAATTCCTTCTTAAAAGATAGTATAGAGGAGATGTATATGTAAATTATTCGAAAAATAAGATATTAGGATTTTGATTTTGTCTCTTCGTCAGCATGTGCTATTCAATTGGAGTGTTAAGCATTTGGAAAAAAAATAATCCAAATTTGTTATGGAGAGACGAATTTTGATTTGATTAAGACATAAGACGATTTTTAAGGACACGTTTTAATCAACATAATTTTTAGGATAAAGTACACAAATAGTCACTAAACTATCTCTAAAAGTACAAAATAGTCATCAACTTTCAAATGTTACATAATGGGCATTAAATTTTAGTTTTTGATTCAAAATGGTCACTGAGCCGTTAACTGTCGTTAGTTGGGTGACGTGATAGTTACATAAATATGAATAATATAACATTTAATCTTCTATATTGACACATTTAATCAATTTATTCTTAATTTAGCCCTCATTATTGATGTCTAAATTGATTGAATGTGTAAACATTGAGGATTAAATATGTTATTATACATATTTTCGTAACTGCCACGCCTCCCAATTAACGACAATTAATGGCCCAGTGACCATTTTGTAACAAAAAACAAAGTTTAATGATCATTATGTAACTTTTGAAAGTTTGGTGACCATTTTGTATTTTTAAGGATAGTTTAGTGACCATTTGTGTACTTTACCCTAATTTTTAAGGTAACTACATCAAATATCACTAAATTATTAATGTTGACTTGTTTATACAACTAAATTTCTTAATTGTTCAAATCTAACACTAAACTTTAGTCTATGACTTGTTTATGTCACTCTGCCATTAACTCAGTAATGAGACGATGATGTGGCTAATGACAACCCATGTGGACGCTGCACAAAAATAATATCGTTTTAGTATAGTTGTTTTGATACCTAAAACAGCTCAAAACGACATCATTTTGCTGGATGAAAAATAATAAAAACATGCACTTGGAGGGGTTCAAGCAAAAACTAAACCACTTAACCAACATGAGATTATATAATGATCTACCTCAAATATTATATATGTCAAACTACACTTGAGATTAATTCAAATTATTTTATGAAGTAAATAATACTATAAACAATATACTTTGATATATTCTTCAAATAACATAATTCTATTATTATTATTATTATTATTATTATTATAAATTAAATATTTTTACATAAATAAAATATTTTAAAAATATAAATAATATTTATATGTATAAAGAATATAATATATAGATAAACAATATACTTTCATATTTTAAATAATATATTATATTATTCAAAAAACTAAAATTAATTTTAAAAACCCGAATTCCCAATATTTTCAACAAAAAAAAACACCAAACTTCTAAAACTTAATCCCTAAATTTTAAATCTACCAATTATCGTCGTTGAACTCGATGCTTCCATTATTGCATTGAAGTCGTTTCTTCTCGCCATGCACGCTGTCATTCCTTGTTCTTCGTGTAATTTCTTCGTTCAGTTGGAACTTTTGCGTTTGGTGTTCGACAATCGATTAACATGTCGTTCGTTGATTTTTGGTGACATGAGATTGTGGCAATCAGTCGTGTGGGTCCAACGAAGAAAGAGATGGGTGGAGAGGTGGCGATCGGTGCCAATGATGAGTATATTTAAGGATTTGGGTTTAGGTTTAGGGTTTTTTGATTTTTTTTGTAAAATTTAAATAATTAGGGTTTTTTTATAAATAATATATAAAATAAAAATATTTTATTTTTATATATTAATATATATGTAAATAATATATTTTATATTATTTGTTTATTAATATTGTTTATAGTATTATTTATTTCATAAAATAATTTGAATTAATCTCAACTATACTTTGACATATATATAATATTTGTGGTAAAACATTACATAATCTCATGTTGATTTAGTGCTTAAGGTTTAGTCTGTAAATCTGAAGGTCTTGGGTTTAAACTTCTTTAAGGCATCAAAATAGGCGTACTAGAACGATGTCGTTTTGGTGCAACGTACGTAGGATGTCGTTAGCCACGCCACTCTCCGTTAATGAGTTAATGACAGAGTGACATAAATGAGTCAGAAACTAAAGTCAATTGTCAGATTTGAACAATTAAAAGTTCAGTGGTATGAATGAGTCAACACTATTAGAATATAATTACCTGAAAATTAATTTCAATTAGCTTGTAATCTGTTAAGAGTTTGTTAGATGGTTTGGCCCGTTATAGAATGTTAGTGTTTGGGTTATAAATACATGTATTGTAATGGGTTTGGCACCCAATCTTGATCTAATTTCATTAGTAAAAATCAGATTTCACCGTTTGCCTTTCCTTACTCTAGCCATTTTTGCTCTCTATGTTCATTTCACCACCGTTCATTATATCTGGTCACCATGTCTGAGTTCTCACATAGTATCATTCTCCATTGACGATCCTGACATCGGTTCTCTTCTGCTGCTGTGATCCAATTACATTAGTAAAAATTAGATTCCTTAATGCATCGTTTGCCTTTCCTTACCCTAGTCGTTTCTGCTCTCTCTGTTCATTTCACCACTGTTCATCATCTCCAGCCACCATGCGTGAGTTCTCACAATCGCTAATAGTTTAATGGTATTTGATATAATTTATCCTAATTTTTATAATAATATTTTAATATGAAAGTATTATTACACTGTTAATTATGTACGTATGGCATGGATCTGACTAAATAATCAAAATTATTGAATATAAAAGTATTATTCATTGTTGACTGAAACTTTTGTGTTCAAAAATCATCGGTAGATTGACACGTCGTTCGTTGATTTTCTACAACGAACGAGTGTGGCAATCGATCGTGAGGGTCCAACGAAGAAAGGGATGGGCGAGAGTTGGCGATCAAAGGTGGCGCGAGTAGATTTAGAGATTTATGTTTAGTTTTTATTTATTTATTTTAAATATTTGGGGTTTTTTTATAAATAATATACATATTATAAATAGTATATAAAAATAATATATTTTACATAATTTGAATTAATCCATTCAAGGGTATGCTTTTATTTTTTTTCCTCCAGCAAAACGATATCGTTTTGAGCTGTTTTAGGCATCAAAACAACCGCACCAAAAAGATGTCATTTTGGTAGCGTCCACGTGGACCGTCATTAACCACATCATCGTCTGTTAATAAGTTAACATCGAAATGACATAAACGAGTCAAAAATTAAAGTTTAGTGTTAGATTTGAACAATTGAAAAGTCCAGTGATATAAATGAGTTAACGTTAATATATTGGTCGTATCTAGTGCAATTTATCCTAATTTTTATAGTAATATTTCAATATTAAAAGTATTATTCCACTGATATCTATACGTATGGCGTGGATCTGCCTAAAAAATCTAAATTAATGAATCTGGCTGCAAATAGGCAGGGGCAAAGTCATGATAGACCGACAGACTTTATTGTCATAGGCCGCCAGCCCATGACCGAGATGGCCGTACACCAAGAGGCCTCCCCAATAACACAACGTGCTTCACTCGACCAAGGAACACAAGTCCACACAAGCATCGCACATCATGGGGCTAAGACAAGCACCCCATGTGTTGTCCATGAGAAAGAGACCCGAGAGAGTACTCTTATCGCACCCAAGGGGGCCAAGCGAGCACCCTCCATGCTGCCGAGACCATAGAGCCCGAGTCAGCACCTGATGTGCACACCTGGGGGCCTAGACGAACACCTTTGAGTTGCCCACGACCTTAGGGTCCAATTTAGCATCGAGCGTGCTGCCAAGGAGGTTTTGGCCAAGCAAACCGGGTCAATCTATGCCCAATCCACCCAAGAGACCAAGACCATTAAAAGAAGATCATCTTTTGACCAACACACAAGAAAGATATAATCCTTTGACCGACACTTACGAAAAGTATCATTTGCCAACCAAGTATGATATGTTGAGTGATTCTTGCCCATTTACTTTTGGAAACATTGTATTATGAGTGATATTATTTCCATAGTTAGTATATGTCAATCTTGAGGATGATCCTTAGCCCTTTGATCAATCCAGTCTAGACCGTTAGATGTTAGGAGGTGAGCCTATAAATAGAGGCTCACTCTCACCATTGTAATTCTTTCCCTCATTTCTTCATTCTTGAGTTTCTTGAGTATTTGAGTAAAGAGTTACTTTTTCTCTTCATTCTTTCTCCAGTTTTCCTTGCTTGCCTTGCCTTAGCAATTTTCCCGCAAAGCTTCTGTCGTTCTAAGCATTATTGCTTAGTGTAATACCCATTTTTGTCCGGACCCCAAATTATATTCGAACCATCTACCTTATTTAAACCAAATTTCCAAAAAAATAATAATAAAATAATAAAAGCAAGGCATGGTCTCCACGTAGAGAACCATGCCCCGCCACCCTTGCACCCATGCCCATTCCCTATTCCCTATTCTCACACTCCACTCAACCTCCCCTCTTGATCCACTTCAAAAAACTACACTACAAAGGGAAACAAAGAAGAAGCAACCGGCCACTGATACTTCACACTTTCTTTGGATACCATTTTAGAACAAAAAAACACCATCAACGAAGAAGCTAAGCTCTCATCTTTCCAACTCCTTTGATCACATCTCCATCACCACTTCACCGAACCAGCTTTCCCGTGAGAAAAACCTCCATCATTTTCGGGAAACCAAGATCACCTCTTGAACCAAAACTGGTCTCTAACTAAACTTAAACCCCACTGCCATTCAAAACCCGAGCTCACCACAGCTTTCCACCATCATCCGACTATTACCAAAAAACTCTCCATTGTTGTTTCATCCTCACCCCTTTAGCTGAGAATGTAAGTTGTAAAATGAAAACAGAGGGAGATGAGACGGCTTTGTAGGAGATGAAAGGAATGTATTAAATTGGTTTTTAAATGGGATAATCACCACATTGCTCCCCTTTTTTACACCATCTTTGATTTCATCTCTTTTCTTTTTCCTTTTTTATTTAATTTATGCATCTTAACTTTCCTTTTAGTTTAATATAATCACTAACCTTTGCCTTTATGCCATTAATTTCTTGTATCGTATATATATTTTTCTATTGTATCTTATATACTATATATATTTGATTGTTTCCTTGTTATACGTATTATATGTGTGGTAATTAGTAAATATTAATATATTATATTTTAAATGTTTTCTTTATTTATAATAACTAGTATAGTACCTTATATATATATGATATAGTTTTTAAATTGTCATATATGCGTAAGTTTTAACAAATTTTCTATATTTATATATATCACTACATATTTATATTTATATAGCCTTTTTCACACTATATATATATATATTATGTATATATATGTACATGTATTTATTTATGTTTTAATTATTCATACTTTGTATTTATTTTATTTTCAGTTTCGGAAATATATAATTGTCAATGCGGTGCTCTTTTATCCGAGCGTAAACGGGGCCAGTATCAGGCGTAGTGATAGTGGTTGGGTGTTTACTCTCGAATAACGGGACCTTTAAAATCTATTCGCACTTATAACCAAATTTTAATTTAATCGTCACTTTAATCCGAAAAGTTTAATATTAATAAAGCGGTAATTATTAAATTACCAATTTTGGGCGGTGTGGGGGTGCTAATCCTTCCCCATCCGTAACCGACTCCCGAACCCATCTATTTTAAATCTCTGGTTTTTACGGTGTCCGGTCCACCTTGAGTGGCCGGTGGCGACTCCATTTTATATAAAACACGGTTTTTTCTAAAATCCCAAGCGGAAGAAAATATTTTTAAAACAAACAAAAATAAAAACACACCTCATTTTTTAGCGTAAAAGGACATGCTGCCCTTCTTTGCTCATTGCTGTGTAACATGAATAGAGCAAAGACAAAAAAATAACCATTTTTGTCCGGTCTAGCTAAACTTCTCTCCTTTTGATGCGTGTCTTCTTTCTTCGGTAGATATTCTTTCTCTTCGGCGCAAGTCTTCTTTCTTGTCTTGGTTGATCCACCTTGTTACTCTCGGGGAAACAAAGTTCTTCAAAATGAGGGTTGTCTGTTGGGGAAGCAAAATGAGTTCAACTTGCTACATTATTGACGACGATAATACCTAAAGAAGATTCGACCCAGTAGCAACACTGACGAAGAAACAGGGTCTACAAAATTCGATCCAGCTGCGATACTGACGAGGAGGCAAGACCGATGGATGAAAGTTCTAATGTCTGATCCAGCTACAACTCTGATGAAGAGACAAGACCAGAAAACTGCCAACTTCTTCATTTTCTCTTTTTTTTCTTTTTATTTGTTTTTTCCTCTTTTTTTGCTTTCTTTTTTTGCTTTCTTTTTCTTTTCCTTTTTTTTACTTTTGCTTTTTTTCATCATGGTAATACGAGAGTAAAAAATGACCTGGCTACAACACCGACGAGGAGATCGGGTCGAAAGATAGATGTTGGACCCTACTACTCCATCAACAGAGAAGTAAGACCGGAGAACATTGGTAACATGGATTCAACCACCCCATCAGCGGAGGGGCTGGATCGGATAATGGCGACCTGGAACCGGCCACACCATCAGCGGAGAGCAGGATCAGAGGACGACTGCAACTTGGACCTAGCCACTCCATCAGCGGAGGACTAGATCGGGCGATGAAAGTTGATAAATTTTTTTATTTTTGATTTTTCTTTTCTTTTCATTTTTCTTTCTCTTTTTTTCTTTTCTTTTCTTTTTTTTCCTTTTTTGTTTTTCGTTAATAAAAAGGACTTGAAAATCAGTAAAGTTGGATATATCAACGGAGAAGTAGAACATTAACTGGAACCCCACTACACCATCATCGGATAAGAAGGACAGTAGCAACTGGGACCTAGCCACTCCATCAGCGGAGGACTGGATCAGATAATGACGACCAATAATCGGCTACACCATCAGTGGAGAGCAAGATTAGATGGCGACTGCAGCTTGGACCTAGCCACTCCATCAGCGGAGGACTAGATTGGATAATGACGACCTGGAATCAGCTACACCATCAGCAGAGAGCAGGATTTGAGGGCGAAGAGAGCTTAGACCCGGCCACTCTATCAGCGGAGGACTGGTTTGGACAATGACGACATGGAACCGGCTACACTATCAGCGGGAAGCAGGATCTGAGGACGACGGGAGCTTGGGCTCGGCCACTCCATCAGCAAAGGGCTGGTTCAAATAATGACGACCTGGAACCGGCTACACCATCAGCGGAGAGCAGGATCAGAGTACGACTATATCTTGGACCTAGCAACTCTATCAGCGGAGAGCAAGATTTGATAATGACGACCTAGAACCGGCTACACCATCAGCGGAGAGCAGGATCTGAGGGCGACAGAAGCTTGGACTCAGCCACTCCATCAGCGAAGGACTGGTTTAGACAATAACGACATGTAACCGGCTACACCATCAGCGAAAAGTAGGTTCTGAGGATGACGAGAGTTTGGGCCCGGCCACTCTATTAGCGGAGGACTGGACAATGACGACCTGGAACCGGCTACACCATCAGCGAAGAGCAGGATCTGAGGACGACTACAGCTTGGACTTAGCAACTCCATCAGCAGAGAGCAGGATTTGATAATGGCAACCTAGAACCGGCTACATCATCAGCGGATAGCAGGATCAGAGGACGACGATAGCTTGTACCTAGCCACTTCATCAGCGGAGAGACTAGATAGGGCGATGAAAGTTGATAAATTTTCTTTTGAATTTTCATACATTATTTTGCTCTTTCTTTTTTTGACTTCTTCTAATTTGTTCATTTCATTTTTTTGATTTTTTTGATTGATTTTCTTTTTTTGATTTTTTCAATTTTTCTTCAATTTTTTTTGAATTCTTCTCTTTTTTTCCCCAAAATTTTTCAATTCCCTTTTTGATGATTTTTTTCTTCTCTTTTTTTGAACTGAGAAAAAATTAGGTCTGGCTGCATCGTCAGCGAAGAGACAAGACCTGAATAGAAATTCGATCTGCTTGGGGAAAGGTTCGAATTTGTTGCACCATCAACGGAGAAACGAGATCTTCAGGATGTCTATACTGCTGCACCATCAGCGGTAAAGCAAAATCTGGAAATGTTGGCTTCCATCACACTATCGTTGGAAGAATGAAATCCTAAAAATGAGAAAAAAAACATTTTTAGTAAATTGTTCACAAAATTTATCGCTGGTACCTTTTATTTAAATGTTTCAGCATCTTCTTTGTGTTGGGCCTTCTCTAAGACTAAGGTTGGCCCTCTTGTCATTGGCCCCATGTTGAGGGTGTTCGGGTTCTCCTCCGAACCTGTTTGTAAGCAAAAATGCATGAATTTTATGCCTAAATGCATGGTGACTTCGGTATATGCACTTAACCTAAATGTATGATGTATGCAAGGATGATTCAATGCAAGATGAATGCAACTAAATGCATGAATACGACGTGATTTGATTTTTTTTGTCTTCAAAGGGATGCCCCTGACTCTCGATTGGTCATGTCAGGATCTTGGTTTTTCATGCGGTGGTGCCCTGACTTTTTCCTGGGTTCAATCAGCTTTCATCTGAGTGGATGCCCCAAAATTTTGTTCATTACATGACATCATCTGACACTGTTCTCGTAATAAATTTGAAACTTTAAGGTGATGTATTTTGGATATTCAGGACTCAGATATGAACAAAAGATGTTTGCATTGCTACTTGTAGTTTTGATCCATTACAAAATACTCTCACCACTATTGTAATTAAGTCGGTGAGGTTGGTTTACAAAAAGTATTACTCTGAAAGTGATAAAAACTACAAGGGACCTGCTATGGTCAAGATAGTGCAATACTTAACATGGTCCAGTTCAAAAACCTTCAACACACCCTCAACTGGCCTCTTTATGCTTCGGTAAAGGGTTCCCACTTGCGGCTGAACTTGTAAGATTTTCAATGCTTATAACACCGAGCATGATGTACCTTTCTATCAGCCTCTTGAAGCCCCAACAATTTTCAATCGTGTGGCCCACTTGTAAGATTTTCAATGGGGGTTATGTTGGAGCCTGGTGGAAAGGTACCACTATATGGGCTTTTAGCAGTTCCTTATACAGATCTCCATACAACATCGGTAGGGGAGTGAACTCTATCTTCTCAGTGTTCTTCCTCTGATCAGAACCATGGCTTGAGGCAACGTGAGCACTTGGCACGGCCTTAGATTGCACTACTGTACTAGGCTTGGAATAATTGGCATTGTAAACTTCCGAAGGGTTCATTTCCTGGTCTTTCCTTCCATGGTAAGGCTTCTTATGGGACGAACTACCCCCATCGTCAATTTTTCCAGTCTTGAAAGCATTCTCGATGAGCTCACTGGATAACACGAGGTCGACAAAATTGGTAGTCGCGTTACCTATCAAGCAACCCAAGATCGGACCCTCCAAAGTTTGTACAAATGTGACCACCGTCTCTCTCACTGAGCGGGGGTTGGACCTGAGCTGCTATATCCCTCCAGCGTTGAGCGTACTGCCTGAAGCTTTCATTATGCTTTTGTTTCATCTGTTGCAACGTCCACCAGTCTGGCATCATATCACTGACGTGTCGGTACTGCTCCAGAAAAGCTTTGGCCAAGTCTCTCCACAACTTAATTTGATGACGGCTCAACTGATTATACCATCGGGCAGCAGATCCTGATAAAATGTCCTGAAAGTAGTGAATTAACAGCTTGTCATCTCGGCCGTATCCCGTTATCCTCCAACAGAACATAGTAAGATGAGCATGGGGACAACTTGTCCTGTCATACTTCTCGAACTCTGGGACCTTGAATTTAGGAGGTAAAACCAAATCTGGGACAAGACTGAGTTCACTGACATCGAATCCACTGAAGGTATCCTCTACTCCCATAGCCTCTAGCTTCTCTTCGAGTCTCTTACATCGATCTTCGATTTCCTTTGAAGCTTCTACCTTCGGCCCCTCGGTCTCAAACAAATGATCTATTTCTGAGATAAAATTTTCAGCTTGATTGCCCCCGGGTTTAACTTCTGATGCAGATGGATGATTTATAGGGATCGAAGTACCGGCCTGATGTAGATAAGACTTTCCCCGAGAAATGATCACTTGAGGTTGATTTTCCAGTTGTATCCTGGTTTGAATAGGAGTGAACCCCGAAGGATACATAAGATCCTCGTCCCTAACAGTAGGTTTAGGATTTGCAGTGAGATTTACAATAGAGGCCTCTCCAAGCTCGGGAAGCTTTAATCCCAGCATTTGTGCCATTTGGCCCTGCATGTCTTGTTGTGACTTTGCAAGTTGTTCCCTCATATCCTGTTGGACTCTCGCCAACTGTTCTTCAACCTGCTTGGCTATGTTCGCTTGCAATTCTTGCTGATCTTGCTCAATTTTTTTCAATCTTTCATCATTCGCCATTTTTGTTTTGTACCGGGTTCCGTATGGATGCTGACTGATCTTCTACTTTATCCAGCATCACTATCATAGGGCACCCCTAGAGTCAGTTTTCTTATTTTGAAAATGAATGTATATGCATGCAAAATGTGTTATAAGTTGATGCAATGCAAAATCAAGATTGTGATGATATCGTGCAATGATGCAGGTGAAATCAATGGGATGAAAATAAAATGAAACGAGTTAGTACCAAATAAAATGATTAAATAAAACAAATGATAAATATGACAAAATAGAGTAATTAAAAACTGTACATAAATAAGAAATAAGGCACCAGAGCCTAAATAGGGTGACCACTAACGGGCAGAGTTTCACATGGCTCTAAAAGGTTGGCTCCTACGGCTCACTATATGCAGTTTTGGTGCTAAGAGGTACCCGAATTGTCCTTGATGCCCTCTACTTAGAGTATCAAGGCCCTCGGTCATCACCCATTATAGGCTTCTTTCAACCGGATTCAATTCAGGGGACCCATTCGCTTATGCCTGCACGAAGGAACGATATCCTTACGAAAGCATAAGGTACTCGAGTCCCGAAGGTACTTGCTAGGCCTACAAGGGAGAACGATATCTCCACGAAAGCATTAGCGTTTTCCCTCAACTTAAAAAATGGGTTTATATGCCAAATTTTAAATGCGTTAAAATAAACAAGCAATTATAACCGAGTGTTAGTTTAATAGTCACTTTAATCTAGAATTTCTGATATTGATAAAGCGGTAATTATTTAAAAAAAGCTCGACTCTCTTATTTTTTGAAAAAACAAAAACATCCCCAGTGAAGTCGCCATCTGTAGCGATGTTTTCCGCGCTAAAAAAGAAAGTGTTTTTATTTGTTTTGAAAATATTTTCTTTCGCGTGGGGTTTTAAAAAACCCGCATTTTATTTTGAAAATGGACTTGGAAATCAATAAAGTTGGATCTATCAACGGAGAAGTAGAACATTAATTGGAACCCCACTACACCATCAGCGGATAAGAAGGACAACAGCATCTGGGACCTAGCCACTCCAATAGCGGAGGACTGGATCGGATAATGACGACCAATAATCGGCTACACCATCAGCAGAGAGCAAGATTAGAGGACGACTGCAGCTTGGACCTAGCCACTCCATCAGCGGAGGACTAGATTGGATAATGATGACCTGGAACCGGCTACACCATCAGCAGAGAGCAGGATCCGAGGGCGACGGGAGCTTGGACCCGGCCACTCTATCAGCGGAGGACTGGTTTGGACAATGACGATATGAAACCGGCTACACCATCAGCGGGGAGCAGGATCTGAGGACGACGGGAGCTTGGGCCCGGCCACTCCATCAGCGGAGGACTGGTTCGGATAATGATGACCTGGAACTGGCTATACCATTAGCGGAGAGCAGGAGCAGAGTACGACTACAGCTTGGACCTAGCAACTCCATCAGCGGAGAGCAAGATTTGATAATGATGACCTGGAATCGGCTACACCATCAGCGGAGAGCAGGATCTGAGGGCGACGGGAGCTTGGACCCAGCCACTCCATCAGCGGAGGACTGGTTTGGACAATGATGACATGGAACCGGCTACACCATCAACGGAAAGTAGGTTATGAGGACGACATGAGCTTAGGCCCGACCACTCCATCAGCGGAGGACTGGACTAGACAATGACGACCTAGAACCGGCTACACCATCAGCGGAGAGCAGTATCTGAGGACGACTACAACTTGGACCTAGCAACTCCATTAGTGGAGAGCAAGATGTAGCGATATTCACCTCGCTAAAAAAGATGTGTGATTTTATTTTTGTTTTGAAAATATTGAAAATGTTGCCTTCAACGTGGGATTTTAGAAGAAACCGTGTTTTATTTAAAAATTGAGTCGCCACCGGCCACTCAAGGTGGACCGGACACCGTAAAAACCAGAGATTTAAAATGGATGGGTTCGGGAGTCGGTTACGGATGGGGAAAGATTAGCACCCCACGCCGCCCAAAATTGGTACTTTAATAATTACCGCTTTATTAATATTAGACTTTCTGGATTAAAGTGACAATTAAATTAAATCTGGTTATAAGTGCGAGTAGATTTTAAAAAACCCCGTTATTCGAGAGTAAGCGCCCAACCACTATCACTACGCCTGATACTGGCCCCGTTTACGCTCAGATAAATGGGCACTGCATTGACAATTTATATTCCGAGTGCAACTTAAAATATGGCAAACATAAATAAATATAATGCGATAAAAATATAAATAAATAAGAGCTCAATAAAATATTAATCTAACATAAAAAAACTAATTTGAAACATGCATGAATATTAATCCAACACATAAAAATGTAACAACAACAACAACAACAACAACAAGAATAATAATAATAATAATAGTGCTAACATGAATGCATGGATCATATTAAAATGCATGGAACAATATAAAATATATCATGAAACTAGATGTTAATGGCTAAAATGCACAAATATAAAATGCATGGCTAGAATAATATAAAAGGACTAACATGAAGCAAGTGCGAAATGTAAGGAAATAAACGTAAATTAATGGAAATAATGTACTGGAAATTAAACATTAAACTATAGTGACTAAATTGAAATAAAACATAAATCTAAAGCTACAAAAAGAACAAAAGAGGGACAATATTAAACACGCTAAAAATAGAGAAGGACCGAAAGCGACATTAGACCATAGATCGATATGAAGGCGAGTGAAAAACCAGGGACTTGGAGGGTAATTTACCCATTCAAAATGGCGCGGATCCTCCCTAGGTATCCGGGTCACCGCGGGTCGGGTCGCCTTAAACGACATCGTATCAAAGGCCAGTTTAAAACATATAGGGCTGGTTATTATTTCATTCGAACTGATTTAACTAAAAAAAACAAAATCCTAAGTCTATATCCTCTCCTCTTTCTCACTCACTCACTCGACGGCGCCGTATCTAGGAAGGCCTCCATGCTCGGCCGACCATGATATGCCGTTCAACGGCGTCACGGCAACGGTCACGGCGGCGCTTGAACAACCAGGCATGGTTCGAACTCCTTTGATTCAAAAATTCTAAAAATAAATCTAGGTTTCGTTTAAAAAAAACTCTAATCTCAAGTGGATAAAAGAAACGAGATTTTAATTTCGAAATATTTATTTCATCCAAGAAATCTTACAAATTTTTTCTTCTCAATCTGAAAATCCCCCTTTTCTCTCCTTTTTCCAACTCCAGCCCCCTGATTACAAGATTTCTTTTTCGGATTTATATCCGATTTTTTTACCATAATAAAAGATAACAACTCCTTATTTTATTCATGTTGCAGATCTGGTGATGGTTGTAATCTCGGATCTTTAGGGATGTTGCCGGGTTGTAAGGTTAGGGGTATGGGTGTGGTCAGTTCGACAGAGGGTAAGGGTAGGTTTAGGGTTATTTATTTTAGGGTTTTGTTGATTTGGTTTAGGGATGATAGATTTGGGGATAATTTAGTTTAAGTTCAGTTTGGTTGAGTTGGGTTAAAACGGGTTATTACACTTAGTGATTGTGAAGGCTGACTTAGTCTTCAACTAAGATCGTCGACTAAGACCACACAGATCAACTAGTCAAACTCTAGCCCCGTGACATTATTGTTAAGATGGGAATACCTATTCTTGTTTATTTTGGTAAGCATCTCGTTGTTGAATGTTACTACTTTTTTTCATCGGCAGCGTCGGAATTTACCGATGATAAGACTTAAGAGTATCCTAAAACAAGCATGATTACGAAAAAAATAATTGCATAATTATAAATTCAAAAGGACAAAATATACATCGGAAAGAGTACAACAATTGTCTGCACGTGTGTATGTGCACGCACATCAATACTTATTAATTTTTATTTATTTTTTATTAGAGAAAATTCTGACAGATTGGAACTCATTTTTATTATAGAGATTACAAAAACCCTATTGAAACTCTAATTGATATATATATATATATATATATATATTTCGTGAAAGCATCATTTCTGAGAAAGGATAAGGAAGCAATATTTTACTATTTTTGGTCCAAAGAAAGGACAAGGAAATTAAGCTTCGCAAAATTAAATACGTGGCAGGCGACAATTGGCTAGCAAATAGGGAGGTGAGTAGTATAATTTGGAGAGGAATTCTATAAATAGCATTGCTAAAAGCCTAAAACATAAAACCGACTACTCCCACTTGAAAGCTAATTATTTATTTTATCATAGTCAAGGTATCACCTTGTTGAAACAATGGCATCATCTGGCACGACCTGTAAGCTCGAGGTTGATGTAGAGATCAAGGCTTCTCCCGAGCAGTTTCACGATATGTTCACCAACAAACCGCACCACGTGCACCATACTTGCAATGACAAGATTCAAGGATGCGATCTACACGAGGGTGAATGGGGGAAGGTCGGTACCATTATCAACTGGAGTTATGTGCACGGTATGGTATAATCATATAAACGTAAAAAATTTACTATTCTAATTTCCATTCTTTTCAATTGATTTCTTGCTCTTTCTGTTTGTTTAGAAGGAAAGGCTAAAAAGGCGAAGGAGGTAATCGAAGCGGTAGACCCTGATAAGAACTTGATCACTTTTCGAGTGATCGAGGGAGATCTAATGGAAGAGTACAAGACCTTTCTACTCACCATTCAAGTTTCGCCCAAGAGCGAGGGCACCGGCAGTATAGTGCACTGGACTCTGGAATACGTGAGGCTTCACGAAGGGGTTGACCATCCCGAGACTATGCTGAAATTCGTGAAGGATGTCTCCGAAGACATCGACGCTCACCTCACCAAACCAAACTAAGGGATCGGTTGATAAAATGGCATGTTGGTATCCTTACTACTACTTGAAGCAGTACTCATCTAATTAAAGAATAAAATCACAGCTTCTTTTCTTATGTATTTCAATTTGAATATATGGGATAGGATTCATTTATACAGTGTAAGAATTTTTAAGTTTTATATGTTTTTTGGATTATTGGATGAGTGAAATAAATGACTGAGATTAACTGTAAGATATGCGAAGATTATCACTAGAAAAAAAGTAAAAGTTAATCCCAGTCATATATTTCATCTATCAAACGATCCAGAAATCATGTAAAACTCATAATTTTACATTGTGTGCAAACGGATTCTAATCTTTTATATATATGTGTGTGTTTTTTGAAAGATACGCTGTGAAAGAGAGGGAGCTTTCTGTATTATTGAATGTTTGTTGTTAAATCATGTATCTATGCTTCTACTCGTGTGCTAAATTAATATTAGTATGATTTCATAATTATATACGCATTTGAATCATTCATTACCTGTATATGTAATTATGTACTTAACTTATAATAAAGGGTTATGATTTACTTACATTAGGTAAAGTTCAATTAGTTTTATAGTAATTTGTACTCATAAAATGTGTGAAATAGAGAAATAAGATTGAAAGTTAAAAATAATGAAATTTTAAAAAAATGAGAAAATTTTTAATTTTATTTTTTATTCATTCAATTATCATAAATTAATGTAAAATTAATTAAATTTTACATACTATAAATAAATTTTATCTCTATAATAATTAGGATATTACATCAATGCCGCATCAGTTGACAGGTGTAGTTGTATTCCTTGTATTAAATTTTTTGTCCAATTCATTGTTGTCTTCAATCAAACCCGATGCCATTCCTCTTTTTTCCCCACTCTCCATCGCCACGGCGTGCCTGCTGTGCGCTAAAAAAATAGGACATGATGAGTTATTAGGGATGGAAACAGTCTGTCTTTAACAGGATGTAAAAACAGGTAATCAGATGAGTTTTAGGTCGGGTCCTGTTAGATTGGGTCAAATTAGATGCAAGTCATTTTATGTCGATTTAATATTTTGACTCGATTCGGGTCGGGTGCGGGTCAGTTTCAGGTCGGGTTCATTTAAGGTCGGGTTCATTTCAGGCCAGGTTCATTTCGGGCCAGGTCAAAATAGTTCAGGTCTGAATCAGTTAATTGACAGGTTAATTCGGGCTCGGGTTCATTTTAGGTCGGGTTCATTTCAGGTTGAGTTCATTTCAAGTCGGGTTCACTTCAGGTCGGGTTAATTTAGGTTTCAAATTCGTATTGAGTTTGAGTTTGGTACAAATAATCGATTGACTTTGGGTATGGTAATTTCAAGTGAATTATTTAACATCTTTCACAAACACGAATCACATTAAAAATAAATATTAGACACTATAATGAACAAAAATATCATCATATTTAAAATATTGGAGTAAATTACAAAAATTTAATAAGGGTCAATTTCGGTGAAAAATAAAATTTTAGGGACTAACATGAACAAAAATATCATCATATTAAAAACATTGGACTAAATTAAAAAAATGAATAGGGGTCAATTTGGAATAAAAATAAAGTTTTAGGGACTAACATGAACAAAAATATCACCATATTAAAAACATTGGACTAAATAAAAAAATGAATAGGGGTCAATTTGGAGTAAAATTTAAATTTTAGCTACTAGAATAAACAAAAATATTATTGGACTAAATTGCAAAAAATATAAATAAATACGGGGCAATTTTGACTAAAAATTAAATTATAGGGACTAGAATAAACAAAAATATTATTCGACTAAATTACCAAAAATGGAAATATATATGGGTCAATTTCGGCTAAAAATAAAGTTTTAGGGACTATAATGAACAAAAATATCATTATATTAAAAACATTGGACTATATTAGAAAATTTTAAAATAAATAGGGGTCAACTTGAATCCCTCAACCCCTAAATCTTACCATCACTAATAATTCAAGTTCAAACTGAATCCCTAAACTAATCTCGTAACTCCTACCAAACACTCAACTTGACACATTTACCCTAAACCCCAAACCCCTAAATCTTACAATCACTAATAATTAAAGAGCAAGCCTAATCCTCGAATCTCCTAATCCCTAAACTAATCCAATAACCTCAAACACTCAACTTGAAACATATATTATACCCATAAAACCCAAACCTCAACCCCTAAATCTTACCATCACTAATAATTAAAGTACAAGCATAATCTCATAATCCCTAAACTAATCCCATAACCCCAAATACTCAACTTGACACATTTACCCTTAAACCCCGAACCTCAACACCTATATCTTACAATCACTAATAATTAAAGTACAAGCATAATCCCCTAATCCCTAAACTAATCCCATAACCCCAAAAACTCAACTGGACACATTTACACCTAAACCCAAACCTCAACCCCTAAATCTTGCAATCACTAATAATTAAAGTGCAAAACTAATCCCCTAATCTCTAAACTAATCCCATAACCCCAAACACTAATAATTATAATTTAATATATTATAATTGTCGACGTCGTTTTTCATCCTTGCCGAAATAAATTGGGCCTTCAAAATCCCGTCAAATGTTTTAATTATTAAACAATTTTATGAAGGAGAATCTAATTAAAAAATAACCTAAACCTAAAGGTCTAAGGAAACTAAACTCAAATTGGGACTAAAATGAACCAAACTAAAACTAAAGAATAAAAAAAAGACTTAAGTGTAAAGCTCCTAAACTAGTAATGGCCTAATCCACTAATAACCCATTAAAAAATGGGTGGGCAAGATTCCCTTCATTTGTTACAGTAATTGATAATTGCTTTTTAAATATGGGCGGGCTGCGGGCAGATCAACTTGAAAAATAGGCGGGCATGTTTTTACTTTTTAGGGACTATAATAAAATACAAAAAAATGAATAGGGGTTAATGTGGACTAAAAATTAAATTTTAGGGACTAGAATAAATTGGACTAAATTGTCAAAAATATAAATAAATATGAGGTAATTTTGACTAAAAATTAAATTGTAAGGACTAAAATAAACAAAAATATTAGACTAATTTACCAAAAATAGAAATTCCACTAATTCCCTCCAAAATTTTGGGTGGCTTATCCCCTAATTCCCTCCAAAAGTTTAGGTGGCTTTTATCCCTCCAAAAATTTTAGACTAAAAGTAAATTAATCTCAAACCTAAAAAATGGTTGGCTTATTTCCCTCCAAAATTTTGTCCTTTTCCCTCTTTTCACTAATTGTCATTTTCTTTTTCTACTAATTGTTTTAGTTTAATTCAATTGAGTCACAACTTAGATTAATTTAGTTGAAATTCCACATTTAATTTTATAATTCTTTTAATTATGTCTGTGATTTATGCTTCTAGATTTTAGTTTAGTTCAATTAGATTCTAAGTTTAATAAGTTAATTCAATTCAGAAATTATTATTATTATAACATATAATAAACGTTGATTAAATATAATTATACACAAAATTTTGATATGAATGTAAACATGTAATTGTACACATGATTACATCAACATGAAAGTTAAAACTTTAATTTAGTTCGAACTTAGTAGTTCAAACTTGACAAATAATTTATATTGAATGAGTTACTAAGCATATTAAATTATTACTAAGCATTGAATTATTTAATAAAATTTCAAACTTAGTAGTGTCAAATGAATATCTAAATCCAATCTTTCATTTTTTTTATATTTTTAATTGATTATATATGTATATATAACAAAAAGATTATTTAACACTTTAAATTGATTTAAAAAATTAATAGTTTACATTTACCAACACTTAATAGTTAACATTTATCAACACTTTAAATTCATCAAATCATAGGCTTCCCCAATTACATGTTAGGTAAATCAAACCAAGTCAATATTAGTTCATGTCAACAACAGGTCGGGTAAAATCGGATCTCAGGTCGATTCAGTCGGGTAATATCGATTATCTGCCAGGTTAGCCTCGAGTTCGGGTTCGTTTCAGTTGGGTGCAGGTCGAGTTTCGGGTCCACAGTAACAGGTTCAATTTGGGTTCGAGTCGTTCTCGGTCAGATGCAGGTCGGGTTCGATTACTACAGTAACAGGTCCAACTCGGGTTCAGGTCAACAACAGTCGGTTACAGATCAGTTTCGGGTCATCGCATCCTTGTGTCAAACCAGGTTCTGAATCGAGCAGGTTTCAGTCGGGTTTTCAGGTCGGGTCAACTTTTTACATCCCTAGTCTTTAAGTATGTCTCTTTCGGTAGTTTATAGTTAGTGTTTAAGAAATTAGAGATATAATATATTTTTAGGGTGTAGAGTACAAAATTTAAGGTTATAGTTTATAATTTAATTTTTTAATATTTTTTAACGTGGGGCATAAAAATAAGCATACTTAGGGGACAGAGGATTTTTGTTTGGTTAGTAGTTATTACTAAAACTTTTAACGGTATACACAATTTTTAAGAGCATAATTTTTTTAAATATGCTAGTGTGATTATAATGTAGTATCTGTTTAATTTTTTTATTCCTTTAATAGCACACATCGTGCACACATGATGCTCGAACCCGGGTCACCTGGATAAAATACATCATCCTTTATTACTAGGACCACTTTACGGGTTCAATTTTTAAGAGCATATTTTGGTGTGGTTAAATGTGAACAAAATTGATGTCGATGCCTCCCGTAACTTATGTGGTGCCCACGATGAAACTATTCTTTATGTCTTGCGTGATTGTAGTGCTGTCCGTAACCTTCGACAATCCTTCTCCCAAGATTTTATTCAGTCGGATTTCTTCACTCTACCTCTGAAAGAATGGCTGCTCCATAATTTGTCCAATCATCGTACCCATCCTTTGATCAATGGCCCTTGGTGTATATTGTTCGCCTCCTTAATTTGGCAATCTTGGAAGTTCGCAACACAGCCATTTTCCAGGGTATTTTGCTCGATGTTAATGTTGTTTTGCAGACTAGTGTTTATTGGGCTAAGTTGTTCGTTTCTCCTACTGCCTCTCCATCGTCGCATTCATCAACCTTGGTGGACCTGGTTCGTTGGCAGCCTCCTCCAAGGGGTTGGATTTGTCTCAATGCAGATGGCACAGTGTCTAGACAATCGGGAGTCGGTTTTATAGGTGGAATCCCGCGCGACCATGAAGGTAATTTCATTTCATCTTTTTTAAAAAATCTTGGCTCCTCTGATTTGCTTCAAACAGAGTTATGGAGCATTTTTGAAAGCCTTAAGCTTGCATGGGATCTAGGATTTGAAAGGATCATTCTGCAAACAGATAATGCCCATGCCTTTAGTCTCCTCTCAAATCTGCCGCCTTCCAGCCCCTTCACCTTAGTCCGAGCCATCTCTCGCCTTCTTGACAAAGCGTGGATGATTGAATTCGTGCATATTCGCAGTGAGGCTAACATGGCAGCTGACCATAAGGCTAAGCTTTTCCCTCATGAGATTCCCTCCCTTCATGTGTTTCAATCGGCACCACCCGATCTCATTCCTTTGTTACATCATGACATCTCTGGTCCCTATTATGTTCGCTTGAATAACATATGATGTAATGACTTTGCCTCATTTATAATCCAAAAAAAGTGAACAAATTTGATTCAAATTTTTTTAGTTATTTGGTTAATTTGAATTAACAAGTCTTTTTCGAGTTTGAGTCGAGTTCGGATTTTGTCAACTTAAAAAATTAAACTTAACTGTTTTGCGGTTTAGTTCTTAATTTCCTTATTTCTTCGATTCATCATTCATTTTAAGTCTATTTTTACCAAATTTTGAACTACGCACTCCTGAACTACTGTAGAATATCTATGTAGCTTCAATTATTTTTCTAAAACAAATATCCTCTTTTTACAATTTAGTTCAGAACTTTGTATGATTTCACTATTTCTTCAATTCCTCTTTCGTTTTAAGTTTATTTTTGACCAAATTTGAACTTAATACTCTACTACCACTGTAGATTATCTATGTAATTTCAATTCATATTTTTAAAAATATTTTTTTAATTTAGTCCCTTAACTTTGCATTTTTATTCAATTTGGTCTTTCAACTGCATTTTTTTTATAAATTCTTTCTTCCCATCAATTATTTGATTCCTTTATACTCCCATTAATACTTTGTTAAATATTCCTTCTTAAAAAATAATATTATAAATATATTTTATAATTTTAGAATATATTTGATTTATTATATAACATTACACTTTCATACACATGTGAAAAAGAATATGAAAAAAATGTATATGTAAATCTTATATAATTAGAGATAGTCATTTAAATTGAAATAAATCTTTATCATAATATTATAAATAATTAACGATTAAAGTTGAAGAGAAACTCGAACAATTCGATTCAACTCGACTAAAAAATAAAATAAAATTAGAATAAAAAATACGACTTGTCAATTCGATTTTTTTTACTTGAATCGACTCAAATGACTACTCACCCCTAAGTGTAGCGTTAGAATTTTTGATATTTGGTTATATATTTTTTGACAAAGTGATAAATTTGATTCTTTTTTAAATTTCTGGTAAAGCGCAAGAAATTTTACTGTACATAGAAATTATTCTTCTTCTCGAGAAATATGAATTTATTAATAATCGAATAAAAATTTACATATGTGTCTCATTAAAAAATCTTTTTAATTTAAAGGAAAGAAATGGATACAACAGATATGAAATGACTAATCTCGCATCGAAACCCTCAAAATAGTCTAATCCGTTTGAACCCTTACCCACAAATAGTAGCACCTGGACTCCTAAACAACCACTACGCCGATGTAACTTACAAGTGCAACCAAGCTACAACTAGCTTACAAAATCTAGAAACAAAACATAAGACAACATATAGCAAACAGCGTCAAACAAGTGAGAACTACCACCTTGCTTTAAACAATTGCTGCCTACTGTTGCGCGTAATAAGTGCTACGCAAATGTGTAAGTATACACGTCGCAAGTTATAGTATAAAAGATATCGTCTCCACAGGGATTGGTGCTACTTCAAGAATCTAGTCTCTTGCACTGTAAAAGTAAAAACACAAGTAAAGGATTATAGGAGTTTAACTAATGACTAATCTAGAAAGCAATAAAGTAAAAGAAAAGATGAATTCAAATGAGAGAGAGATAGGCCAGGATATCGTGAGTTGAGGTGTGATAGCCGATTGGATTGTCTTGGTAAAAGAGTGCATGGGCAACTCAGTTGCCGTGGCAACTTGCACAACGGGGTTGCCTGGGCAACTAGTTGGGCAACTACTTGGGCGTCTGGGCAGCAACCTTCAAGGTTCGGCAGAGCGTTCTTCAATGGTTTCTTCTTATCCCTAAGTCGAAACTCTAGCTACTTGTGCATGCCGTGATAATACATCCCTGCGTGAATCAAGGGTGAACAACAACCAATCTTGCACTCCTCTTAGCCGTTGAAATCCTTAACTTATTCCTAAGCCGGATTAATCTTCACCATCAATAGATTGAATAAAGATCATATTCATTCGTTTCTTGAATCTAACTCTCCCGATGTTAGATAAATAGATGAAATCACGAGATCCTCTCCCAATTCACTCGCAAACAAGAATAAGAACCAAGAATGAATAAACCTTGAAATAGAAAAGTGCAAACTCTTATTACCTAAACAAAAACCAATAGTTTCTCACAACCACAAAACACAATAACCATATCCAAATAGATTTAGTTCATGGCTAGGTTCCAAAGAAACACAAGATAAATAACCCCTAGCATGAACCCAATCGAACAAGAAAGAAAAGGATGAAGGGGGAGGCTTGTCGAAATCCTCCTTGCCCTAGGTGCTTGTCGAAAATTCTCTCCTCTTGCCCTCCTTGGACTTGTCGAAATTTCCCTATTGCTCTCTATGCATCTTGTCGAAATCTCCATCTTATTTATAGGGCTAGGCCAAAGTCCTTCTTTGAGGATGAGTTTAAGTTGGAATTAAATTATCTTTAAAGAATATAATTCTTTATTATAATTGTATTCCTACTAGAACTTCTACTATCTTCTTGGAATTTAATTCTTCTTTAATCTCTGCATGGAAATCAAATTCCTTTGGGTTTGGGCTTTGCTCCACGTCATCTTGGGCTTGTATAGTCATCAATTTCGACTACCATATCACCTTTGCTCTTGTCGACAATTGCCATGGCAACTGGCTCGGCGTCTCCTTCATGCATTGCCCTGGCAACTAGCTCGGCATTGCTTTGGCAAGTGATCCTGCACATACACACACAAAGCACACCAAAGCAGCATCTTTTCCACAAAAACTACCAAGTTATGTAATCAAGCTCAACGATGGAAGTAAACATGGATTAATGCATGAATAGCTAATTATGCAACTAATATGAGCCTAAGTCTAACAATAATATGAGTAAAAAGGGTAAGAAAAATAGTACTTTTGAACACTTATCACACCCCCAAACTCGAACTATTGCTTGTCCTCAAGCAATGCAAACTCATAATTACCTGCCAAGACTTCAATTTTCACAAACTTAGCCTTGAAATTGATTTCAATTCTCTGAACCGGGGCACAGTATGATTGGCATTTTATTTTTCGGAAAACTCAGGAGTTACTCGGAATCAAACTATAATGCTTGTGAGTGTGTGCGAAGTTGTGTGCAAGTTGATTTTTCGGATTCTATGCAAACAAGAGGTTTTCAAATTATTTCATTGGGTTCTTTTTAACATGTTTTAACTAGAGCCAGTGTTGGGCACCTCTAGTGTTTTGTTTTTAGTTTTATTAAGTTAATTTAATCGACTAGAGCCGGTTTCGGGCACCTCTAGTTAAATTTTTTAACACATCCTAGAGCCAGTTTCGGGCACCTCTAGTGATCAATTTTTTTAGCACATGCTAGAGCCAATTTCGGGCACCTCTAGCATTCATCCAATTTTTATTCTAATCCCCCAATTTGTTAATTATCAACCTAAGTTCACTAGAATTCCTTAAATCAATCAAACCACAACAGTGTTTAATCAAATTTAGCATCATAGTAAAATTCTAAGTTTTTCCATGGTTATCCTAGAATAAAAATTCTATCAATTAAGTGCATTGACAAAGTCATCATCGAATATTCATCAAATCTAAGCAATTCTTGTTCCAATTAAAGGCATGGCAAGCAATTTATGTATCCTAAATGTAATACTTAAGATGAATGTAACTAAACATGGTAACTACTAATAACAATCCCCCCCAAACTCGAGTGTGGCATTGTCCTCAATGCATGCATAAAAATAACGAAAAATAAAAATAAAAATACATACGAGGACTTACTCCGAGAGTTCGTCATCGTAGATGATTAGTTTCCTTTTGGTCGGTGTCTTGATTCTCTTGCTTGAACGCGATGGTTGTTTTCCTGTTGCCGTGGCATCTTCAGGGTTGGTTGCCATGGCATCAGCTTGTGCGTGCATGATGTAGGTTGCCGCGGCATCATCTGTTGCGGTTGCTGTGGCGACTGCTTCATTGGTTGCCGGGGCAAGGATCTCGGCAGGAAATTTCCTTACCATAGTGGTTGTGAGTCTTGTTGTGGAAAAGAAAACAAAGAAAACCTGCAAACTAAAGATAATAAAGAAAAATAAAATATCTCCTAAAAATAATAAAAAAGAAAAAGAAAATATTGAAAGGGGAGCATGGTCATGCATCTCCTAAGTTGACCACTTCTTTGTTACGTTCCACATGGGCACCATTATAGTGCTTCAATCTTTGTCCATTAACTTTGAATTCATGGTTGTCAGAGATGGACTTGATTATCACAACACCATGGGAGAATGGTTTGACGACTTCGAATGGTCCCGACCATCTTGATTTCAGCTTTCCCGGGAAAAGTCTTAGTCGAGAATTGAATAGGAGAACTAGTTGCCCTGGCATGAATTGCCGCGGCAATGGTTTATTGTCATGCCATCGCTTTGTTTTCTCCTTGTAGATTCGTGCATTGTTATAGGCGAGTGCATGAAATTCTTCTATCTCGTTGAGATCCATCAAACGCTTTTGTCTGGCACTTTCCCAATCCATATTCACGGTCTTGATTGCCCAATATGCCTTGTGTTCGATTTCCACCGGTAGATGGCATGTTTTGCCATAGACAAGACGGAAGGGGGACATACCTAAGGGTGTTTTGAATGCAGTGAGATATGCCCAAAGTGCGTTATCTAGTCTTAATGACCAATCATTCCTTGAGGGATTTACGACTTTCTCGAGTATACCCTTCAATTCCCGGTTGGAAATTTCTGCTTGCCCGTTGGTTTGTGGGTGATATGCCGAAGCGTTGGAACATCTTGGCAATTAGCCTGTTGTCAAAATGCTTGCCTTCGTCACTGATAATTGCTCTCGGCATCCCAAACCGTGTAAATATGTTTTTCTGCAGGAATCGTTGCACGGTCTTGGAATCGTTGTTGGGAACTGCAGCTGCCTCAACCCATTTAGACATGTAGTCGACGGCAAGTAGAATGTAGAGGTTGCCGAATGAAGATGGGAAAGGTCCCATAAAATCGATCCCCCATACATCGAACAATTCAACCTCGATGATGTTCTGGAGCGACATCTCATATCGTCTAGAGATATTGCCCGTCCTCTGGCAACGATCACATTGCTTGTAAAAGTCTTGGGCATCTTTGTACAATGTTGGCCAATACAAACCGGATTGCAGAACTTTGGCCGCGGTACGAGTTCCTCCAAAATGTCCTCCATAGGGTGAAGAATGGCATTGCTGGAGTACATCCTGTTGCTCTTCTTCCGGGACACATCAGCGTATAACCTGATCTGCACATTGTTTAAATAAAAGAGGCTCATCCCAAAAGTAATGCTTAGCATCATGGCGGAACCGCTTCTTCCCTTGGTGAGTAATGCCATAAGGAAAAATACCACAAACAAGGAAATTAACTAAATCTGTGTACCAGGGTATTGCCGAGGCATGTGCTGCCGTGGTGACTGCTCCCAGAATTGCCGAGGCGTGCGCATCCATGGTTGGCGAGGCGTCAAGGGTTGCCGAGGTGTGTGCATCAATGGTTGCCGAGGCGTCGAGGGTTGCCGAGGCGTCAAGGGTTGCCGAGGCAACTAAAATTTGTTCATCCGGGAATGCATCATATATCTCTAGATCCGCGTCCTCCTCCTTATTACGTTCCAAACGGGATATGTGATCGGCCACTTGGTTTTCTGTTCCTTTCCTGTCCTTAATTTCAATATCAAATTCTTGTAAAAGTAATATCCAACGAATCAAACGAGGTTTAGCATCCTTTTTAGCAAATAAGTATTTGCTTGCCGAATGGTCCGTATGAACAATTACCTTTGTACCAATCAAATAGGATCGGAACTTGTCAAATGCGAAAACTACAGCTAGTAACTCTTTCTCCGTTGTTGTGTAATTCACTTGAGCACTATTAAGAGTTTTACTACCGTAGTATATCACATGGAAGGTCTTACCTGTGCGTTGGCCTAGGACTGCCCCTACCGCGAAATCACTTGCATCACACATGAGCTCAAAATGTAGCGTCCAATCTGGTGAAACGACAATGGGTGCCGAGGTAAGCTTTTTCTTTAAGGTTTCGAATGCTTGGTTGCAAGAATCATCAAAATCGAAGACTTTATCCTGTTCAAGCAGATTACACAAGGGTTTAGTGATTTTGGAAAAGTTATGAATGAACCTCCTGTAAAAACCTGTATGTCCGAGAAAACTTCGAATTCCTTTAACCGAACTTGGTGGGGGTAATCTCTCGATCACGTCCACCTTGGCTTTGTCTACTTCAATTCCCTTGGATGAAATCTTCTGGCCGAGCACTATTCCTTCATCTAACATAAAATGGCATTTCTCCCAATTGAGGACTAAATCCGTTTCTTCACATCTTGCCAACACCCTCTCTAAATTGCCGAGACAGCTGTCGAAGTCATTACCAAAAATAGAAAAATCATCCATGAAAATCTTAAGGAAGTCTTCGACCATGTCTGAAAAGAGCGCCATCATGCATCTTTGGAAGGTTGCCGGGGCGTTACACAATCCGAACGGCATCCTTCGGAAGGCATAAGTACCATATGGGCATGTGAAGGTTGTCTTTTCTTGATCTTCTGGTGCTATGGCAATTTGATTGTAACCTGAATAACCATTAAGAAAACAATAAAAGGGTTTACCTGCAAGACGGTCAAGCATTTGATCAATAAAGGGTAATGAGAAGTGATCTTTCCTAGTGGCTTTGTTTAGCTTTCGATAATCTATACAAACCCTCCAACCGGTCACAGTCCTGGTTGGAATAAGTTCATTATTTTCATTGCTTACCACTGTTATACCTCCCTTTTTCGGTACACATTGTACCGGACTTACCCACGTACTATCAGAGATAGGGTATATAATGTCGGCGTCAAGACACTTGATGATTTCTTTCATTACAACCCCTTTCATGGCATGATTCAGTCTCCTCTGGGACTCAATTGAAGGTTTGTGATCATCTTCCAACAAAATCTTGTGCATGCACACTGCCGGGCTAATTCCCTTCAAGTCGACAATTGTCCACCCTATTGCCTTTTTGTGTAGCTTCAACATCTTGATCAGCTTCTTCTCCTGCTTAGGTTGTAACTTAGAAGAAATAATTACAGGCAATGTATTATCGGTTCCTAAATATGCATATTTTAGTTGCTCTGGCAATTGTTTCAACTCAAGAATCGGTGGTTGTTCAATAGAGGGTTTTTCGAGCTTACCTTCCTTACCTGAGTAATCCAGTGGTTCAAGGTATGTACCTGGTCAATTGACTAGCCAATTTGCCTCTTCTTGTTGTTCCTCATCGACCGGTTCTTCATACTCTTCAGGTTCCTCTTGATCGGCAATGTAGTTACCGAGGCAACTAAATTCCTCGTCGAAGTTAAACTCTGCCGTGGCATGAAGAAGTTGGCATTCTTCTGGATCATCGGCATGCCTTAGTGTTTGGAACACATTTAGTTTAACTTGCTGGTCATTCACCCTCATTATGAGTTCTCTCTTTTCAACATCGATCAAGGTTCTCCCTGTTGCTAGGAATGGTCTCCCGAGAATGATGGGTGCATGCTCATCTGCTTCACAATCCAAGACAATAAAGTCAGCGGGAAAAATAAATTTATCAACTTTTACCAGTATGTCCTTGATTTTTCCCTCTGGATGCACATAGGATCTGTCGGCTAGCTGTAGCATAACTGTTGTAGGTCTTGCCTTCCCGATTCCTAGTTTCTGGAAAACCGATTTAGGCATCAAGTTTATGCTAGGCCCAAGGTCGCATAATGCTTTCCCGATATAGTGATTTCCAATGGAACAGGGTATTGTGAAACTTCCAGGATCCTTCAACTTGGGTGGCATACGATTGTGCAACATTGCCATGCATCCCTCTGTTGCAGCAACTGTTTCAAACTCTCCTAGCCTTGTTCTCTTGGACACAATGTCTTTAAGAAACTTGGCATAGTTTGGCATTTGTTCAATTGCTTCCACCAATGGTAAGTTGATGTGAACTTGCTTTAGGATATCAAGAAACTTCTTGAATTGGTATTCTTGCTTTTGTCGCTTCAACCTTTGTGAGAATGGTGGTGGAAGTCGGATATCTTCGATCCTTTCATTGGTTTGAAACTTGATTGACGGCATTGCCGGGACAACTGGAGTTGCCGAGGCATTATCAACTGGGGTTGCTGAGGCATGCTTTTCGCAAGTTACCGAGGCATCTTTATCGTCGGTTGCCGAGGCATGCTTATTGCCGGTTGCCGCGGCAATTCCTGGTTCAACATCTAAGGTTTTGCCGCCAGGTTCATCTTGATCTTTTTGTGGAGTTTTGTTTGATGAGCGGGTTTGAATCTCTCTAAGTTGTTGGCCACTTCTGGTGGTGATTGCCTTACATTGCTCATGGCCAGCTCCTCTTACGACTTCAGTATCGCTAGGTAAACCTCCTTGCGGTCTAATGTTCAGATTTTGAGCAAACTGTCCGACTTGATTTTCCAATGATTTGATTGCCGCCTCTTGGTTTTGCAATCTCATCTCGGTCCTATTAATAAAAGCATCAGTTCTTTTTATGAAATTACTATTCTCAGCCATATGAGATTCAGTTTTCATCATAAAAGCATTTAGAGAATTTTCCAAAGAACTAGATGTTGTCAGTTGTTGCTGCGGCAACTGTTGCCATGGCATATTCTGCTGGAATCCCGATGCTTGTGCATTCTGATTGTTCTGGTTTAGAGCATTGTTGGGATTACTCCATGAAAATTTGGGTGCTTCTTCCAAGCTGGATTGTATGTATTGGACATCACATTGTTGTTCCGATTGTAATTCCCCACATAAAAGCTGGATTCCAGATTCTGCATACATTCAGAAGAATTATGGTAATCACCACATAACTCACAAAAAGAATCCATTACCTTGACTTCATCTGTGTTGTTTGGTTTTTGCATGTTCTGGACCATCTTGGTTAAAGTGGCCAATTGTGCCGAAATTGAATCTGATGATCCTAGTTCATGTATTGTGGCTTGGCGTCTAACTCCTCCTCTTCTAGTAGATGGGAATTGATAATCATTCTTGGCCAGCCTGTTTAAAATTTGCATCGCTTCCTCCGGCGACTTATCTAGGAGTATGCCGTTTGCCGAGGCATCTAGCATCATCCTTGTTGGTGTATTCACGGTGTTGTAAAACATTGTTACTTGAGTCCATACCGGGAATCCGTGTAGGGGGCATTTGTGTAGAAGTTCTCTATATCGCTCCCAAGCCTCGTACATGGATTCATCATCTGCCTGCCGAAAAGAAGTAATATCGTTACGAAGCTTATCAGTCAGATTTTTAGGATTAAATCGAGCAAGAAAATCACGACAAAGATCGGTCCAAGATGCTATTGATCCGGCAGGAATGCTATTCAACCATGCTTTTGCCCTATCCCTCAGTGAATAGGGGAATAATCTTAATCGTAGGACATCGGGGGTGACTCCGTGTATTTTGAACGAGTTGCAAATCTCGAGGAAAGATTTCAGATGTTGTCGTGCATCTTCAGTTGCTGAGCCGCCAAATTGACCTATTGTGTTTATCATATTAAACATTACCGGTTTCAACTCAAAGTGGTCGGCTTCAATTTTAGGTGCGACAACTCCTGGGTTAAGTCCATCAAGATCTTCTTCAAGATAGTCTCGAATAGTTCTGTTTCGTGCAAGAATCACTCATCCTCCTGCTCGAACATCTTGATTCATATTGCCATCTTGATTTGCCATTGCTTCTCTTATCCTTCGTCTAAGTCTTTGTAAGGTTCGTTCGATTTCTGGATCAAAGGGATATTCTGGTGAAGTCGGTCTCGCCCTGGTCATATACCAATGCAAAACCAAAGTTTGTTAGCCCTTTGAATTTTAAACAAGAAAAGTAAAAAGAAAGTGCAAGAAAATAAAAACAAAGTCGCTATTGCCACTCCCCGGCAACGACGCCAAAAGCTTGTTGTGCGAAATAAGTGCTACGCAAATGTGCAAGTATACACGTCGCAAGTTATAGTATAAAAGATATCGTCTCCACAGGGATTGGTTCTACTTCAAGAATCTAGTCTCTTGCACTGTAAAAGTAAAAACATAAGTAAATGATTATATGAGTTTAACTAATGACTAATCTAGAAAGCAATAAAGTAAAAGAAAAGATGAATTCAAATGAGAGAGAGATAGGCCAGGTTATCGTGAGTTGAGGTGTGATAGCCGATTGGATTGTCTTGGTAAAAGAGTGCATGGGCAACTCAGTTACTGTGGCAACTTGCACAACGGGGTTGCCTTGGCAACTAATTGATGGTTGCCTGGGCAACTACTTGGGCGTCTGGGCAGCAACCTTTAAGGTTCGGCAGAGCGTTCTTCAATGGTTTCTTCTTATCCCTAAGTCGAAACTCTAGCTACTTGTGCATGCCGTGATAATACATCCCTGCGTGAATCAAGGGTGAACAACAACCAATCTTGCGCTCCTCTTAGCCGTTGAAATCCTTAACTTATTCCTAAGCTGAATTGATCTTCACCATCAATAGATTGAATAAAGATCATATTCATTCATTTCTTGAATCTAACTCTCCCGATGTTAGATAAATAGATGAAATCACGAGATCCTCTCCTAATTCACTCACAAACAAGAATAAGAACCAAGAATGAATAAACCTTGAAATAGAAAAGTGCAAACTCTTATTACCTAAACAAAAACAATAGTTTCTCACAACCACAAAACACAATAACCATAGCCAAATAGATTTAGTTCATGGCTAGGTTCCAAAGAAACACAAGATAAATAACCCCTAGCATGAACCCAATCGAACAAGAAAGAAAAGGATAAAGGGGGAGGCTTGTCGAAATCCTCCTTGCCCTAGGTGCTTGTCGAAAATTCTCTCCTCTTGCCCTCCTTGGACTTGTCGAAATTTCCCTATTGCTCTCTATGCATCTTGTCGAAATCTCCATCTTATTTATAGGGCTAGGCCAAAGTCCTTCTTTGAGGAGGAGTTTAAGTTGGAATTAAATTATCTTTAAAGAATATAATTCTTTATTATAATTGTATTCCTACTAGAACTTCTCCTATCTTCTTGGAATTTAATTCTTCTTTAATCTCTGCATGGAAATCAAATTCCTTTGGGTTTGGGCTTTGCTCCACGTCATCTTGGGCTTGTATAGTCATCAATTTCGACTACCATATCACCTTTACTCTTGTCGACAATTGCCATGGCAACTGGCTCGGCGTCTCCTTCATGCATTGCCCTGGCAACTAGCTCGACATTGCTTTGGCAAGTGATCCTGCACATACACACACAAAGCACACCAAAGCAGCATCTTTTCCACAAAAACTACCAAGTTATGTAATCAAGCTCAACGATGGAAGGAAACATGGATTAATGCATGAATAGCTAATTATGCAACTAATATGAGCCTAAGTCTAACAATAATATGAGTAAAAAGGGTATGAAAAATAGTACTTTTGAACACTTATCACCTACACAAACCTGACTTAGCCAAATGCTCAGCCATCCCATTCCGAACTCTTGGGACATACGTGAAGCACATAACACCATTTGAACGCGATAGACGATCTATGTCATCAAAGGTAGTCCGCCAATGCCAAGGTCGAAGAAGAACATAATTAGACCAAATTACAGCCACTTGAGAATCAAACTCCGATAAAAGATTAGCCGTACCCAGCCAATCGGCTTTCAACGCCGTTTTAATGGCCATAATTTCTGTAAAATCTGCCCCTTCACCCTGAAAATATAGCTCAAACAGTCATATTTCAGACCTTAACACTCCTCCACAACCCGACTTACCATCCTTTGCAGCCCCATTTACATTATTCCACAAAACCATCTTTCGGAGAGAGCCATTCGAGTTGAAAATGGGCATTAACTTGAGCTGCTGATGCATAGCCTAAAGGTTTTTCCCCTTTATTAGAACATCCTCTTTGATCGCCTTGATCCAAATGAACGCACGCAAATTGAAGTAAAAAATCAGGTCCATCGAGGTAGTGTGGTCCTTGAAGCCCTTCCATTCCCGTACTAACAATTGGTAAATTGATTAGAAAATTCGAGGTAGTGTGGTCCTTAGTTTTTCCCACAGTTAGTAAACAAAAATTATATGTAGAAAGTAATGTTTTTTTAGGTGAGAAGGGTGTTAGCCCTGAGTCTCGTTAAAAACCTCCTTAAACTTAAATAGAAGAAAAGAGTACTTACAAGGGTAAGAAACTTGAGCCTCGTTAAAAACCTCCCTCAATTTAAATAGAAGAAAAGAGTACTCATGAAATAAACGGCTAAGACCAAACATCAAAACAAAGAACACCAATAGGACCTTAACCAATATTCACGACGTCCTCCATCAAGCATTGCACCAATCCTGGTGGAGGTTGCTCAAAGAACTGGACTACCAAACTCCCGACCACCGCACATTCGGTAACTGCATTAGCAGCTCTATTACCGGCCCGATGCGTGCGCGACAAACGCATCACCCAGCCTCAGCTTTTCAACTCATTCAGATGTGCAACCAACGACGAAGAACCTTGAGGGATAACCCCCGACTTAAGTAACCGAAACGCATTTAGACAATCCACTTCAAGGACCACATAGCGATACCCCATCTCCCAAGCATACCCAAGGCCAATATATACGCCCCATAATTTCGCCTCCAACACCGAACAAACTCCAATAAATTTGGCAAAACCTCCTAACCACTCCCCATTATGGTCCCGTAATACACCCCCACATCAACCAAAACCATCCGTACTACGCCGAGTACCGTCCGTATTTAATTTGATCCAACCAATCTCTAGCACCCTCCGAGTTGCAATAACACCATGCGGGGCATTCGTACTAGGCGCAACATCCCCTCGGTACTCTAACGCTGTAACCACCTGCGCTAGCATTTGCTTGCTACGATCCAACACCGAGCCCCATCCCTCCAGCGGGTTCCTAAAAACCACATAATTCTTGAGTTTTCATATATTCCACGCAATGATCCCAAACATCAAATCCCACTCCTTAGGTATTTTGGCAAAGTAAGCCGGGTTTGAGAGGTTAAGTCGCACCCATTCCTTCACATCCAACGTTAGAAATTCATCCCATTTTTCCGGCTTGATCAACGAAACACAAGTCGCAACTGCCGTGGGGCACAAGCGCAGAACATGCGACACCGTCTCAGGCTCCCTAGAACAGATTTGACACGATCAACAACCACAAAATGTCGGCGAACCCTTTCCACATTAGTCATCAGCTTATTGCTAAGAGCGAGCCACAGAAAAATATGTATTCTCTCTGTGGACCACGAAACTTATGTACAAGCTTCTGTATACCATCCTGCACACCCAACCTATCCCCCATACGAGTCTCACAAGCTGATTTAATCGTAAATTGCTTCGAAGAGGAATGCTTCCAACCAACTAAGTCACCAACACCCCTGCAGCGGAGCTTTAACCACCGCAGAAAGTAATGTCTTTACATCCTTAGAAATATTTTTCCCCTCACCTTCCCCCTCAAATTGAGGTAAACTAAAGTTAGATATTTTAAGTGAAGTAACTGATACTTTGTTTTTTTTACCAGAAACTGCAGCAAGAGTAGGTAGAAGCCTTGTGTCACGGACAGGCCCCCTTTGCTCGGTTGGCAAGCCGTGCAGCAGTTGAAATGGGTGTTACCCAAACAAGTCAGCCTTCCTCATGCCTCATTGTCCAAGGAGTTATCTCGGTCTAGCCTTCTCAGGGTCACAAGGCCCTAAGGCTTTAGAGTTTCGAATCCCGCAGGGCCTAGCGATAGCTGCACTCCAACCTCGTACTTCAGCCACGAGCGCGATATGGGGCCCTATGGCCCGAAACCGTCCCTAGGTATTTCTCCCGGGGAGATAGTGCGCCAACCACTAGGCCCCACTGCCCGCACACCTAGGCCCCACATAGGCCTAGGAGTAGGTCGCTTACACCAAGGAAGCTCGGTCGCTAGCCCAGGCGAGGGGGATGGTGGAGACCCGACACCAGACCACTTCCCCCTAAAGAGCTAAATAAACTTACCAGGAATGCCGTGAATAGACGTTGCTTCGTCCCAAATGAGGACACTTTCTGGATAGGGCCTTCATCGTCTTCCTAAAGCTTCTTAACTTGCATCCTTGACTTGGTAGCTCCTTAGGGAATGCTCATATCATCGCTCGGTCCACCATTGCTCGGTCATGAATGGGCTTGTCAAGGCAGGGTCGCAATATAATAAGGGATGGCCTTGACATTTCTCCCCCACTTACTCTATCGATGTAGCCCTAGAAGGGATTGTTCTGACAGTCTCCCCCACTTCCTCTATCGAAGGCCTCATCGATGTAGTCCAAGAAGGGATGGTTCTGACATTCTCCCCCACTTCCTCTATCGAAGGCCTCATCGATGTAGTCCAAGAAGGGATGGTTCTGACATTCTTCCCCACTTCCTCTACCGATGGCCTCATCGATGTAGTCCAAGAAGGGATGGTTCTCCTTGATATTAACACCAGTTCTTCATCACCTGTTGAGCCGATACGGACCCCTGTGGCAGCACATCTTCGATTCGTGCTCGATTTGGTATGTTTTTCTTGTCCCGCCATTTGATCCTTCAAGCAGCTAATTCAATCCTTGATCCTGGGTTCTTTCTATCTTCTTTTGACTATGTTGTACATCCGTAACCATCTAGGCTGACCACAAACTCATTATAACCCAGTTCCACTTCTATCATGTTGACTTTTAGATTTATGCTCCCCCACTTTTACTCTGATTGTGGCTCGGGCAAAATACAAGTAACAAACCATCGATCCACTCGAACAAGTGCCTTGTAGTTTCTCTGTGCTCCACGATCTACCCATTAACCAACACAAATACAAAAGTAACATACCTGGCCATGAGCAGACGTGTTATGACTCGTCACTCAATGGCTTGCTCCTCGAAGTTAAGCATCTTCGCCAACTTTGCCCCATCTCGTACCGAGACCTCCAAAGTATTGAATGCGTCACTATACATATGTCATCAACATTAACCCAAGTTTGCCAGCACATGCTCGTGTTGCACCTGGTTGCTCAATAATGCAAAGATGATCTCTAGTTGCCAACACCGTATCGCATTATACTTGCCTTTTGTTCTCCTCAATACATCCTGTATTATAAGATATACAAGCAATTTTATCAATGAAAACATATCCACACAAGTCTCGTATGATTACCTGGTTGGCACACATTGCCTTATGCTACCACCAATCATGGTATGCCTTTGTATGTATACCTCAAGTGTTTTGACTATTTGAGAACACAGTCTCTACGATATGCTAATATCATCCACTCGTGAGGTTTTCTTCTTACTCAATTATACCTTCACCATTTATCAAGTGAACGCACACCAATATTCTCCCGAACAACCTTGCTCTTGTTCCAGTAGCAAAATAGATGGTCATATGCCCTCGCTAGAACTTCTTAATGGTCTCCTCTGGCCCTTGCAATAGCCAATCAAGTTGCCCCTTTTTTTTCGTTTCTCCTTCACTCCCTTTGTAACAGACAAAACTGTTAACAAGCACAAAAGTACACATTTGATCTCTTGACACACATGGCCTATACTCCATGGGTAAGTTAATTCCCCACATCTACTGATGTTTTCCCCATTATCCACTTACTAGAAAACTTCATCTTGTTATCACGCCCACAAAGTAACCTGTATTAGCACCCCAAAACCATCATATCAACATCAGTCTCGTGTCGTGGACTTCAAAATGATGTCTCACTTGTGCCCTCTACGTGTGACTTAGGTCTTCGCAGGAACCAAACTCTTCCCCATATACCCACGACATCTAGTCAGTAGAGTATTCTCATGTAGGATCAAGACCTCTTTATTCTCTTACATAATCTCGAATAGAACCTGTATTTGCTAAATCCCTTAGCTTCTTTTGAGCATTATATTCTACATTTTCGGGAAAGAAATGAGCCCATTAACTCTCCCTCTAGCTCATCACATATTTTGATAGGACAAACACCATTAATAAACTTGGACTGCCACCACCACTTGGCGTCCCCTATTAGATACACCAAGGCCACTGCGACCTTGTCTTTATCTATTTTAGTATGCGTATATCGGAAATAATGCTTGACGTCGAACAAGAAATTTTCAAGCTCCTTAGCATCTCTGTTCCATTCATACCGCTGAGGTTTTGAAACCCTAGTCCTCGGACCCTATCTCATCATCATCGAATTGCTCATAGCTATTTGTATCAGGTTAACTTGAGTCTTGATCTCATCTAGTCCGAACTTCATATGACTCAATGCTTCTTTTGCCTCCATTACCAAAATCTTTGATAGTCTGGGTTAACTCTTGCTGCGTTTCCTTTATTGCTCAAAACCGATCATTTGATGCCATAGCTCTCGTGGCAGCCACTACGGCCTTAAGTTCCTTCACCCGACTAGGGTCTACCAATCCACCACCTTGTGTTGACGCCCTAGCACATGGGTGTGTTCTCTCTCTGTGGGAAATACTCGTTCCACATTTTCGCGTTTGTCACCATTCTTGTCGACACACACAGAATCATTGTGCCTGCACAGACATCGACTTTTACAAATAGATGTGATATTTGTATCGTGTCCTTCTTTGTTACATGAAGCTAACATTTATCCCTGTTGCATACGACCAGGGCTTTTTGACACCTGCCAAACCTTCAAACCATCTTGGTTCTCTAATCGATTGTCCCCACATCCCTCAAGGAATTGATAGGAACACCTGCCTTCAGAACACACACAAAGAGAAAATTGACCACGAAATTGGTTAGTCCAATTACATAACAATAAAATGAAATGTACCTTACAAGTTCAATGGGACTTTCCAGTACGTCTCCCACTGCAATTTCACGCTCCGTATTGCCAAACTCTGGGAAGTGAGTTATAAATTCCTTGACCACCACATTTCTATTTTTGGGTAACACTGACATATCCGTGGTAACCAGGTTTTGCTTTTGGTCTCTTGGTCCATACATCAACTTTGACCTAAGCCTTGGCTTTACTAGCTTGCCCCACCAACTAGCTTGTCGGTAGTAACCCATATCACCACTGCCTAAATTGGGGATTTTGTAACACTTGGTGAGATCTGAATTATACTTGAATCATCACCACATACCCATCGAGCTTGTCTGTCCCACGCTTGCTCTTTGGCTCTACTTGTGAAGGAACTCCTAAGGAGAGCTTTCCTCAGATGCACCCACATTACCAAGTTGTACCACCCTTGTGTTTCTCACCCAAACGAGTAGCTTTACAAATAGCACGTTGCCTTACCCTAGCCAACATCCCCATCAAATAGCACGTTGCCTTTGTCATCTCATATTTGCAATTTATTGCCAAAGAATCTGGTCCAAACTACCACACCGCAACACATTCCTTTTTACCTTAAGACCCAATGTGTCTTGAGAAAATTGCCATTTACAGACAAATCATTATCTATGAGAAACATTTCCCTTAGGCTCCTTGATTTTATCTGACAATGTAACTTTTCCCCGAGAACCCATGATGTGTCCGTCCGTTACAAGAGTCCACGACAACAAGAGGGAGCATACCAATAACTCTACACTCCCTTTTACTCCATTTTTGTTTTGAGAGGGGCCACTCCATCCGGTATACAGCGATCGTCGTGATCCTTTGACCACTTCGTTAAATAGTTCGAGGTCCTAAGAGTCTTGTCCTGCACCTTAGACGATCACACTATACCAAAGTACTCCCACAACAAACGAGTTTTATCATACCCCTTTGATTTTATCAATGGACGAATCCACCACCTTGAAGAACCCGACTCCGCCGCATTGAGTCCCCGAACCCAAAGCAATTATGGAACGGTTTCAAGTTGTCTCCAACTCTTTCTTTTATGGTTAGTCTACGAACCCATGACTATCCGTTGTATCACTCTACAACCATCTATACCCACTCCTCTTTTCACCTGGAAAAAGATAGTTAGGCAACAATCAAGCACCACAGTGCTAGGATAAACAATATTGCCATTAACTTCCATCAATCAAGAATTTATCCCATTACCCTGGAAATGACAAGCACCAATATGTTAGATTAACAAAAATAATCACATTTTATGCTTCGGGCTGCACACGCCCTTGTACTAACAGGACAAAACAAACATCAATAAGCAAGGGTTACCGACACAAGGCAATGTATCAAAATAAGCATCACTATTACCGATAGCCACCATAGGGAATGACTCTCCTCTCGAGTGATGCGTAAGCATCCCCATATTACTAGAATTCGTGCCCCCATGCTATGAGGAATACACACTTCATCATGTCCCATAGACAGCCTTCAACGAGCCTTTAAAGCAACCCAAAAAAAAATATTGCCAGTGTCCCAAATCACGGATATGCACTATTATGCAAAGATCAATCTCATCCACAAAAGTTCTTACGCTTCTTTGCACCTCAACTCGATCGCCGTCTCGATCAGCCAACAACAATGTTACGCCTGTAATGAACAAATGAGCACCACTGTGCCCTAATTCATACGCGCCACCGCGCTAATGTAACACATCGGCACTACCTTGCCAAACCCACCATTAGACACCTTTGCGCCTTGACTAGGTCTTGATCAATCAGCATAAAGAGTCACCCTGCCTACCCCACTCGCGGAAGCGCTTGGCGTAGGTTCTAGCCACCCTGCCTACCCTCACAGGGCGCTCGGCGTGAAACTAGACCACCCTCCCTACTCCACTAATGGATGCGTTTGGCGTGACATTACACCATCCTGCCTACTCCTTGAAGAGAAGCGCTTGGCATGGGATTAGACCACCCTGCCTACTCCCCATATGGGAACGCTTGGCGTAGCCCCCCACCCTGCCTACTCCAGTCTAAAGAGTGCTTGGTTTACTATCATTCGACCCTACCTACTCCATTTACCGAAGCGCTTGGCGTAGAATCCACAATTCAACGCCTCTGCGCACAGAAAAAAAATAGTCTCTCTTTTTTTTCCCTGTCATGATAATCCACCCTGCCTACTCCACCTGTGGGAGTGCTTGGCGTGAGACCAACTGATCCACAAATAGTCCAACTCTCATTTTTGCTACACATCCGTCTGGCGTCATCACGCACCACAGCCACTAAATAAAGCATCATAGTGTTCCAGTTGGTGCATGAGCACTATGGCGTTTGGTTAACAAATACGCACCACTGTATCAAAAGTCATAGCCAAACGCCAACGTCACATGAGTACATTGTCCATCGTAACCTGGCTCTGATACCACGTGTCACGGACAGGCCCCCTTTGCTCGGTTGGCAAGCCGTGCGGCACTTGAAATGGGTGTACCCAGACAAGTCAGCCTTCCTCATGCCTCATTGTCCAAGGAGTTATCTCGGTCTAGCCTTCTCAAGGTCACAAGGCCCTAAGGCTTTAGAGTTTTGAATCTCGCAGGGCCTAGCGATAGCTGCACTCCAACCTCGTACTTCAGCCACGAGCGCGATATGAGGCCCTATGGCCCCAAACCGTCCCTAGGTATTTCTCCCGGGGAGATAGTGCGCCAACCACTAGGCCCCATTGCCCGCACACCTAGGCCCCACATGGGCCTAGGAGTAGGTCGCTTACACCAAGGAAGCTCGGTCGCTAGCCCAGGCGAGGGGGATGGTGAAGACCCGACACCAGACCACTTCCCCCTAAAGAGCTAAATAAACTTACCAGGAATGCCGTGAGTAGACGTTGCTTCGTCCCAAATGAGGACACTTTCTGGATAGGGCCTTCATCGTCTTCCTAAAGTTTCTCAACTTGCATCCTTGACTTGGTAGCTCCTTAGGGAATGCTCATATCATCGTTCGGTCCACCATTGCTCGGTCATGAACGGGCTTGTCAAGGCAGGGTTGCAATATAATAAGGGATGGCCTTGACACCTTGCACCCGAGGGGTGCATTTGTTTCACGCAAGGTAAGATTATATCTAGAATAAAATTCTCGGAATGTAACATCACCTGATACATTACTGGAAATAGAACATTACTTTGTTTGGTTTATTTGATAAAAATGTAAGATTAATGTGTTTAGTTGGAGGAATATAAGATTACCTGGAAGTAAGATTTACCAAATTATCCTTGTGTTATAGTTTCTTTTTAACATGTTAAACTTTCGATATTAAATTAGAAATATTTGCATAAAATGTCATAGAACTATTTTTGTCACACTGTCTAAAATTTACAAAAACTATACATTTATCATATTATTAATATAATAATATATTAAATATTTTTTAAAAATATATTTTACATTTGCATACCCTTGTTGCTCTCTATTAAGATATTTTTGTGAATTTTCAAATGCTAAACATTTAATATGTTCAATTTTTTAATTTTATTACTTATAACATGCAAATAAATTAAAGTAAATAATAAAATAAATCTAAAAGTTGTAATATAGTGATAAAAATTTTAGATCATAAGTTTAGTCTTCTAAAATATTTTATAAGATGATAAACATCTTATAAATCAAAGAAAAATTAAACACATCAACTCCTAACTTATTAATTTGCAAGCAATATGCAATCCTAACATATAGGCTATAAATATCATAAATATAATACTAATAAAAATAAACTAAATATTAAAAACAATATTTACATACGTTTAACACCGTTTAAATATTAAATAAAAATACTTAATTAATTTACACCATAAATAATTAATCATCTAATTAAAATTTTAACAAAGGATACATATGAACAAAATTCATTAACTTAGTGGTAATATGGTCCAAATAAATAAAAATTGACAAATACTTAAGAAATTGGTGGGAAATCATTCTAATTTCCCGTCATTTAGGGGGAAAGTGACACTATTGAAAAAAATTATTATCTCGAGCAGAATGCTCTCAAGCCAAACAAGAGAATGTCATTGCGGGAAAGATTATTATCCGTAATAATAATCTTTTTTCGTAAACCAAATGTAGTCTAAATAGTAAATTTATAATCCAGTACATTTAGAGATGGTAAAATTTTAAATTAACACAATAGTAAAAATAAAATCTTTAACCCCTGAAAATTATATATTTATTTAATTCTTTTAGAGGATGTGAAATTTTAAATTAATATTACATTCTCAACATTTTTTTATATAGACCTTTTTAAAAAGAAATTTATAGTTTCGTCATGCTCTCTACAATTATCCCAGTCCAAGCTCTAAATATAGGATAACGTGTATTTTTTATTACATAAATTTACTATTTAGGGTGCATGAGTCGCACCTGTCCCTGGTGCCGTCAAATTAAACCTAAAAAAAGCTTTAAATTCGATATTTATACTGGTGGGACAAAGTAGCAATAATTCTGTTGCTGAAATAAATTTCCTCCACGTTTTAGTTTAATACATTGATTAGTTGGTTCGGTCTAGCATTTATATATTTGCAATAATTATTTTTCATCACATTTTTTGTTTTGATATTTTTTTTAGCTGAAATGATGTCATGTTATCATGATATGATAAATTTTCTATACTCATCAAATATATGTGGTTGATATTTCAAAAAAGAATTTGATATTTTTAGTGTAAATTTCTCGACTTTTAGTTTAAATATAAATTTTAGTTTTTAGATTTATAATAAAAAAATTAAAAACTTTTTATTGTGAACACAAGACTTAAGTTAAAAGTTTAATTTAGTTCAAATCGATCGATTACTTTTTACGCACGTATACAAACTACTGGATCTATTTTTGTTTCTCATAACTAATTTATTTAGTTTCATCTGCATTTCAAATCATTCCATAGCAGATTCCTCTTTATCTTTAGATTACTACATTTTTCTTTAGTACGTATTCGTTGGTTTCGCTTTTCATGTTTTGTTCCTTGATATAAGTGCTATTGCTTGTTGAATCTTAGAGTATACATGGTTCGAGAAATATTCTTAAGGACGTTGTCTAGTGTACATTTCATGCAAGTTTAATATATAACCTCATTTCATCCTAACATCTTTTCTTTTCTTTTTTTAAAGTGCGGTGAAATAATATTTTTATTTTTTTAAAAAAATTGAAGTACATTTCAACATAAATCAAAAAACACTTTTTAACTTTAAAAACACTTTTAAAAAACAGTAGTGCATAACATGACCTAAACCACATACGTGAAAGTTTACAATTGGTTACCAAATAAGGACATGAGTGGTTTCATTCGGAGTGGATTGCTGCCTAAGCATAGGCACCAGTATAAAATGGGGCTTTGTTAAAACAAACAACAAACTACTCCCCTTGAAAGCTAATTCTTGATTATAACCAATAGATCATCTTTCTGTGAAACAATGGCATCTTCAGCTCTGGCTGGTAAGGTCGAAACCGACGTAGAGATCAAGGCATCTCCTGAGCAGTTTCACGACATGCTCGCCAACAAACCTCACCATCTGCACCATACTTGTAATGACAAGGTTCAAGGGTGCGATTTACATGAGGGTGAATGGGGGAAGGTCGGTACCATTCTCAGCTGGAGTTATGTGCATGGTATGGTACAATTATTAATTATATAAACATAACAAACTCACTATTCTAATTTTCGTACTTTTCGATTCATTTCTTGATCTTTGTGTATGTTTAGATGGAAAGGCTAAAAAGGCGAAGGAGGTAATCGAAGCTGTAGACCCTGATAAGAACTTGCTCACTTTTAGAGTGCTGGAGGGAGATCTAATGGAAGAGTACAAAAGTTTTCGAATCACCCTTCAAGCTTCGCCCAAGAGCGAGGGTAGTGGCAGTATAGTGCACTGGACCATGGAATACGAGAAGCTGCATGAAGGGATTGACCATCCCGAGACTCTGCTGCAATTTGCGGTCGATGTCTCCAAAGACCTCGACGCTCACCTCACCAAACCAAACTAAAGGATCAGTTAAGAAAATGGCATGTTGGTATCATTGCTATTGCTACTACTTGAAGTATAATTCGTATAATTAAAGAATAAGTTCACTGTTCCCTTGATTGGGGGTGTCAAATATATGTATGTTTGGATATGTATGCTGTCATGCGACGGAGCTTTATATTTTATGCTATGTCCGTGGTTTAGTTATGTATCGATTTGAATGTATCTTGTTCTTCTATTTGTGAGCTAAATATAAAAGTGCTATGATTTCGTTATCTCTTTCTTTTTTTTCTTATACCTTTTGAGTTATTGTTGGCCGTATGCTCCTTATTGCTACCCATTTAACGCTTTAGTCGAGAAAATATAAAATTATATGGAAAAAACTTTGATAAACAGGTCGTGTAAACTTTAGTTTACACATGCCTTTTAATTTTAGGAGTTAGGGTTTTAGTTTAGGGTTTAAGGTTTAGGGGTTTAGGTTGTAGGGTTTAGAATTCAAGGTTAGTGTTTAGAATTTAGTGTATGGGTTTAAGGTTTAGGGTTTAGTTTTTAGGGTTAGAGTTAAGAATTTAGTATTTGGGTTTTTATAGTGTCAATACACAAACTTGTGTAAAATTAATTTTACACAGCCTGTATATCAAAGTTTTACCCAAATCATATATAGCCGAGTTTTGTTGGGGCTGTAAAATTGGAGGTTGTTCTTGTTTTGGTTCTTAAATACTCGTTTATAATGTGGTGAAGTGGACGTTCTTGAAGTTACCTTAGATCGATGGTGGCTCAGAGGGTTAGTGGTCATTAGGAGCTTCCTCATTTGCCATGGTATATCGGTGTGGCAGCATGGTAACTTAGTTGGGAGTTTTGTGAGTTTCTACTTATCCTTACTTTTATTTTTCTTTGAGTTTTGAAGTTTGGTGGTGCGGGTAACATGGTTATTTATGCTTGGTTTTGTTTATGTGGTGCTTGGTCTCATCTCCCTTGGTGTTTTGTTGGTTAGCTTTGATGGATTAAGCATTTTGTCATGCTGGGTTGTTCTGCAAGGTGTGACTTTGTGATTGTTTAGATTTGACTTAAATATGGTTCGGTATGTTGGTTTTGGTTGTTGGGTATTTGCTGTGATTTGTTTTGGGGGTTGGGTTTTAAGGGAGCTTTAGTATGTGTTTAGGTGTGATATGGTTGGGTTGAGTGTAATATAGGCACCAGTAGTGTGTGTTTCGGGTGTATTTTTGCTTTTGAAGAATGGTTTAGTGAAGTTAGTCATTATTTCCACGGATAAGTTTCGGGTTTGTATTATACCTCATTGTGTATACTCTTTTCCTCCATTTAAGTTCATGGAAATTTTTAATGAGGCATACAATGTAAGTTTTGGCTTTATTTTATTATAAATAAAATTTTATTTGCCGAGAAAAAAACCCATAACATTGTAAATGTTTACAATAAATTTGAACAAAAACTTGAACAACTCGACTTGACCCAAATCAAAAAATTTCAGATAAAGTTTGAGTTATAAAATATGATTTTCAACTCGATTAACTCGAAATTTTTTTACTTGACTCGACTCGATCGAATGCCTATCTCCACCAGAGATGACACTTGGCGTAGGTAGAAGCCTTGTGTTGTGGCCGCTCTTTGTATAGGACCGCAACCTAGTAGTTGTGTCATGACCAATAATGTATAGGGCCACACGGTAGGGTAGAGAGGATAATGTCCACATTTTAAGCATTATGTTTTAGGGAAGGTGTCCCATTTCAAGCGTAATTATGGTTCTCATTCCAAGTATTTTTATGTCTACACTTAACATCTTAATTAAATTGTTTTCGTATTTATGTTGGAGTGGACAGTTGACATGTTGTAGGGTTGGACAACTGATCGTTTGTGTCTTAGGCACACCATCGAGAGTCGCTCATACGACCCTTATCGATAGTGTGGGACAAGTATTATTTTCTAATCTGATGCTTTACTTTTTTATATTAAAACCACTCTTTCTTTCAAGAAGGTGGAGATCGACTATATGGGCATCCGCTATGCCCTAGAGATCAAATTGTAACTTGAAGGATCATATTATGATTGGAGAAATAATTCGATGCTTGCTTTATTTTAAACAAATTATCGAAAAAAATGTTAACCTAGTTGGAAAGTGTCGCTTTCAAACATCGCACGGCTTACCGATCAAGTGAACGAAAGCATGTCTGTGTCACGTTTCACCCTAAATAGTAAATTTGTGCTCTAGTCCATTTGCAAATGGTAAAAAATTAAATAAACACAATAATAAAACAAAAAAATTACCCCTCAAAATTATAAATTTATTTAACTCTTTTAAAAACTGTAAAATTTTAAATTAATATTACATTTTGACCCACTCAACATTTTTCAATTTAAATATTGACCTTTCTAAAGAAATTTATAGTTCCGTCATGCTCTCTACTATTATCCCAATCCAAATTCCTTTTTTTTTCAAGTCCAATCCAAATTCCAAATATAGGATGAAGTATATTTTTGATTACATAAATTTATTATCGGGTAAATTACGTAAATCATCACTAAACTTTACCCTCAAACCTATTTTGGTCACTGAAGTTTCAAAACGTCCACTTTACTCACTGAAGTTTAGACATTGAACGTTTTTGGTCACTCATTCGTTAACCTTTTGACGACGTCCATTTACTGGTGGATGAAAGAATTTCTCCAAGATCCGAGCGGTGAAAAACTCCATCAGCACGAGGGAAGCAACATACTAAGAAACGGGCTCCATCTGACAACGAAGGATGGAGATCGACGAGAGAGAAACCATAAGGTTTTTGGTTGAACCATGAAATTCGGAGCACTTTCTGACAAAATGGAGGTCGAATTCATACTCAGGGGACCGAGATAAAGTGATTGGTGAAATTCGGGACCGAACAACCATCATCTACGATCGTTTGGGGTTTAAGAGTGACAAAAAAGTTTAATGTCTAAACTTCAATGAGTAAATTGAACGTTTTAAAACTTTATTAGCTAAAATAGGTTTTAGAGTAAAATTCAATTATGATTTACATAATTTACCCTTTACTATTTAGGGTGCATGACTCTTACCTATGTATGGTTTTCAAATTAAACTTGAAAAAAAAAACCTCTAAATTATGACTATGTGTGACGTGAACCAATGTCTTCGGTAGAAAAAAATGATGATCATTTTAGGAGATTCAGATTCGAATACATGTGTATGCAATATTTGTGTGCGTTGTCAAAAAGTTTATAAAAATATAAACATATGCTCCCCCGTGTAATCACACCAATATATTAAAAAATTGTGTGATGTGTGCATGTCCTATCTCATTAAACTATTATATATATATAGATATATTTTTTGTTAAATAGAGAAGTATTATATTCTCACGTCGAGATTCAAACTCATATAAGATGGGGCAAGATGAACATCCTTAGCCACTAGGCCAATTAGTGAATCTCATTGTATATATACATATATTTATTAATTAGTCTTTTACATTTTAAAAATAAATAATTAAACTCACATAAAATGAAATAATATCAATATTTTTCACTACTTGATCAATTATTAAATCTTTTATTGAAATATATATATCGAATGTAATTATAATCATAAATTCGATAGCAACAATTCTATAGCTGATCCCCCCCTACCCGTTTGCGCGATGGTCGATCAAGATGGGGGTTGGAATTGGGATTTATTGAATTTGTACTTGCCGAATGAGGTCCTTCAGAAGCTTGCTGCAGTCAAACCTCCCATATCCCATTCTGGAAGCGATAGACCGGGTTGGCTATGGGAGGAGAATCGTAATTTTTCTACGAAGTTTGTGTACTCTGCGTTAAACCTGATACGGGTACTCTTAATTCTTTTAATTGGAAGAAGCTGTGAGGGCTGAAATTGCCGCAAAGGATTAAAGTGTTTCTTTGGCTGGTTGCTCACCAACGGCTATTGACGAATGCTGAACGGGTTCGCACCTATTGCTTCTTCGGATGCTTGCTTGTTGTGTATGGGAGGGGTGGAAATTATTGACCATGTTTTACGCCATTGTACTATGGCTAGGCGATTATGGAGTGGCCTGGTTAAAGCGGATAAGCTTGGTGAGTTCCTGGCTCTACCTTTCGATGAATGGCTGCACAAGAATTTGTTTGTCACTGATGCGGCTGCGAGTAATAGGAAGCATTGGCCGGTTCAGTTTTCTGTTGCTTGTTGGCTCTTGTGGAAGCATAGATGTAGCCGTCTTCTTGATCCAGATTACTGTCAGCGAGAGGATCTCGAGCGTTGTTGCTTTCGCTTAACTGTTGAAATCACTCGAGCTTTGGCGAGTCATCCAAATCATGTGGGTGTTCGGCATAACAGTGGATTAATTTGGCAAGTTCCTAAGGAGGGGTGGATTAAAATTAACTCGGATGGAGCTGTGAATTTGACTAATGGAATGGCTACGGCTGGGGAGGTGATTCGTGATGCACAGGGATCCTGGTTGTTTGGTGCTTCGCGCAGCATTGGCCGCTGCTCGGTTCTCCTTGAGGAGCTTTGGGCTGCTCATGATGCTTTGGTATATGGATGGAATTTAGGATATCGGAAGGTGATGCTAGAGACGGACAATTTGGAGGTTTCGAGGATTATATTGAACACTTCTACTAGCCTTGCTGGAAGTGCGATTGTTGCGGCCATTCATGAGTTGTTAAGTCGCGACTGGAAGGTTCGGATACGACATATAGGGCGTGAGCTTAACAGGGTAGCGGACAAGATGGTTACTTTGAGCCGGGGTGCTCCCACAAGCTCCACTATTCTCCTAGGTCGTGGGTTCAAGACCCAGTAGGAGCAAAAATTTCTCTTTTCCCTCCCCTAGCTAGAAATTGTTAAAAAAAATTGAAGTACATTTCAATTTAAATTGAAAAATACTTTTGACTTTAAAAACACTCTTGAAAAACAATAATACAGGAAAAGGCGTAAATTACATACGTGACCGGTTACAATTGGTTACCAAATAAGAACATGAGTAGTATCATTTGGAGAGTATTGCTGCATAAGCATAGGCACCAGTCTATAAAATGGGGCTCTGTTAAAACAAAGAGCAAACTACTCCCCTTGAAGGCTAATTCTTGATTATCAAAGTCAAGAGATCATCTTTCTGTGAAACAATGGCATCTTCAGCTCTGACTAGTAAGGTTGAAACCGATGTAGAGATCAAGGCATCTCCTGAACAATTTCACGACATGTTCACCAACAAACCTCACCATGTGCACCATACTTGCAATGACAAGATTCAAGGATGCGATTTACATGAGGGTGAATGGGGAAAGGTCGGGACCATTCTCAACTGGAGTTATGTGCATGGTATGCTACAATTATATAAACATAACAAACTCACTATTCAAATTTTCATGTTTGTTGATAACATTAAGATGCTTTATTTGTTTAGATGGAAAGGCTAAAAAGGTGAAGGATGTAATCGAAGCTGTAGACCCTGATAAGAACTTGCTCATTTTCAGAGTGCTGGAGGGAGATCTAATGGAAGAGTACAAGAGTTTTCGAATCACCCTTCAAGGTTCGCTCAAGAGCGAGGGTAGTGGCAGTATAGTGCACTGGAAATTGGAATATGAGAAGCTTCACGAAGGGATTGACCATCCCGAAACTCTACTGCAATTGGATGTTGATATCTCCAAAGGCCTCGACGCTCACCTCACCAAACCAAATGATCAACTAAGAAAATGGTACGTTGATATTATTACTACGATTCGAATCAGTACTCTTGTGTTTAAAGAATAAGTTCACAGCTTCCTTTCTTATGTATTCTGATATAAATATGATATGTTGTCCAAGAGAGGAAGCTCTGTGTTTTCTTGTATGTTTGTTGTTTAACTATGTATCGAATTGAATGCATCTTGCTCTGTTAGAGTTGTGATCTAAATTCTTTTGGGATTTGGTTTAAAGTTAGAATCCTACTTTTAGTAGATCTTGTTTACTTTATATTAATTAAAGGTAGGAAACTCAGTTTGAGTAGAATTTGTTTCTATGCAAGTTTCCTCTATAAATAAGGAATCTATCCTTATAAATAGATACTACGGAATAAGGGTTTAGACAGAACATCATAAATCAGTTGTAATCTCTTTCTCCATCATAGTGAAAGTTTTGATCATCTGCCTGTGGTTTTTCCCTTTTGGGTTTTTCACGTAAATTCTTGGTGTTATTTTTCTTTTATGTGTTTGCGCTTATTTACTTGTCTCGTCATTATCATCCCGGTAGTATAACAAATTGGCATCAGAGCTTTTCAGGTTACCCAGGATAATGACGACGGTGAAGTATGAAATTCCGCTGCTGGATTGCAATGTCAGGTTTTCGCTATGGCAGGTGAAGGTTCGAGATGTTCTTGTTCAGATGGATATAGATGGTGCATTAGATGAGTTTGATAATATGCTGAAAGAATGGTCGAATACAGAGAAGCGCCGCAAGGATAAGAAAGCTGCTTCCCAGATCCGTTTGCACTTATCAAACAGTATTTTGCAGGATGTTCACAAAGAGAAGACAGCTGTCGACTTATGGGCAGAATTGGAACAAATTTGCATGAAGAAAACTTTGACCAGCAAGTTACTCCTGAAGCAACGCCTATACTCCCACAAGTTAGCAGAAGGTTCGAGTCTTGACGACCACCTAACCGATTTCAAGAAGATCGTCTCAGATTTGGAAACGATGGAGGTAAATTACATTGAGGAAGACTTATGTTTGATTTTACTTTGCTCATTGCCCACTTCATATTCGTCTGTTAGAAGCACCCTCCTACACAGCAATGATACCCTTACTCTTGAAGAGGTATATGATAATTAGAATTCACATGACAAGATGCAACATCTTACCGGCTCCAAGTTCCAAGCAGAGGGTCTCATGGTGCATGGATCGACTAGTTTAGACCGCGAAAGAAAAGTTGATCGTAATTTCGGCAGTCAAAATAGAGGCATGTCCAAGTCGTCAAATCAAGGTAAAACACGTTATTTCTGCAAAAGGAAATGTCATATTAAATCTGAGTGTTACAGATTACAGAATAAGATAAAGAGAGAATCTGAGAATCAGAATTCCAGTAAAGATGAAGCTGATATTGCAGAGGAGTATAATGATGGTGAACTTTCAGTTGCTTCCGGCGAAGACTCTGTAGCGAGTGAGGAGTGGATTATTGAATCTAGTAGTAGTTTTCATATGAGTCCAAATTGGGATTGGTTTACGACGTATAAACCTGTGTCTACAGGTGATATCTTGTTGGGATATAATGTCTCTTGTAAAGTTACAGGTATTGGCACAATCAAGATTAAGATGTTCAATGAGATTGTTCGAACACTTGGTAATGTGAGGCATGTTCCATATTTAAGAAGAAATATGATTTCGTTAGGTACTCTGGATTCAAAAGGGTACAAATACTCCAATGAAGGTGAAGCTATGAAAATTTGCAAGGACGCTATCGTTGTGATGAAAGGGTATAAAAGAGTAACCAATTTTTATGTTCTGCAAGGTTCAACTATTTTAGGTGATGCATCCGTTGTTTCCTCATGCGTGTCAAATGACGATGTTACTGGTGAAAGCGTCTTGACTGAATCAAGTAAAAGAGGATTTTGTGTTGAACATGACAACCATGGGCATAACGGTTCAAGTAGGCAGAAAAGAGTTCGATTTCGTGGGCATAACAAATTTGAAAAAAAGAATAAAGTTGAATTCCGTGGGTATAACGGATTTGAGAAGCTTAAGAGAGTTCAATTTGCTTCAAAGATAAATAATGAGAAAGGTAGTAGTGCCATTGATGATCGGAGTGTGTTATTGCTCTTGGTGATATAGTTGTGAGCAAAGTTGGCACTAATGTTGATCTTACCGACGTGAAGACTAAATTACCTTGTACATCCAAGGTTGGGCAGGCTTGGATTCAGTCGGTGTTCATTTTTGAAGACTACCCCTTGAAGGGGTTTCGTGGAAGAGGTGGAGATATTGTTTGTCTCAAGTCAAGATTTGTTAGAGTTGTGATCCAAATTCTTTTAAGATTTGGTTTAAAGTTAGAATCCTACTTTTAGTAGATCTTGTTTACTTTATATTAATTAAAGGTAGGAAACTCAGTTTGAGTAGAATTTGTTTCTATGCAAGTTTCCTCTGTAAACAAGGAATCTATCCCTATAAATAGATACTAGGGATTAGGGGTTTAGACAAAACATCATAAATCAGTTGTAATCTCTTTCTCCATCATAGTGAAAGTTCTCATCCTCTGCTCGTGGTTTTTCCCTTTTGGATTTTCCACGTAAATTCTTGGTGTTATTTTTCTTTTCTGTATTTGCGCTTATTTACTTGTGTCATCATTATCGTCACGCTAATATAACATGCTCTTCTCTCTGTGTGCTAAATATAAAAGTGGTTATGCTTTCATAATCTCTTTCCTTTTTTTTTCTTTTAATTTTTGAGCTATTGTTTGTCATTTGCTCCTTATTGCTATTAGGATTGAACATCCGATCGAGTAGAGCAAAAAAAATTCGAGTTAATCCACTCGTCCTCTACATGTTTTGTATTATTATACTCGAGCTATCTTTTGTTTCCTGTATTTATGAGCATGGCATCCTATAGTTTATGTATGCGATTAATTGTTTGTATCGTGTGGAACCTTATGAAACTCATAGAAATGATATAATTTCTTATGAGATTCAAACACAAAAATCATGCATAGTGCACACTTTACCCAATCTTTCCTTTTTGTGGTTAATTGGTATTCTTTAACTGGGCGATGGCACGTGTTGTCATCTGATTGGTTGATTAATTTTATTTAATAAAATTAAAATTAGGATCAAATTGATATAATATGTACTTAACAGGGACCAAATGTAATTATAATTTTTTTAACTGTCATGTCACCTCTACGTTAGATTTTAACTAGTGGTGGTCAAAATATGACCAATTAAATAGTTCGGTGGTCAGATTTTTAATTTTTTAGTTAGGTGGTCAAAATAAGACATACCCAATAGTTAAGTGGTCACACAGTTAGTTTACCCTTATAATTTTAATGTATGACATATATTTTTTCACTTTTAAGACAAAAGAAATAAGTCTACCAGGAAGTCTCATATCAATCAGAGTTTCGATAAAATCTCACTCAATACAATCATAAACTTTTTCAAGATCTACCTTAATCGTCATCTATGCATTATGGCCTTTCTTGTTGTTCATTGAGTGAATAGCATCTTATACAAGTATAATATTGTCAGTTATATTCCAAATGAACATGAAGCTAGACTAGTTTAAAGATATTCACAATACAAGAACGTTTTTAGTCTATTCACAATAATCTTTGTAACCACCTTATAAAGCACAATGCATAGACTAATCGGACGAAATTAACTTTTTTGGAGCTTCAATCTTAGGAATTAACACCAAAAGTGTCTTGTTTGCCCACTCATCCGATGTTTGACCTTCAAAAAAATTGGATACAAATCGAAATACCAAAACTCCAACTATATATCAATTCTTTTGAAAGAATATTGCTTGGAAACCCTCCAAAACCGAATCTTTTAACGGGTCCATACTGAAAATAACTTGGCATACCTCTTTCATTGTAATCGAACACGGCAATGGCCTCAACTGTTCACTACCAAGTCTTTGAAAGTTACCAATGGAATCCAAGGCACAAGGCTGTTGATTTTCACTAGTAAACAATGCTTGAAAGTACCAAACAACATGATCTTTCAGAATATGTGAATCCTTGCTGTTAAAAATCAAACATGATTTTTTGGTTCCCCTAAGTCGGCAAGGTGATAAGAATTAAATGGATGAATATTCTAGTATGGCGGCAATGGAGTGTTAGAATTCAAATCCAACTAGAAGACAACATGTGACAACATTAAAAGATCCTTATTAATTAAGGATGGAAATTGGAAACAAAGTTGGCAACTTCATGGAGCTTCCAAGTGTGGTTCAAGAGTCCTTAACATTTAAGCAATGGATAATGTGGCAATGTGTAGAAAATTCTAGGATTAGTTTAAACAATATTTAATTAATGTCTAGACATTTCTTTAAGTCGGTTTACTAGTACTATAAATAGGCATGTGTTGTAGTTGGTTAGATGTATGAGTGAAGAGTGAAAATTGAGAAAACAAGCTTAGCAAAGTTTTAGAGAGTGAGGTGAAAAAAATATCAAGTGTGTATGTGTGAAAAACTAGCAGCAGCTAGTGTTGTGTCAAAAATATTTGTACTTGTGGTTTGTTCATATTAATAATATAGTATTGAGTTTTATATAGAGTGCCCACCAACGCTTCCAACAAGTGGTATCAGAGCCAGGTTCGAGTTCATGCAGAAGAGAAGATGGCCAACATGATTCAACCACAGATTCCGAGATTGACGAAGACGAATTATGACAATTGGAGTATTCAAATGAAGGCTTTACTCGGTTCTCAAGATTGTTGGGACATTGTCGAGGAGGGCTACGTCGAGCTTGAAAATGTAGTAGCAGAAGCAGTCTTAACCAATAAAGAGAAAAGATCATTGAAGAAAGCTTGTAAGAAAGATAAGAGGGCATTATTTTTCATTTTTCAAAGTGTAGAAGAATCTACCTTTGAAAAAAATTTAGATGCAAAGACCACAAAGCAAGCATGGGAGATTTTGCAAAAATCTCTTCAAGGTGTTGAAAAAGCAAAAAAGGTATGCTTACAATCTCTATGAGCTGAATTTGAAATATTAAAAATAAAAAATACAGAAAACATCGATGATTACGTTAGCCGTGTAAAAGCTATAGTAAATGAAATGAAAAGAAATGGCTAAACCATCGACGAGGTTCGAGTGATGGAAAAGATTTTGCGGTCGTTGACACGAAGATTTGACTACGTTATTGTGGCAATTGAAGAATCAAAAGATTTGTCTCAAATATCGATTGATGAGCTTGTGGGTTCACTACAAGCCCATGGGTAGAAAATGAAGCAAAACGAAGATACTAGAAATTTAGAGCAATCCTTACAAAGCAAATTAAATGTCAATGACGGTGAAGCTAGTAGCAGCTACACACGAGGCAGAGGAAATCGTGGCAGATATCGTGGAAGATAGAGATATGGACGAGGAATTCGTGGACGTGGTGGTCGATCTTTTAGCACTAATCAAACAAGCGAAAATTACCAAACACAAGGTCGTGTACTAGGTTTTAGGGGTTGAGGCAGATATCAACAAGGAAATAAATCTCACTTACAATGCTATAATTGTAAAAAAATATGGCTATTTCAGTTACGAGTGCATATCAGCTCCGATGCAGGAAGAAAAAAGCCATGTAGCTGCAGCTGAAGAAGACAAGATCAAAAATTCCCATGTATTCCTCATCAATAAAGGAGATGAAGAATTTAAGAAAAATATTTGATATTTCGACAACTGTGCAAGCAATCACATGAGTGGCCGAAAAGAGTTGTTCGTGGCATTAGACGAAACAATTCATGGCCGTGTAACCTTTAAAGACAACTCATACGCAGAAGTCAAAGGTAAAGGCGAAGTCATGATTATTCAAAAGAATGATGAAAAAAATACATATCAAATGTTTATTATGTACCAGCTTTGAAAAGCAATATTATTAGTCATGGCCAACTATTGGAAAAAGGATATGAAGTCTAGATGAAGAATCGCTCACTTTTTATTAGAAATAAAGATAGAAAATTAATTGTTCGAGTTAATATGACACGAAGTCATCTCTTCACCATCGACATCGAGGCTGGAGAGGTAAATTGCATGAAGATTAATATTAAAGAAGATTTTTGGTTATGGTATCTACGATATGGATATCTGGGATTTTCTGGTTTGAAGCTGTTATCGAAAGCAAAGATGGTGAATGTATTACCAGAAATCAACCCTTAAAAGCAATTGTGCGAGGCTTGTATCAAAGGAAAATAACACCGACAAAGCTTTGAAGTTGGAAAATCTTGGAGGGCCAGAAGACCTTTGGAGATTGTGCACACTGACATAGCTGGCCCTTTTGACATAGCATCACTTGGTGGAAATAGGTACTACTTAACTTTTATTGATGATTTTAGCAGGAACTGTTGGGTATATATTTTGAAAGAAAAATCAGAAGCCCTAGAAAAGTTCAAAGAATTCAAAGCAATGGTAGAAAAGCAAAGCAGTCAATATATAAAGATACTCAGATCTGATCATGGAGGCGAGTATACATCAAATTTATTTAAAGATCTCTGTAGAGAGTATGTTATTATTCATCAGCTAACAGTTAGATACACACCTCAACAAAACAAAGTTGCTAAAATAAAGAACCGCACTATTCTCGACATGGCAAGAAGCATGGTAAAAGGTAAGTGTTGCGTGTGATAAGTGCTACGCAATTGTGCAAGTATACACGTCGCAAGTAATAAAGTGATATGAGTATCGAGTATCGTCTCCACAGGGATTGGTTTGGGCCACTTTGCTTAAGTTCTTGCTTTGTGAAAAGTAAAAACACAATTAAAGGATTAAAGGAGTTTAACTAATAACTAAACTAGAAAGCAATAAAGTAAAAGAAAAGATGAGATCGATTGAGAGAGATAGGCTAGGTTATCGTGAGTTGAGGTGTGATAGCCGATTGGATTGTCTTGGTAAAAGAGTGCACGGGCAACTCGGTTGCCGTGGCGACTTACTTGCACAACGGGGTTGCCTTGGCAACTAATTGATGGTTGCCTGGGCGACTAGTTGGGCAACTACTTGGGCGATCGGGCAGCAACTTCAAGGTTCGGCGGAGCGTTCTTCAATGGTTTCTTCTTATCCCTAAGTCGAAACTCTAGCTACTTGTGCATGCCTTGATAATACATCCTGCGTGAATCAAGGGTGAACAACAACCAATCTTGCACTCCTCTTAGCCGTTGAAATCCTTAACTTATTCCTAAGCCGGATTAATCTTCACCATCATTGGATTGAATAAAGATCATATTCATTCGTTTCTTGAATCTAACTCTCCCGATATTAGATAAATGGATGAAATCACGAGATCCTCTCCCAATTCACTCGCAAACAATAATAAGAATCAAGAATGAATAAACCTTGAAATAGAAAAGTGCAAACTCTTATTACCTAAACAAAAACCAATAGTTTCTCACAACAACAAAACACAATAACCCCAACCAAACAAGTTAGTTCATGGTTGGGTTCAAAAGATATACAAAGAATAATCCCCAAACCATGAATCTAATAGAAGCAAAGAAGAAGAAGAAGTCGAAATTTCCCCTCCTTGCTATCTTGTCGAAATTTCCCTCTTGCTCTCCCTTTTGGATTGTCGAAATCTCCTTGCTATTTATAGGGCTAGGCCAAAGTCCTTCTTTGAGGAGGAGTTTGAGTTGGAATTAAATTATCTTTAAAGAATATAATTCTTTATTATAATTTTATTCCTATTAGAACTTCTCTATCTTCTTGGAATTTAATTCTTCTTTAATCTCTGCATGGCAATCAAATTCCTTTGGGCTTGGGCCTTGCTCCATGTCATCTTGGGCTTGTAAAGTCATGAATTTCGACATCCATATTGCATTTTGTCTTTGTCGACAAATGCCATGGCAACTGGCTCGGCGTCTCCTTCATGCATTGCCCTGGCAACTAGCTCGGCATATCCTTCATGCATTGCCCTGACAACTAGCTCGGCATTGCTTTGGCAAGTGATCCTGCACATACACACACAAAAACACACCAAAGCAGCATCTTTTTCACAAAAATCACCAAGTTATGAAATCAAGCTCAACGGTGGAAAGAAACATGAATTAATGCATGAATGACTAATTATGCAACTATTATGAGCTTAAGTCTAACAATAATATGAGTAAAAGGGTAATAAAAATAGTACTTTTTTGAACACTTATCACGCCCCCAAACTCGAACTATTGCTTGTCCTCAAGCAATGCAAACTAACAATTACACCGCCAAGACTTTAATCATCAAAGACATGCTTCAAACTTGAATTCAAACCTCGGAACCGTGGCACAAAGTATGATCACCTTTTAATTTTTCGGATAACACAAAAATTACCCAGAACCAAACTATAGTGCTCGTGACAATGTGTGTGCGTAGTTGTGAACAAGTTGATTTTCAAGATTCTATGTGAACTACAGGCTTTTATTAATTTAATTATCCGGGCATTTGTTTTTATTTTCACTAGAGCCAATTTCGGGCACCTCTAGCAAAGTAAGCTATTTCTCATTTTATTTTAGTCGACTAGAGCCAATTTGGGCACCTCTAGCGATTCTTTAATGTGCATTAACTACTAGAGCCAGTTTCGGGCACCTCTAGCAAGAAAGTGTATTTACTACTAGAGCCAGTTTTGGGCACCTCTAGCAAGAAATTAACTTTTAATTTTCAATTTTAAATTTACCCAAATTTTAAGCAACCTAAGTTCACTAAGTTTCTTTGAATCAACAACCCACAACCGTGTAAAAAAATTCAGCATCATAGTAAAACTCTAAGTTCTTTTCATGCAATCCTAAAATTAAAGGTTATTTCAATTAAGTACAGTGGCAAAAATTCATCATTGGATATTCAACAAGTCTTAAGCAATTAAATCAAATTAAAGGCATGGCAAGTAACATATGCAACCTATATGTGATTGCTAAAGATGAATGCAACTAAACATGAAACTAACTAGAAACCAACACCCCCAAACTCGAGAAAGCATTGTCCTCAATGCATGTAAGAGTGAAACAAAATTTAAAAGAAACTAAATGAAATGAGTTAGTCGGAGAGGTCGTCACCTCGATTGATGAGTTTCCTTCGTGCCGTTTGCTTGATTCAATTTTCGGTCGGTGGTTGAATGCTTGAGGCTGGTACCGCGTGAATAGCATTGCCTTGATTTGGTCCATGTTTGCCGATGCAGGTTTACTTGCATGTGCATCGATAGTTGCCGAAGCCATTGTTGTTGCACAGGCATCGCCGATTTCCGTTGTGGTTGTTGTGGCGAGTAGTCGGCGATAAATTTCCTTATCATGGTGGTTGTGAGTCTTGTTGTGGAAAAGAAAATAAAGAAAACCTGAAACTAAAGATAATGAAGAAAAATAAAATATATCCTAAAAAATAAAGAGAAAAAAATAACAAAAAATAATAGAACAAAATAGTTCAAAAAAATAAAATAAAAATAAATGTATCGATAGTTGCCGTGGGCGTCGAGGGTTGCCGAGGCATGCACATCCATGGTTGCCGAGGCGTCGGGGGTTGCGAGGCGTCGCGGCGTCCATGGTTGCGGAGCGTGCGTATTAGGAGTTGTTGCGGTGTTGAAGGTTGCCGTTTTGATACTTCTTATAGTCCATCCGCACCCTCCATCGGGTGATAATATTGCCCAAAAAGAGTTTGGCAAATGTGCTTGCCACTACTCCCTTTTTATGTTACCATGGTGGAGGTGTCTTTCTTCTTTGTTCGCTTGTAGTCCATGTATACTCTCCACCTTGCTACTATTCCCGAAGGCACAAATATATTAATAGGAAAAATTATATCCATTCTCAACCATTCAATTACCTCATTCTTGTCGACTTCTATCATGGTTGGATGTAGCCTTTGTTGTCGTGGCAATTGCTGCTCAAGCCAATTGCCGTGGCAATCAGTTTGTCAAATTTTCTCTAAGTCAAGGGAAGAATCAATTTTCTGAAGAGCTTTATGAATCCAAACACCTTTTTCTTTTGGCCTCTCAAACATCTCCATCGATAGAGATTTCGATGGCTTCAAATCTACCAACCTCGGTTCCTCAAGACATACCCGCAATGGACGAGGTGAGTTTTAAAGAATTCAAAAGGTTCAACTATTACCTGCTCATATTCCATTGGCAAAGTATTATCATCTCGTTGATCTTGTATGTGGTCGAGTAATTGCCGTGGCAATTGTAGATGAGAGCAATCTATAGATTCTGCTTCAACATCAACGTTGTAACCTTCCGGGCATCAGGTTCCTTAGAATTTGCTGTAGTATTATTGTTCTCGGCTTCACCGAGTGTTTGTCGCGGCATTGCTCTGCTCAGGCTCCTCAATCATTGCCGAGGCAATTTGTTGTTCATGCTCATCATGTGTTGGGCAGTCTCTCTCATTGGCATCCTCTTGACTTTGAGGTTCTAGTTGTTCCTCACACATCGAGAGAGAGATTTCTTTGCATTGCTCCTTGTCCTCTTGCCTTGGGACTTGATATCCCTAGGAATGAATTGTTGGTGCATGTTATCCATGACATATGTGGATCTCCCAATTGATCTTCTGAATCCCCTAAGGTTGCATCCCATTGAGTTATCCTCGTATCCATAGATTTTGATAGCTCTCGAATCTCTTCAATTGATCCGTCAAGTCTAGCCAATGAAGCTAGTAACGTTTCCTCAAAGAATTGGAATGCTCTTGAAAAGGACTACATTGCCATGGCATATCTGTTTCTTTGCGGCAAAATTGTTATGGTAAAAAAAAAAATTTGAGCTTTTTGATCATACCATGAAGAATTTTGCTGCTGGTTCCCTCTATGGTCCTCCATGTAGTTATATGCACCGAAAATGTGAGGGCAATTTTCAAACACATGATGTTCTCCACACATAGCACAAGATTTTTCCATGGTATAAGTTCTTTGGGCTTTTCTCGGTTGGTATAGGTAATCATCAAAGGGTGCAAGGAACTCTTGATTGAATTGATTCATATCTTCCAACATCATCTCTCGAATAGATTGGTTTTTATTTCCCGACATGTTGATGTTCCTTAACTTAGAGCGCACCTAATTTTTTTTTAAAACAAACAAAAAGAAAAGTTAGTAAAATTAAGAGAGAAAAAAATGCAATAACAAAAACAACTAACACCAATTGCCAATCCCGACAACGGCGCCAAAAACTTGTTGCGTGTGATAAGTGCTACGCAATTGTGCAAGTATACACGTCGCAAGTAATAAAGTGATATGAGTATCGAGTATCGTCTCCACAGGGGATTGGTTTGGGCCACTTTGCTTAAGTTCTTGCACCGTGAAAAGTAAAAACACAATTAAAGGATTAAAGGAGTTTAACTAATAACTAAACTAGAAAGCAATAAAGTAAAAGAAAAGATGAGATCGATTGAGAGAGATAGGCTAGGTTATCGTGAGTTGAGGTGTGATAGCGATTGGATTGTCTTGGTAAAAGAGTGCACGGGCAACTCGATTGCCGTGGCGACTTGCTGTAACGGGGTTGCCTTGGCAACTAATTGATGGTTGCTGGGCGACTAGTTGGGCAACTACTTGGGCGATCGGGCAGCAACTTCAAGGTTCGGCGGAGCGTTCTTCAATGGTTTCTTCTTATCCCTAAGTCGAAACTCTAGCTACTTGTGCATGCCTTGATAATACATCCTGCGTGAATCAAGGGTGAACAACAACCAATCTTGCACTCCTCTTAGCCGTTGAAATCCTTAACTTATTCCTAAGCCGGATTAATCTTCACCATCATTGGATTGAATAAAGATCATATTCATTCGTTTCTTGAATCTAACTCTCCCGATATTAGATAAATGGATGAAATCACGAGATCCTCTCCCAATTCACTGCAAAAACAATAATAAGAATCAAGAATGAATAAACCTTGAAATAGAAAAGTGCAAACTCTTATTACCTAAACAAAAACCAATAGTTTCTCACAACAACAAAACACAATAACCCCAACCAAACAAGTTAGTTCATGGTTGGGTTCAAAAGATATACAAAGAATAATCCCCAAACCATGAATCTAATAGAAGCAAAGAAGAAGAAGAAGTCAAAATTTCCCCTCCTTGCTATCTTGTCGAAATTTCCCTCTTGCTCTCCCTTTTGGATTGTCGAAATCTCCTTGCTATTTATAGGGCTAGGCCAAAGTCCTTCTTTGAGGAGGAGTTTGAGTTGGAATTAAATTATCTTTAAAGAATATAATTCTTTATTATAATTTTATTCCTATTAGAACTTCTCCTATCTTCTTGGAATTTAATTCTTCTTTAATCTCTGCATGGCAATCAAATTCCTTTGGGCTTGGGCCTTGCTCCATGTCATCTTGGGCTTGTAAAGTCATGAATTTCGACATCCATATTGCATTTTGTCTTTGTCGACAAATGCCATGGCAACTGGCTCTCGCGCGTCTCCTTCATGCATTGCCCTGGCAACTAGCTCGGCATATCCTTCATGCATTGCCCTGACAACTAGCTCGGCATTGCTTTGGCAAGTGATCCTGCACATACACACACAAAAACACACCAAAGCAGCATCTTTTTCCACAAAAATCACCAAGTTATGAAATCAAGCTCAACGGTGGAAAGAAACATGAATTAATGCATGAATGACTAATTATGCAACTATTATGAGCTTAAGTCTAACAATAATATGAGTAAAAAGGGTAATAAAAATAGTACTTTTGAACACTTATCAGTAAGCACATACCACGAACTTTTTAGGCCGAAGCAGTTCGTTGTGCAGTTTACCTGTTAAACTGTTGTCCAAAAAAAAGTGTAAAATACATAACGCCAAATGAAGCATGGAGCGGTCAAAAACCAGGAGTTGGACACCTCGAAATTTTTGGATGTATCGCATACGCCCACGTTCCTGAGCAGATAAGAAAGAAGCTCGATGATAGAGGGAAAAAGTGCATCTTCATTGGCTATGATGAAAGAAGCAAAGCTTATAGACTCTACAATCCTCTTACTAAGAAAAAAATTATTTCGAGAGATGTTGAGTTTGATGAAGCAGAATACTGGAGATGGAGCCAAGAAGAAAAGAAAGTTGATGGACTATTTTTTAATGAAGATAAAGACGATAATGATTTTATCAACCAAGATGAACAAGGTGATGATCAAAATCCTCAACAAAGCTCTATTATACCATAACTATCAAGTAGCAACAGCAGTAGTGGCACAATAACAGAAAATCCTGAAGTACCTCCGACTGAAGTTCGAAGGTCTACAAGGGAGAGAAAAATACCAGAAAGGTACAATGATTATGAATTACAAAATAATGTTTCACTTTTCTGTTTGCTTGCAAATAGTGATCCAATAACATATGAAGAAGAAATTGAAGATGACAAGTGGAAGAATGCTATGAATGAAGAAATTGCATCAATAGAAAAAAATGATACATGGGAGCTAACATGCTTGCCAGAAGGTTACAACCCAATTGGAGTCAAATGGGTGTATAAGACGAAGACTAATAAAGAAGGAAAAGTAGAGAAATACAAGGTGATGCTAGTTGCCAAAGGCTATAAACAAAGACAAAAAGTATACTACGATGAAGTATTTGCTCTAGTGGCAAGAATCGACACAATTAGACTTCTCACAGCAGTTGCAGCACAAAACAAATGGAAGATTTATCAGATAGATGTGAAGTCAGCATTTCTGAATGGCTACCTAGAAGAAGAAGTTTATATTGAGCAACCATCTGGATACATTAAACAAGAACATGAAGACAAAGTGTACAGGTTGAAGAAAGCTTTATACGGATTGAAACGAGCTCCAAGAGCATGGATACAAGAATAGATGAATATTTTCAGGAAAATGGGTTTGTGAAGAGTTCGTACGAGCATGCTTTATACACAAAGAAAAATAAAGATAGTGATATCATGATCGTGTATCTATATGTGGATGACATGATTTTCACTGGAAATAATCCAGGTATGTTCATTGATTTCAAGAAAGTTATGACTAAAGAATTTGAAATGACAGATATTGGTGAAATGTCATACTTTCTTGGAGTTGAGTTAAAACAAATGTAAGATGAAATTTTGATATCTCAAAAGAAATATGCAAGGGAAATTTTAAGCAGATTTAGAATGAGAGATTGCAAGCCGGTAGCCACTCCAGCAGAACCAGGAATGAAATTAAGTGTTGGTTCAACAAGAGAGCCCATGAATCCGACATTGTTTAAAAGCATCGTTGGAAGCTTAAGGTATCTAACTATCACACGACCAGACATAACATACGCTGTGAGATTGGTAAGCAGATTCATGGAAAATCCAAAACAAGATCATTGGATTGCAACAAAAAGAATTTTGAGATATGTCAAAGGTACGTTGGATCATGGATTACTCTACAAGCATTCACAAAATTCGAAGCTAGTTGGATATTCTGATAATGATTACGGGGGAGACTTAGATGATCGGAAAAGTACTTTTGGATATATATTCCATATCGGCTCTGCATCATTTTCATGGTCCTCAAAGAAACAACAAACGATAGCTTTATCAACATGTGAAGCAGAATATATAGTTGTTGCTACATGCACATGTCAAGCAATCTAGTTGAAGAATATTTTGGACGAATTAAATTTTGCACAAGAAGAGCCGACTACATTTATGTTGACAATAAGTCTACCATATCTCTTGCAAAGAATTCAGTCTCTCATATTCGAAGCAAGCATATCGATACAAAGTATCATTTTATACGAGAACAAGTGAAGAACAAAATGTGGAGCTAGTTTATTGCAGAACAGAAGATCAACTTACAGACATCTTTACGAAGCCCTTGAAAGCTGAAACATTTCATAGATTGAAAGAAAAGCTTGGGATGAAAAATCAGGTTTGAGGGGGAGTGTTAAAAATCAAACCTGATTTTTTGCTTCCCCTAAGTTGGCAAGGTGATAAGAATTAAATGGATGAATATTCTAGTATGGCGGCAATGGAGTGTTAGAATTCAAATCCAACTTGAAGACAACATGTGGCAACATTAAAAGATCCTTATTAATTAAGGATGGAAATTGGAAACAAAGTTGGCAACTTCATGGAGCTTCCAAGTATGGTTTAAGAGTCCTTAACATTTAAGCAATGGATAAGGTGGCAATGTGTAGAAAATTCTAGGATTAGTTTAAACAATATTTAATTAATGTCTAGACATTTCCTTAAGTCGGTTTACTAGTACTATAAATAGGCATGTGTTGTAGTTGGTTAGATGTATGAGTGAAGAGTGAAAATTGAAAAAACAAGCTTAGCAAAGTTTTAGAGAGTGAGGTGAAAAAAATCACCTAGTGTGTGTGTGAAAAACTAGCAGCAGCAGCTAGTGTTGTGTCGAAAATATTTGTACTTATGGTTTGTTCATATTAATAATATAGTATTGAGTTTTATATAGAGTGCCCACCAACGCCTCCAACACTTGCACCATGAACCATCATCTAAGTGGAGCATTCGAATGGCGTTACGACGTCTTCTATTCATAGTTGTTGCATAGAATAACCTCATATTCCTATCATGTTTAGCGATCCAATTGCTACAAGACTTTTGGTGCTATAAACTCTCTTGTTCAAGTATCAAATCCAGTTCTTTTTTAGAGCAAAATCCAAATTCGATAAGAAAGGTGAATCTGAAGTCTCCAAGGCTTTTTCAATACCACAAATCCGGGAGAGGATGAGGGCCTTCGGACGGGCTATATGGCCAAAGACCTCATCATTCCATACCTGGCTCCTCCCTGGAAATGTCACCAAGATATCAAAGACAGAAGTCTCATTATTCCAAGAATTCGCCATCAAATTAAAAAAATTCGGATGCTCATTTCAGGCAGCCAAGAAACGCTAAGAACGTTGAGTATCCAAAGGTTTCGGCATATCTGTGGTTAGGAGGATCGGTTTATGATCAGAACCCAGTTTTTGTAGATGACATCCACATGAGAATATTGTCTTTAATTACTCAAAAAATATATGTAAAAAGTTTATATTTAAGCACTTTGAAAAATCAATATCTATTCAATGTGAAATTTAGTAATGCATATCTCATATTGAATAGGTATTGGTTTTTTAAAGTGCTTAGATATAATCTTTTCACACATTCATTGAGTGATTGAAGAAAAGATCCACATGCGTGCGTTGTTGTCATCCGGCATAGTTTGTGTTCGTGTTTGTGAAACACGAACCACATGTGTTTTTATCTTTTTGGACAATTTGTTTAGTATTTTTTCTCCCAGTGTTGTGGCAACAGAAAATACCATAAACGTTCTGTGCAAAACATACCTTCCCGTAATGTGTCACTGGTGAAAGTGTGTCCTCTCAAACACGCTTTTGTCTCGTTATTAGAAATGTGTGTTATTTTAAAATTTAATAAAAAATTAGTGTCATTTAAAAAAATACTTTTAAAACTCGATAAATTTGAGTAAAAACCTATTTGATGGCAATTACCTCAGCATGTGTCGAAGACAATTAGTTAAGAATCTGTTATTAGTTTGTTGAATTTGTCAGTCTATTAGGTCATTGTTCGTTTGGACTATAAATACTCAAAATTTATGTAACACAATTCACATAATCCATTTTCAATAAAACCAGATTCATATTTCTATATCCTGTGTTTTTGTTATTTCACTAACCCTCATCGTTCTTCATCTTCACCACACACCGATCATCATCTCCAAAACCTATGTTTGCTTTCTCACAGCCGATCATCATCTCCAAAACCAATGCGTGCTTTCTCACAGCATGATCATGGCCTAAATTTCATACGTGACGGGTTACAATTGGTTACCAAATAAGGACACGAGTGGTATAATTCAGAGCGGATTGCTACCTAAGCATAGTGTCACGGACCAAACTTTTTGGATCGAGACATTGGCGCAAGCATCAGATAGGGAGGTTGTGCGCAATGTAACGGGCTTGCCAAATGTGGCCCAACACTTGGGGAAATGCGTAGACCAAACCTTTGGGACCGAGGCATTGGCGCAAGAATCAGCCAAAGAAGGTTTGAGCGGTGTAACAGGCTTGCCAAGACCATTACACTTGGCCCAGCACTTGGAGAAAGGCGTGGACCAAACCTTTGGGACCGAGGCATTGGCGCAAGAATCAGCCAAAGAGGGTTTGCGCGGTGTAACAGGCTTGCCAAGACCATCACACTTGGCCCGACACTTAGAGAATGCTAGAAAGCCCGCAAGCCCATAGGACTTAGCCAAATCCATGGAGGATTCAGGAGGGTAATTCGATCAAAGCATCATCTATTTATTTGAAATATAATTTATAGATAATGTTTGTGATAATTAGAGATTTGAATTGAGATTTGATAAGATCAATCTCGACCGTCGATGTAATTTAAACTGAGCCGTTGGATGTAGGGGAGTTCAACTATAAATAGAGGCTCTCTCCTCACTTGTAAATCACTTCACTTCACTTACTCATTCACTTTGAGTAATACAAGAAGCATTTACTCTAAAATCTCTGAGTGTTCTTCATTGTTCTTGAGTGTTCTTCGTTGTTCTAGTTGCCAATCTCTTGCCGTTGTTCTTTTATTAGCTTTCGCTTAGAACGATCTTTCGTTCGAGGGCTTCGGGAAGTGTTTGATCTTCCGGAGCGAGAATTTTGGCTGAGTTAGGTGTTTGTCGAGAGAGCTTCACCTAACGCCGTGACAAGGGATTTCAGGGTGACTTAGCCGACGTTTCAACCGAGAAAGCGACTAAGGTCCGCACGATTCGTCTGGAAAAAGTCTAGCCTGGGACAAGATCCATCGAAGCCTGGAGGGCTTTTCCGAGCTGCTGTCGAGCATGAGTACTCGCAATGATGGTTGAAGGCTGAATTAGGCGCAGGAATCGACCAATTAGCGTCAAAGACGTCTAAGGCCGCATGGATCCGCTAGGGTCAAGTCTAGCCCCGTGACAAGTGGTATTAGAGCGAGTCGAGGAAGGGACTTGCGTTCAAGCCAGCTTGCAGGTGTAGTCGAGTGTGGTGGATTCCAGCTTACAGTTGCAGTCAAGCGTGGTGGTGATTTGCGTTCGAGTTAGTCGAAGTGATCAGGGATCAGACTAGTTCGTGGCAAAGTGGTGATTGAGATGACACCAAAAAAGAAGACATTGACAATGGATGAAGTAAGAAAGATTCTTAATGAATTTGACGAGAGGAGCAGCCGTCTTGAAAATAAGGTGCAATCGAATCTCGAATTCATAACGGTCGTGGAAGCTTGGGTCGATAAACTCTTGGACTTCGAGAAGGTGGCCAAGGTGGTGTTTGAACATCTAGAGTCGGTAAACCTTGAGAAGCTGGGTTCGTTGGATTTTGAGATGTTAGAGTCTCTGGAAGGTATCTAGGAGGAGGTTCAATGGGCTCTTAATGGCTTGGATGTGAAGATATCTGAGCGTGGCGATTCCTTAGAGGCTACACTGTAAACTCTAAGAGAGGAGGCCAAAAAGATCCAAAGTGTTGTGGAGTCACGTCTTGAAAAGTTAGAGTCCATGGAGGGCAAGTTCAATGACGAGACGCAATGCATCCTCAACGAGTTGGAGTTAGTTCGAGAGAGTTGTGCTTGTGAAGCCAAGATGGGGGCTTTGCAAAAAGCAGGGGATTCTTCCAAGGAGAAAATCGCGAAAGAGATCCAAGAAGTTCTCAACTCGTTGTACGAAAAGTTGAACCAACAAGATAATTCCCTTCAGGATGCAGTGGAGACAATGAAGGTAGAATTGGAGTCGTTGGGAAAGAGGGTTCTTAGGCTTGAAAAATCCGAATAGGAGGCCAAGCAGACCCAAGGTATTTTCGAGTCCCGTCTTGACGAGGTGGAGTCCATAGATGACCGGTTCAAGGATGAGACATGCCAAGTTCTCAACAAGTTGGTGACTGTTTGAGGGAGTAATGCTAGTGAAGTTGAGATGGAAGCTTTGCGAAAAGAAGTGGGTGAGCTCAAGAGGGAGCTGCTTAGTTGCAAGACCGCAATGAGTGAATGTGATGTGCTCAAGACCTTCTTAGAGGGATTTAGATCGGGGGCGAAGCTCGCAGTAGAGCAGATAGATGCCCAGAGACTTTTAGAGGCTCTCGTTGTTGCCGAACCTCTGACCGAGCCCGCAGAATGCAAGTAGGCGAATGTTGAGTCAACCAAGCCCAGTTCGAGAGACAAGGGGAATGGTGAGGCTAAGTCCATGCCAGAAAAGAAGGGGAGCAAGAAGTTGAAGTGTTACTACTGTGATGGTCCTCATTTGATAAGGGGATGTCCCGAGAAGAACCGCCTAGCTGCCATGGTAAAGACAGCAGACGAGTCAAATGGTGAAGTAGCAAGACTTGGGGCGATTGTGTGTGTTAATGCCGCCAAGCGAAGTGAGAACCGTGGTTTGACTACGAGTGCCAAAGTAGTCCAGCCAGTGATGAGACTTGGTGCGATAGCAAGTGAGAAAGTTGTCGAGCCGAAGGTAAATACGAGGCGATTGGAATGCTATCGATGCAAGGGACCTCATAAGTTGCGGAGATGCCCGTTTCGAGCCAAGTGGTCCGAGGGACAGGACAAGGCCAAGAGTAAAGAGCCTGTGAAACTTGGTTCAGAGTTGTCTAGTTCTGCCAAGGTAAGCGGAGACCATGAGCAGAATGGGTTGAAGATGTCCGGGAAGGCTGGGAAAGAGCTTGCCGAGAATGTTCGAGTGAAAAACATTACTTTTAAGACCAGTAGAGTGTCGAATGGGGGCTGAGCCATTGAGCGACATTGCAACCGTTAAGATGCCACCTATGGTAAGGTGGGAAAGAAGCGAAGGACTTCGAGGAAAAAGTGCCAACGCAAGATTAAGCAACTAGAGTGCTACCAGTGTAAGGGGGCTCACAAATTGTGAGAATGCCCGGATCGAGTCAATCCATCCAAGGAGTTGGGTGAACCTGAAGAGAGTGAGGCTGCATCGTTTGATCCGATAATGTCGAGTTCTGCCAAGGCCAAAGGGGACCGAAAGCAGGAAGAGGTGACCATGTCTGAGAAGGCTACTAAGGAGCTTGCCGAGGATGTTCGGGGAAAGAGCATCGCTTTTGAGACTATTGGAGTGTCGAAGGGGGCTAAGCCGTTAAGGGACATAGTAACCGTGGAGACACCACCAATGGGCAAGGTGGGAAACGAGCGACGAACTTCAGGTAAGAAGTGTCGACGTAAGAGAAAGCACTGAACTTCAAGAAAGAAGGATCGATGCAAGAGAGCACCAAACTTCGAGTCAGAAGGGCGGATGCAACCAGGAGCAACGGACTTCAGGGAAGAAGAGCCGATGCAGAGTAGCGCAGCGGACTTTGTGGCAAAAGTACCGATGCATGCAAAGAACTTCGATGAAGAAGGTTCAATGCAGAGGGGGCCAGACTTCAAGGAGAAAGAAGGGCTGACCTGTTTTAGAGTAAATGTGATCGAGGAGAAGGTACATCTCAAACACATTCCTAGTGTTTTTGGTTTTGATTTACCATTGTTGATGAGCGTAGGTCAAGTAAGACCTAGCCTTCAGTGCGGGGGAAATGAAGATTGGAAGAGACCTTTCAGAGTTCAATGGGGTAAGCCATAGTTGTCGACGAATCTGAGAGTTCAGTCTGTGTTCAATGTTGTGACAACTTCCAAGTCTTTTAAGCAGGACCAAGTGGGTCTGAGTCGAGGTAAATCGGAGTTTGTGGGAGAATGCTCCTACAAGAGAGATGTATCAAGAGGCGTCTTAGCACGCGATGTTCAACGACAGCTTGAGTCGAGGCGAGCAGTTCATATGGGGGAATTGCATGAAGCTGAGGCATCGACGAGTAATCAAGTTGACCCTGCCCAGGATCGTTCGAGTGCAGCGACGAGGGCGTCGCTAAGTCAAGTGGGGGAGAATGTCACGAACCAAACTTTTTGGATCGAGACATTGGCGCAAGCATCAGATAGGGAGGTTGTGCGCAATGTAACGGGCTTGCCAAATGTGGCCCAGCACTTGGGGAAAGGCGTGGACCAAACCTTTGGGACCGAGGCATTGGCGCAAGAATCAGCCAAATAAGGTTTGCGCGGTGTAACAGGCTTGCCAAGACCATTACACTTGGCCCAGCACTTGGAGAAAGGCGTGGACCAAACCTTTGGGACCGAGGCATTGGCTCAAGAATCAGCCAAAGAGGGTTTGCGCGGTGTAACGGGCTTGCCAAGACCATCACACTTGGCTCGGCACTTGGAGAATGCTAGAAAGCCCGCAAGCCCACAGGACTTAGCCAAATCCATGGAGGATTCAGGAGGGGGTAATTCGGTCAAAGCATCATCTATTTATTTGAAATATAATTTGTAGATAATGTTTGTGATAATTAGAGATTTGATTAGATAAGATCAATCTCGACCGTCGATGTAATTTAAACTGAGCCGTTGGATGTAGGGGAGTTCAACTATAAATAGAGGCTCCCTCCTCACTTGTAAATCACTTCACTTATTCATTCACTTTGAGTAATACAAGAAGCATTTACTCTAAAATCTCTGAGTGTTCTTCATTGTTCTTGAGTGTTCTTCGTTGTTCTAGTTGCCAATCTATTTTCGTTGTTCTTTGATTAGCTTTCGCTTAGAACGATCTTTCGTTCGAGGGCTTCGGGAAGTGTTTGATCTTCCGGAGCAAGAATCCTAGCTGAGTTAGGTGTTTGTCGAGAGAGCTTCACCTAAGGCCGTGACAAGGGATTTCATGGTGACTTAGCCGACGTTTCAACTGAGAAAGCAACTAAGGTCCGCACGATTCGTCTGGCAAAAGTCTAGCCTGGGACAAGATCCATCGAAGCCTGGAGGGATTGTCCGAGCCGTTGTCGAGCAAGAGTACTCGCAAGGCTGGTTGAAGGCTGACTTAGGCGCAGGAATCGACCGATTAGCGTCAAAGGCTGCACGGATCCGCTAGGGTCAAGTCTAGCCCCGTGACAATAAGCACCAATCTATAGAATGGGGCTTTGTTAAAACAAACAACAAACTACTCCCACACCGAAGTCTAATTATTGCTTATCAAATTCAAGAGATCATCTTTCTTCAAAAAGGATACCAAAACTTTCTTCAAAAAGGAAATAAATAAATAACCAATCTTTATGATTGGATTCAAGCAGGAATTGGAGATTCATCCGACCATCAAATGGAACAAAGGGTGAGCCCATGAATTCTTGTTGGGGTATTAGAATCCGATGACCGGAATAAGATCGGAGATTAGGTAAACGAAAACAGAAGAGAAAGACGATAAGAGAGGGAAAACGAATAAACTCAGTTTTATTAGAAAAGAGATGAATTAAAACTGAATTTTTACATTGTGGGCTCAGTGCTCATACACTTTGATATTTATAGCCCATATTATAACAGAATAAGTCCAACTTTCTTAACGGCCTTAACTGCCCAACTCTAACAGAAAGATTAATAAAATATAAACTATAACAGCTGCATTGATTATATTCTCTTATATTCCCCTGGTTCTTCCTTCTTCCTCAACTTTCAAGCAGGAGACCACTCCTAAGTGAGTGCGCATCTGAGCATAAGTGGCACGGGGAAAAGAGGTTTTGTTAGAATGTCAGTCACTTACTCTGAAGATGGAACAAAACTTACAATTAATTTGTTAGCTAGAACCTTCTCACGAACAAAATGTATATCAATTTTAATATGTTTCACACGAGCATGATGTGTGGGATTTGAAGCTATGAAAATAGTAGAAGTGTTGTCACACCACATAGTTGGTGTTCTAATAAGTTGCACACCAATTTCTATAAGTAGATGCTCTAACCATATCAGTTCAAAAATAGCAATTGCAAGACTCTTATATCCAGCCTCTTCTGTAGATCGTGATACAACACTATTTTTTAGAGCACCAGGCAATGGGATTGCCTCCAAGGTAAATGTAGCATCCAGTTGTGAATCTCTTATCTTCAACTGAGGCTGCCTAGTCTGCATCTGAGTAACCCACCAGATCTAACACACCAACAGACTTGTAGCAAAGACCATGGCAAAGTGTTCCTTTTAAATAACGTAATATACGCTTGACAGCCTTTCAATGAGAATCCTTTGGACAATTTATGTACTGATTGACCTTGTTGACTGCAAATGCTATGTCAGGTCGAGTCAAGCAGACATATTGCAATCCTCCAACTATGTTGCGATATAAATATATGTTAGCAAAACCAGAACTCTCATCATCAGTGTGCAATTTTTGGAGAAACCACCATAGGTGTGGGAGTAGAATTACAATTCTGCATATTTGTTTTTTCTAACAAATCAGAGACATACTTTTTCTGATTTAAGGTTAAGTCAGAAGCATTGTCTTCAATTTCTATTCCAAGAAAGAACTCCAGATTTCCCAAGTCTTTTAACTTGAATTCTGAGTTAATCCGTTGAACTAATGCTGATACTATAGCTTCTTTACTCTCTGTGATGAAAATATCATCAATATACACTATTCGTATCAACTTTTCATCACTTGCATTCTTAATAAAAAGGGACTTGTCAGCCTTTGAGGCTATAAAACTCTGCTTCTCAGTGAGAAACTTCCTCAAGGTACTAAACCATGCTCGGAGGGTCTAAGTCCATAAAGAGCTTTCTTCAAATGACACACAAGCTTTTCTCCATTGGGACCTTTCACTTTAAACTCAAGTGGACACATGAATCTCTTCAACAAGTTTTCTATTTAAAAATGCATTATTTATATCAATTTGTCTAATTTGCCACTTCTCCAAGGCTGATATAGCCAACACAGATCTAATAGTGGCTGCTCTAACCACAGGGCTAAAAGTTTCTCGATAGTCACTCCCTACTATCTGAGAATAGCCTTTTGCCACAAGTCCGGCTTTAAACCTATCAACAGATCCATCAGGTTTTCTTTTGATCTTAAACAGCCACTTACAACCAACAGGTCTTCGAGAGGGTGGAAGGGGTTGCAAATCCCATGTATCATTACTCATCAATGCCTCATATTCAGCATTCACGGCAGCACTCCAATCTGGATGGTGCAGACACAACAATTCCAAAAAACAACAATCAAAAGAAATCAAACCACAGAGACAATTCAAGCAGCTCAAAAACAACACAACTGGAAAATAAGATTAAAGGCTTAATATCCAAATGCCAAACAAGAGAACAAATCGAGCCAAACAATCATGAATCCAAGAAGAAGACCAGGGAGGATGACAACAGAAACACAAAAACACAGATGCGACGAAAAGAACAATCTCACTAGATGTGACGAAACACAGAAACGATTAAACAAAAAGAACGACAGTAGCCACATAATCAGACCACGGATGATGACGACGTTGAAGCCGGAAAAATCACAGGCTCCGATATCATATTAGAATTCGATGACCGAAATAAGATCAAAGATTAGGTAAACGGAAACAGAAGAGAAAGACGAAAAGAGAGGGAAAAAGAATAAACTCATTGTTAGGAATTTGGTATGCGGCAAAATAACCAATGCGATAACGATATAGACCATGACATGAACAAAAGACAAAATTTAACTAACGTGGTTCAGCATAGCCTACCTAGTCTACCTCTACGGACGAGAGAAACGAACAATCCACTAATAACGTAGAGAACTCGAAGAGTACAAATACATGATAACCATGTAATCCTAAAACCCGGTGTACAAATCTCATGACCCGGTGGAACCAAAATACTCTTCCTAACATCCCTACAATACACATGTTGGTTACATCTCTCCAGAGTAATTCTCTCTCTATCTCATTCTCTTGTTCTCTCATAATTCAAAAGTTTCAACCTAGTATATATTTATAGACTCAAATACTTGGTCACCAAGAAACCTTATTCAATAAGATCTCTACCCAAAATATAGATATTTACACATTAAAATAAATATTAATTACCAAGTAATCTTCAACCACTAGAATTACAATAAAACTCAACTTAATTACCAATTAGAATTTGAGTCAAAATATAAAAAATCTCCCTATTGACACAAATTCTATTCGAGCATTGGTCTTCAAGTCTTCAGCAGCTTCAATTTTTACGTAAGCCAAATATCCGTTGAAGCACCGCCGCCAAGTCTTCAACAACTCCAATTCTTATGTAGTATCCGTTGAAGCACCATTGAATTTTGAGAATTACTCCCCCTGCAACTGAAAGCTCGTTGCAGCAGTACTCTTCTGGCATGTCTCCAACATCGCACCGCAAAGTCCGTAGCAAAAATTCCTCCACAATCGTGCAGCTCAAACCATAGCTCATGATACCATTTGTTATGCGTCAAAATAACCAAAGCGATAACGACATAGACCAAGACATGCACATGAGACAAGATTTAACGTGGTTCAGCATAGCCTACCTCCACGGACGAGAGAAACGAACAATCCACTAATGACGTAGACAACCCAAAGAGTACAAATACATGATAATCTCCAGAGTAATTCCCTCTCATTCTCTTGTTCTCTTATAATTCAAAAGGTTAAACCTAGTCTGTATTTATAAACCCAAATATTTGGTCACCAAGAAACCTTATTCAATAATATCTCTACCTAAAATAGATATTTACACATTAAAGTAAATCCTAATTACCAAGTAATCTCCAACTACTAGAATTACGATAAAACCTAACTTAATTACCAATTAGAATTTGAGTCAAAATATAATAATTTTATTAGAAAAGAGATTAACTAAAACTGAATTTTTACATTGAGTGTTCAATGCCCATACACTTGATATTTATAGTCCATATTATAACAGAATAAGCCAAACTTCCTTAACAGCCTTAACTGCCCAACTCAAATAAAAAGATTAACATAATATAAACTATAACAGCTGCACTGATATTCTCTTATAGGGGGCAACAGGTAGGTGCTTATAATTTACTCCATTTCTCCTTTTCTATTATTTATTTTATAATAGAAAATAGAAGTTAGGCAAAAATGGTGGGTTATGGAGGTGCATCGTGCATAACTCTCTACATTCATAATCTGCCAGGGTAGATGCACTAGAAAGGTTTTGGTTCATGAAACATGTGTTTAGGATACAATTTGGATATTCATTATCAATAATTAGATTTGAGTGGGAGTAGTTTAGCATAGGCAGCAATCTATAAAATGGGGCTTTGATAAAACAAACAACAAACTACTCCCACTCAAATTTAATTATTGATTATCAAAGCCAAGAGGTCATTTTTCTGTGAAACAATGGCATCTTCAGCTCTAACTGGTAACGTTGAAACCGATGTGGAGATCAAAGCCTCTCCGGAGCAGATTCACGATATGTTCACCAACAAACCTCATCATGTGCACCATACTTGTAATGACAAGGTTCAAGGATGCCATTAGCATGAGGGTGAAGGGGGGGGGGGGGAGTCGGTACCATTGTCAACTGGAGTTATGTGCATGGTATGGTATAATTACATAAACATAACAAACTCACTATTCTTTTTTCTTGCTTTTCGATTCATTTCTTGATCTTTTCGATTCATGTTTAGATGGAAAGGCTAGAAAGGTGAACGAGGTAATCGAAGCTGTAGACCATAATAAGAACTCGATCACTTTCAGATTGTTGGACGGAGATCAAATGAAAGAGTAAAAGAACTTTTTATTCACCATTCAAGTTTCGCCCAAGAGCGATGGTAGGACTTTGGAATATGAGAAGCTGAACGAATGACCATCCCGAGACACTGCTGCAATTGGCGGTCGATGTCTCCAAAGACATTGACGCTCACCTAACCAAACCAAACCAAACCAAACTGAAGGATTGGTTAAGAAAATTACTTGTTGGTATTATTACTACTACTGGAAGCAGTACTAGTGTGCTTAAAGAATAAATTGACTGTTTCTTTCTTAATCTTATGTATTCTGATATAAATATGATATATTGTCCAAGAGAGAAAGCTTTGTGTTTGGTTATTAATATGAAAGACATTCATGATCGACAGGGGCGGTTCAAAGATTTTGGGGTCTGTACAAATTTTAAAATACGACTCTTAATTTATAACCGGTAAAAGATATAATTTTTTTCTTCCAAAAAGCTACCTTAATAGAAAAATATTATTATATTATCCTCTTGAGCAAAAAAAAATTGACTTATAAACATCTAAAAATCAAACATTTTCACTTAAAAGTTGTTATTCTTTTTTACATGTTTAAAGTTTTAGATAATTGTTATATATATACACGTAATTATATATACAAATTTATAATTTTTTTACAACTATTTAACTTAAGTTCTCTATTTTTGGGCTTTTCTCTCTCGGGGTCCTGTGCGGTCGCTCTTATTGCGCCTGTCCAGAACTCCCTCTGATGATCGAGAGAAAATCTAGTAATCTAATAATTTGTCTAAGTGTAATGTTTTATAATAGAAAAAGAATTTTCGCATGTTTGTGATAGTTATTCCATGGAAGTCATTTCAGAAAATCAACATCTTTGCTTCTAAGCATAACATTGCATTTTAAGAGTATATATTTTTCATTCTTCATTATATTGGTTATGACACAATGATCTTTCAATGCCGAAGAAAGAAGTACGACCGTACAACCTGAAATCAATTAATGCTCAACATTATTGTGAGACAATAGACTGATTGATAGCACAAATTAATAGAATTGAGAGGATACAAGAACAATTTACTAAAGCTCATTAATAAATGGATGTCTATGCAAATAAATTTCAAAAAGAAACAAGGGAACCAAGTTGACGAGTACTATGGTGGCCGTCATGACTAAGGAAAAAGGATTAGTAGAAGAACCCGTGGGTTTTCAAGGTATTGAATTATCATCAATATTTTTATTCAAGCCGACATTCTCACTTCATACAAGTAAGAACCGACTAAAGAAAAAGAATTAGTAGAGGAACCCTTGTATTTTTAGGGCATTGAATTCCCATCAATGTTTGTCTTACTCAAGCTGACATTCCCATTTCGTACAAGTAGAAATTGACTAAGGAAAAATTATTAGTAGAGGAACCCTTGGGTTTTCAAGACACTGAATTCTTATCATGTTTGCGTTACTTAAGCCGAGATTCTCACTTCGTACAAGTAAGAATTGAAGATCTGAGAAAACGTCAAGATCATAACTTTATGACCAAAATAGAATTGTCTGATGATGAAAACTCTTTAAAGAGGAAGGGCATCATGTACCCACATGAGAAATCAGGTATAGCCCTAGAAAATTTAACGGAAGTGACAAAAATTAAGAAAAAAGACCATCTCATGAAAAAAGTACATCATTCAAAGAAAAGAGCAGTAGATAAGTAGAAATGTCAGTTGCGAAAGTTGAAGGGTCCTCAAATTTGATCTCATTCCTCACTTTTGTATCAAAGATAAAGATAAGATAAATCTTAATCAATCTCATTCAAATCTTATCTTATTTTATCTTTATCTAAATCTTATCATGTATTTAATATCTAATTTTCCTTATCCTTATATATTTAATTGTAATCTATATATACTTCAATTGTAAATATTATGGATTATCAATAATACAAATCATTTACATGGTAATCAGCGCAAAGTAGAATTTCTCTACTCAATTTTTCCCTCACTCTTCAAACTGGATCTCCTCTCATGGCTCAATCTTCTACTTCCAATGATCTTGTGCATCTTAATGCACCGACCAACTTCCCAATCAAACTTACGTCTACCAATTTTCATGTTTGGTGTCGCCAAGTGGAGACTATTCTCATTACTTTTAGCCTACTCGGTTATATCGATGATTCGCAACCTTCTCCATCTTAGTTTACCGATGCTGTGGCAATAATTGCTAATCTTGAATATCTGCAATGGTATCGCCAGGATCAAATTCTTATCAGTGCTCTTCTTGGCAGTTGTGATAATCAAGTTCAACCACTTATTTCATCCGTTGTCACCGCTAAAATTGTATGGGATACTCTAGTTGCAAGTTATGCACGAGCATCTCCTGGTCGCAGCTCTCAAGTCCAAATTGGCTCGCAATCCACGTGGTTTCAGCTCCATCTCTAACTACATGAAAGACATACAAAATATTGCCTCTGATTACCATGTAAAGGATTTGTATATTTAATTATAATCTTATATATACTCTAATTGTAAATATTGTAGATCATCAATAATACAAATCCTTTACATAGTAATCAGAGTCAAGTATAATTTCTCTACACAATTTTTTCCTCTCTCCCGCTCTTCTTCAAACCAGATCTCCTCTCATGGCTCCGTCTTCTACTTCCAATGATCTTGTGCATCTTAATACACCGACCAACTTCCCAATCAAACTTATTTATACCAATTTTCTTGTTTGGAGTCGCCAAGTAGAGGCTACGCTCATTGGTTTTGGGCTACTCGGTTATATTGATGGTTTGCAGCCTTCTTTATCTCAGTTTACCGATGATGCGACAATAATTGCTAATCTTATATATCTGCAATGGTATCGTCATGATCAAATTTTCATCAGTTCTTTTCTTGGCGGTTGTGATGATCAAGTTCAACCACGTATTTCATCCACTGTCACCGTTAAAATTACAGGGGATACTCTGGTCGCAAGTTATATCCGAGCATCTCTTGGTCACATCCTTGCTCTCAAGTCTAAATTGGCTCGCAATCTACGTGGTTCTAGGGCCATCTATGACTACATGAAAGACATGCAGGATATTGCCTCTGATCTTGCCTTGGCAAACTGTCATTTCTCCGATACAGATCTCTTGATTTCTATTGTCAATCAACCAGGTGATGATTATTGGCCAATAGTTGTTACCTTTTGTGTGCGTAACACATCGACAACCATGCTTGAGTTGTTTGAGATCTTAACTAATCATGAGAGACTTCTTCAAGAATCTGAATAAACAACACCTCTCATCATGGCATATTATGTGCAGCGGGCTAATTCAAATCATGGTTATTCCACCAACCGCTCCCGAGGAAAGGGTAGTTGCTTTAGCTATTCAATTTTTTGTGGCAGTCGTAGTCCTGTTTCTCAATCTAATCATTTTAGACGACAAGATATTGTGTGCAAGTTTTGTAATTTTCCAGGGCATATTGTTTGGGATTGTCGTAAGCTTGTTCGATTTCTTCACAACAACAACTTTTATCAGCAACCACTGTCTGATTCACCAGTTGTCAACATTGCTACTGACCTTTTATCATCAGATCATGCTCCTTGAATGTTTGATAGTGGTGTCTCGCATCACACCACAATGACCACTGCGTCTCTTCAGGATATCTCCTCTTATGATGGCCCGATACAGTTCATCTAGGTAATGGTAACTCCCTACCTATATCTCATATTGACTGATGCACTATTTCCACGATTATCAAGCCTCTTTCTCTCACAAATATCTTATGTGTTCCTCAATTACATACAAATTTGGTGTCGGTTTCTAAATTATGTTAGACTAATCATGTGTCTGTTAAATTCTTTGACTCTTATTTTCTTGTTAAGTACCGACCCACGAGAACTCCTCTTCTTCGAGGTAATAAAATTGGTGGTGTCTACTATACTCCACGATCCTTTTATCCCCAATTCAACTCCGTCAATTGTTCGTCCATGCATCAGCTGCATCACAAGTTTGGTCATCTATTCGATAAAGTCTTAGCCTCTATATTACGCACTTGTAATATATATTATGACTCAACTAGTTTGACAAAATTTCATTGTTCTTCTCGTCTTATTAATAAGAGTAATAAATTGTCATTTGGTCAAAATACTGTCAAGCTCTAGTCCTCTTGAATTACTTTACTTTGATGTTTGGAGCACTAAACATATGTCTTATGATGGATATTCATATTATGTGGTGTTTGTTGACCACTTTACCTAATATATCTGGCTATAACAATTGAAGAAGAAATTTGATGATGTGGCAATATTTCCTTAGTTTAAAAGGCTTGTTGAATGTTTTTTTCATTAGACCTTTGTGTCTTTATTCTCTGATAATAGAGGTGAGTTTGTTAAGCTTTTGCCTATTTTGAATTTAGAAGGTATTTCCCACCTCACTTCATCGCCTCATACTTCAAAACACAATAGGATTGCTAAACGAAGACATCGTCACATAGTAGAGATTGGACTCTCTCTACTTCACTTTGCATCCCTCTTAACAGAGTACTAGCCTCATACCTTTTAGGCAGCTGTTTATTTTATTAATCGGATGCCAACACCGATATTGGATAATATGTCGCCTTACCTTCTACTTCATCAATAAGCACTAAACTATGACAAGTTTCAACCATTCAGATGCTTATGCTTTCCTTGGCTACGACCATACACGAAGCATAAATTTGAGCCACGGTTCACTGAATGTGTTTTCCTTGAATACTCTGTGACCCAGTCTGCTTATAAATGCTTGAAGTCGAACACTAACAGAATCTATGTCTCTCACCATGTTCAGTTTGTTCCTCATATCTTCCCTTTTGCTACACGACGTGTCCTCTCTGTGCCACGATATCCTCTTCCAGTATTGTTTTTTGTTGCATTGACATCACCTTCCACACCTCTCTTGCCTTCTATGCCACGACAACCTGATGCTTCCATTGCTACACCAACTTTCGTGCCTAATATGCCACAACAACCTGATGATCTCATTGCCATACCAACTCTCTTGGCTAATTTGCCACGGCAATCTGATGATCTTATTGCCGCACCAGTTTCCTTGGTTGATCTGCTACAGCAAGATATCTCCCTTGACTTACCACAACAAGATGTCTCCCCTAATTGCCATAACATGATTTTCTGCAATAACGAGATCGCCAGCCAAATCTGAGGTACTTTGGTCATTAACTTGCACATTGGACAACAGCTAAGCGCATCATGTGTTATCTAAACGGAACATTATGCCATGGCATTCTTTTTCGTTCGGCATCTTCACTTCATCTCACTGCCTTTGTCGATGCGGGCTAGGGTGGATCCTCTACGAATGGCAGATCCACTACTGGATATGCTGTTTACCTTAGATCTAATCATATTTCTTAGAAGTTAGCTCGTCAAAAAACTATTTCTCGTTCCTCCACAGAAGCTGAATATCGTTTTGTGGTAAATGCAACTGTTGAAATGCTTTGGGTTCAACATCTACTTCAAGAAATTGGCGTGGCATTTCAAAAACCGCCATCTGTCTTTTGCGACAATCTCAGTGCCACATATGTTTGCAAAAATCTAGTCTTTCATTCTCGTATGAAGCATCTTGCACTTGATTACTTCTTTTTTTCGTGACTTAGTTGTTGCAGGTTCACTATTTGTCCAACACATTTCCTCCAAAGCTCATATTGCATACATTCTCACCAAACCGCTTGGTCGGAATCTCTTTATCCATTTTCGGTCCAAGATTGGTGTCTCCGATGGATCCTCTATCTTACGGGGGCGTATCAAGGATAAAGATAAGATCAGATAAATCTTAGTCAATTTCATTCAAATCTCATCTTATCTTATCTTTATCTAAATCTTATCTTGTATTTAATATTCGATTTCGCTTATCCTTGTATATTTAATTGTAATCTTATATATACTCCAATTATAAATATTATGGATAATCAATAATACAAATCCTTTACATTTTGAACGTTGTGTTATGAACCTTATGGATGGAGGTGTTTTAGAATTTGAAACAGAAAATCAGTCTTTTACAACCCAAAAATTAAGAATCAATTAATTGATGTTATAAATATATTATTTTAATATTTTATAATTTATATTATAATTAATATATTTTCTCAAATGAATGTAATTAATTTTAATCACAGTTTACTCGAAATAGTATGTACGACAACCATGTACCAACTACTTATCTCGATGTAGTGCTTAATTATTGAATCATTGACAGGATTCTAAGTTAATCTCTATCTCATGCGCTCTTTATTTTTTTTCTTAATTTTCATATCAACAAGATGATGATATATGTTTTCGTTTTATTAGATTTCTTTACTTTATTAAAAAAATTATATACGAGTGTGCCACGTCAATTATCGTCAATGGTCATTAATATTTCAACGACTGAAATACAAATTTATCTTAACTACCAAAGCAATTTAAGGGTCCGTTTAGTTTTAGAAACGTTGACCGTTAGTCAATTAACGATTTCCATCCAACGTGAGGTCATTTTGGCTCAAAATAAAACGTTAAGTGTTGAATTGCACCAAAAAAGAATATGAGCTAAAGTGACTAAAAGATCAAATGTTGGGGCTAATTTTGACTTTATACCTTTTAGAAAAATGGTTTTTAAATTTATTTATCATATAGTAGAAATTTGAGCTCTTTTTTATCCCACCTCTCACTATTTTGTTATTTTCCTACCCTCGTTATTTTTGAAAATCTTTATATTTAAAATTTTACATTAATTTTTATATTTTAATTTATTTATTATTAATTAACTAATAATTTTTATTAACAGAGAAATTATTTACACTTAAAATAAAATATCTAGGATTATACTGCTTAAAAAAATATAAGTGAGTATTTAGCTTTATGCCTAAAATTTATTATTCATCCACTTGGGATCTGTTATCTGCTAGGAACTCTCAGGGGCATAGGGTGTTTTTTAACCGAAAATATGTAAAATTATATATAACTTTTGATTTTTTGTAATTTCTATAATAGTAGTGATTATAAAATTGTATTTATTTATATTAATTTAACACTTTAATAAGACACATATTTAGAGATGAAAAGAATTAAGGTCGTGAGAGAGGCCCTATGTCCTAACCCCAATTTATTTTTACCTTTGTAACATATATATTTTTTTATAAAATATATTAACTATACATTTGCCTCATTTTCTTTTTAAATACTTATGTTTGACTTTCAACTCTCAATCCTGACTTTATCCTCGCACACACCTGACAAATAATAGTAGTTGAACTTGAACCTTTTAAAATAAATATATTTTTTATACCGAGATCACTTGTTGTGTCCCGATATAACATTATTTTAAATTTACATATTGCATATACAAATTATTATATTTATTTAATATGAAAATAAATTTATTTTATATATATAACTGAATTAAAATTAAAATTTTATGTACATAATTAGACTAAATCAAAATTCACACATTATATTATACATTTAATCAAAATTTATACTCCTTTTGTCTCACTGAATATGTATAGTATTGACTTTATTATTTTTTTAACTTTGACTTTTTATTATTTTAAATTTATTATTGATAAAAATATAAAAAATGTTTTAAAAACTTTTAATCAAGTAGTTTAAAATATATTTTTTATAAAATTTAATTAATTAAAATATTTAAAATAATTACAATTAATGTTTAAAAATTTTGTAATTTTAATATTTAGTTCAATACTGCTTATAGAAAAGTATTTCCATCACTCATGCACATGATAATATATTTATTATAAAGGGCAGGTTATACACGAGTCATGTCGCACTTAATGCTGCAATGAATGATAATAATATATAATATTTTCACACTTATTGCTCTGCTGAAAGTTTCAATGCTTTCAGATTTCGCGACTTTTGGAGCTTCAATCTTATCAAAAATCAAAATAATTAATGAATAAATTAATGGGTTATTACGAGTTATAAACAGTTTGACGTTGTTTAAATAAATTTTGAGTTTGAATTTTTGTGTATATAAAAAAATTTTGTTAAAAAAATTATCTATTAAAATTAAATATGTAACTCAAATTAGTTTAGATTAATCAGGACAAACGAAACTGAAAGGGCAATAGAAAAATAATTAATGAACAAGTTTATGTTTTATATATTGCTACTTTGTTAATAAATGAATGTTTAAATGTAAATTCTAACCTTTTGAATTATACCATTTTTTTAAGTTCGATATTTAAGTTAGTATTGCTTTTAAAAAAATATTTTTAAAAGTAATGTTAAAAAGTAATTTTAAAAAATGATTTATAAGATTTTAGTACATTGCTGTCAAAAAATATTTTTAAAAATATAAAATATCAATTTTAGACATTATATTGTAAAGTAAAAATAATTGAAATTGAATTATATAAAATAAATAAACTTAAATTATAATAAAAATATAACATTCATAACAATTCATTATTATTTTTTATATATAAAATATAAACTTTAAATATTTCTAAGTATTAATTTAATATATTAATAATTACTTTATTTAATATTACTATAATTTTAAATTGTTTTATTATTTGTTATTATTTAAAATATTAAATTTTTAACAATTAATTTGAGTTAAATAATCAAAGATAAAAAATAACTTCATCCTTAAAAGTGATTTTTAACCTCAAAAGCTAACAATTTTAATTTTTGAATTTGGGTGAAAAATTACTTTTTTTGAGCAAAAATTCTTTTTAAGCCATGCCAAAGAGTTGTTATATCTCATTTTAGTATTTAAATTATTCTATCAGTGCCTCTAATTTTTTGTTTTTCAAAATATCATTGAAGTAAATTCAATGGTTAATTGTTTTTTTAATAATTTAAAGATGATTATAATGTAGTATCTGTTTATAGATATTTTTATCTCTTTGACAACACACACCTTACAAACATTGCTATTGAACTTGAATCTCCTAATGAACAACATCTACTTTTCTATTAGGACAACTTGTTGGGTTCCAATGGTCAATCATTCATTCTATTTTATGGAGTAATTCATATAAATGGTTCATTTAATTTTTTTAATATCACTAAAAACAATATATTATAACATAACACTTCTTAAAATATGTACCGTAATATTTCCAAACAATTAGAAAATGTCACATAAATTTAAGCATTGAATTAATAACATTATAAATTATTTAAAAAAGTAAAAGAGATAAAAAATCATTGATATTGAGCAAGCATATTTGACTGGTTGGTCAAACTACTCATCTTTGTCCCCTTGTATTACCTTGGGTCATGGGTTTACTCATTAGAAACACCTTCTTTCCTTCCCTTAGAGTCTCTCATTCTCATCCCTCTAAATAGGATTATGATTAGATTTAAGATTTATAAAAAATCATTGACATTGATTTTCATCAAATATGACTTTGAATTTCTATTAATGTTTTATAAAATTTTAAAATTACATGTTTTTTAAAAACGTTTCACATTAATTGTACTAACACGACTTATATCACAAATAAGCATTTAAAGTATATCATTTTTTATTTAGGTACTTAAGATATTTTTTGATCAAAATAAGTACATAACGTATATTTTTTGGGTCAAAATAGGTACATAAAGTACTTTATTGTCGAAGTATGTACTTAAAGTATATTTTTTTGTCAAAATATATATCTAATATATTTTTTAATTAATGCTACATGTTAACTTTTTAAAACCTAGATAAAAAATTATATACTTTAAATATTTATTTTAACAAAAAATACTATAAATATCTATTTTAATAAAAAAAATATATTTAAATTCACATAAGCTAAAACAAAAAAATAGATACATAAAATATATTAATTTTGTCTTTTTTTTTTCTTACAAACGAGCTTTTCCACCGTGACTGCTGGAATATCCAGCTTTTTAGATTGGGTTGAAGTCGGTTTCACCATCCAATCAAAGCTTTCAATTACAGATTTGAATCGATATTCTTATTTAAATCTTTAATTGAACTGATATCGTGTGTTAATTAAATATTAATTTAGTTAAAAAATAATTATTTTTCTTAAATAATAAATAATATTACAATAATATTTTTAATTTTTATACTTTAAATAAGAACATGAGTGGCATCATTCGGAGTGGATTGCTGCCTAAGAAGCATAGGCACCGGTCTATAAATTGGGGCTTTGTTAAAACAAACAGCAAACTACTCCCTTTGGAAGCAAATTCTTGAATATAACCAAGAGATCATCTCTCTGTGAAACAATGGCATCTTCAGCTCTGACCGGTAAGGTTGAAACCGATGTAGAGATCAAGGCATCTCCTGAGCAGTTTCACGACATTTTCACCAACAAACCTCACCATCTGCACCATGCTTGTAATGACAAGATTCAAGGGTGCGATTTACACGAGGGTGAATGGGGGAAGGTCGGGACCATTGTCATCTGGAGTTTTGTGCATGGTATGCTATAATTATATAAACATTACAAACTCACCATTCTAATTTTCATGCTTTTCGATTCATTTCTTGCTCTTTTTATGTTTAGATGGAAAGGCTAAAAAGGTGAAGGATGTAATCGAAGCTGTAGACCCGGATAAGAACTTGATCACTTTCAGAATAGTGGAGGGAGATCTGATGGAAGAGTACAAGAGCTTTGTAGTGACCCTCCAAGTTTCGCCCAAGAGCGAGGGCAGTGGTAGCGTAGTGCACTGGACCATAGAATACGAGAAGCTTCACCAGGGGATTGACCATCCCGAGACTCTGCTGCAATTGGCGGTCGATATCTCTAAAGATCTCGACGCTCACCTCACCCAACCAAACTAAAGGATCGGTAAAGAAAATGGCATGTTCGTATTATTACTACGATTCGAAGCAGTACTCGTGTGTTTAAAGAATAAATTCACAGCTTCCTTTCTTATGTATTCTGATATAAATATGATATGCTGTCGAAGAGAGGAAACTCTGTGTTTTCGTGTACGTTTGTTGTTTAATCATGCATCAAATTGAATGTATCTTGTTCTCTTTGTGTGCTGAATATAAAAAGGGGTTTTGGTTTCATAACCTCTTTCCTTTTCTTCTTTTAGTTTATTATATTCTTACTTTTTAGTATAATTTATATATTTATAAATAAATATGTGATGTTGAAATAATTTTTTTGGAAAGAAAACAAGGGCTTGGTTTAAAACCCTACATGAAGTTGAAATAAATTTATAAACTATAATTACAATAATGGTAAAACTTTGATACACATGTGTATTTACACTATAAAAACTCAAATCATAAATTCTTAGCCCTAACCCTAAAATTTAACCCCAAACCTTAAATTCTATATACTAAATTTCAAACACTAACCTTAAATTTTAAACTATACAAATTAAACCCCTAAACTTTAAACCCTAAACTAAAACTCTAACCCCTAAAATTAAAAGGCACGTGTAAACTAAAGTTTACAAGGCCTGTGTATCAAAGTTTTTTCCTTATAATAATTCATTAAAAGTTATTTCAGGACTATAATTTTTTTTGATAATTTTTTAAATATAATCATAATCCTACTTAGAGGTGAGGGGTAGGGGACTATAGAGAAAAGAAGAAAAACGTTCCTAGTGGGTCTAGAACCCATGATCTAAAAAAATATGAGAAAACAAAGATAAACAGCTTGGCAAACTAGCCGAATGTGCTTGCCCATTTCACCAAATATAATTATAATCATAATTAATATACTAATAAATGAATTATTAGACTAAGTATAGTAATTATAATTTTAGAGCATGTCATATACTGTTTCACTCTTAAGAGAATAAATTTTTTATTTAATTAAACTTTAATCTTATTTAGAAAAAATATTTAATTTATTAGAATAATAAAAACAAAGAGTAAATTGGACTGCAATTTTAAGATTTTGCATGTGATCTAAAATAACCCAACATATTACAAAGTCTTAACACTACTGAGAATGAAAGATTACAGGTTTAAGAGAATATTCATGAACTGAACACTATAATATTAACATAAATTGTATGTTCTTTTTAATGTTCTTATTTATATTTCACACTAAAAATTAAGTTTATAGTTTAGAGTTAGAGTTTAGAGTTAGGATTTAGGATTTATGGTTTATGATTTAGAGTTTATTTTGAGGATTTAGGGTTTAAGATTTAAGAATTAAAATTAGAGGTTAGAGTTTAATTTTTGAGTGTTGAGACATGAATAAAAATACTAAAAAGAAGCGGAAAATTTTTATTCCTATAAAATTATATCAAATTAAAATTATGTCTCACATTCTTAAATAATACAAATAAAACTCACCCTTTTATTCTATTAAAAAAACTCACCCTTTTATTTGTTTTTTTTTTGCTAAACAATTTATTTTATTAATAATATAACCACTTAACTCGCCCTTTTATGCAAGTAAAATTCACACAACCCTTTTAATATTAGCGTCCTCTGAAAGGCGTAAGATTCATACCAGTTACGTAAGTACGTCTCACCCAGCGCTTCAATTATTAAAGTCCCCCGAATGGATCAAAATTCAGATGTAAAATAATAAAAATTTACTAAAAATACGAGGAAAGCAAAACATAACATTTTTTTTATTAAAGAGGTATGATTTTATTCATGAAAAATCATACAAGAGAAAATTAGTACAAGCCTCATTAAAAAAAACTCTAAATTTAAGTGAGAAAAATAATATTCATACTAATCCGTAAACAAAAGCAAACACCAAACATAACAATGACCAAATTCTCGCCAAGACCAAGCAGAAGCACCCATATAGCCATACCCAACGATCAATCAATCACCCGAAGCCAGCAAGTCCTATCCACTCCTACTTTCAAAAAGGGTATTCGCAATATTATTGGCCTCACGAAAAATATGATGGAAACATGAAAGGTTCGATGTCTTCAACCGAAATTAGCGCCGATAAAGAGTGTAAATGTTTCTTTTAAAATTGGGAAAACAAAAGCCGAAAAAGAAAATAGACATTTTAACACATTTGATTTTACAGTAGTTCGACCTTCTAACCAAGGTCTACATCCACTACCTTAGCATCCACACTAAGAATTTCTCAATTCACAAACAATGAATTCTTCCCTTTTTACAGGTTCAAGGGGTAACCTTACATCCCTATTTTTTCACGAGTTAAGATAGAACCCTCTCCCTAGTTTTTATAAGGATCAACTAGAACCTATCCCTCAACAATGAGGTCTTAAAATTTGTAAACAAAATACATCTCTAGGTGTGCGTTTACACATTTTGGCTCACTAGAACTGGACTAAAGAATTTACAAGAGATTAAAAAGAAATAAACACATTAAGGCTCTTCTCTCTTGAACTTTAGGCTTGGATGTCCATCATCTTCTTCTTCAAGTGTCTTTGGCTTTTATTTATAGTGTAAATGAAAAATTAGCCGTTAAAAACTAGCCATTTGGGATATTTAAATTACTTGAAAATATTTATTTGAGTCAAAAACACTTTTAAAAGCTTTCAAACATATATTTCAAATTAAATAGACTTTGAATTGTTTTTGCAATATTTGTTCAAGTCCAAAAAAATATTTTTCACTTTGTTATATTAAAATAAATATCTCAACAAAGCAAAACACAAGCAAGCACTCGGAACGCTTCATCAATACGTCGAAAACAATGACCCAATAACCACAATCGACGGTCATTATGAAGCACCCAAGGCACTTCCACTATCGAATCCAATTCAATAACAAAAGACGGGTCATTACACCTGTTAGACGTTGTCAACTGCAAGTTGTTAGGGGTTGTTAGTGCAGTTAAGCAATTGGTTCATGTAGTTCATGTAGTCCATGCAGTTACGTCAGTTGGAGTGCTTGTATATAGAGAGAGCCTTGTACTCTTGTATGATCATCCTTTGATGAAATGAAACTGAGTTCTATCTCAAAGATAATCTCTTTCAATAGTTAACATGGCATCAGTTGCTCAGTGATCCACGCTTCTTTCTCATCTTGTGTTGTTTTTCCTTCATATTTGTCTTGCTTCTGTTTGTGAATCGTTTTCCGTGGTTCCTTCTGAATTGGTTGAACTTCCTGTTGATGGTCAGAGTCTTGAAGCCCAAGTTTTCTCAAGCAAGAGATTCAATGTCTGCCTCAATGAAACCAATTTTCTGCTTTGGAAATAACAGGTTGTTCTCACGATCTGAGGTCTCGGTCTCGAAGGCTACCTTGATAGTTCCATTGCAGTTTTAGCCAAGGTGGTTCGCAATCATGCAAGTGATAAAATTCTCAATCCTCAGTTTCTTTAACATGTGAAACAAGATAATTCACTGACCTATTGGCTTCTTTCAACCATCAGTCCTCAATTTTTGCCAAAATTTGTTGGTTCTGAAACAACCTCTGGCATTTTGAAGGCTGTTTCCAAGGTCTGTTTCAGTCTTTCTACCACCAAAGTCATGAATCTACACTATCGCCTTCATTCTATGAAGAAAGACGCTCAGTCCATGAATGAATACACTATGGCAATTAAACAAACATGTGATCTTCTAGCAACATATGGCAGTTCCATTTTAGAAGTAGAGCTTATAACCACCATTCTCAATAGATTACCCATCGAATATGAGCTAACCCTTGCCGCATTTACTGCCAGTAAAGAATCTTACTCAGTTGAAAATATAGTATCAATTCTTGTTGATGCTGAAACAAGAATGAAAGATTCGTCAAGATTCTTAGTTGGAATCAACTACACTCGTTACAGTCCAAGAAATACTTTTGTGGAGGTCAATGATGAGTAATTCTTCTTTACATGGCTCTGATCAAGATCCTTCTCGACAGCCTTATAATGAAAGAAATAAAGGCAGACCACGACCATAGTGCCAACTTTGTGGTAAGTTAGGTCACCTTATCGATAGATGCTGGCATAGGTTTGACCAAAGCTTTAAAGGGGTGTCTTCTCAGCAGTCTAGGAGTGCACCAAAGGTACAAGCCAACACGTTCTCTTGTAATCATGCACCTGAAGTTAATTAGATCCATTTTGTAATTGATAATGCTTCTGCTTTTACAAGTGCACATGATGAGGATATCTAGGTTAATGCCATCACTATTGATGGTCCAGTCTCGTTTCACCAGTGGTTTCTTGACTCTGGTGCAATACACCATGTAACTCCTAATGATTATGCTCTTCAGAACAAGGATGTGTACACTGGCAATGGTAAGGTGCATCTTGGTGATGGTACAACCTTTCATATTAATCATATTGGTAGCACTGTTATAAACATCAACTCTAGATCTTTGTGTTTAGAACAAGTGTTACTGTCTCGACCCATATATCATATTTGGGCCTCAAGCCCACACCAAAAACCATAAAATTTCTCAAATTAGGTTCAGCCCAAACAAAGTATTTTCCCAAACATTTAGATCCAATAGGTAAACAATTTAAATCGTTACAAATGAGCTCCACTTTAACTTAAAACATTTAAATAACTTGATTAATACAATTTCAAAAGTAAAAATTACAGACTCGACCACGTAAGGTCTTATGAATACATAGCCCACTAAACACAAGTATCATACTCTGAAAACCTCTATATGCTCAAATCTCGTACTGATAGTGCTCCACGATCTGACGATCAACCTACGCACGAAAATAACGATGTTGAGCACTAAGATTACAAAGCTCAGTGGTACACATCTACTCTACTATACTTTGTGCTAATCATAAAACATAAGCATGCAAGCTAGTACGATCAATAAGGGGAGATAAATAAACACGTGGCGCTACTACTAGTCTTCTAAACACATGCTCTCATTATATAAATCAACATACATGGCCCACAAGGCCTAACTATACTCGGGATCTTAGCTGATCATCAGAGTAAAAGCACACAAGTCATACCACAACCTAGAGTGAGGCATGGTGTCACACAGCCTCGAGAACGTGCACTCTCTCTGTGTGAGGCCCAGTGTCACACAGCCTCGGGAATGTACACCCATACTTGGTATCTCTTCTCGAGTATTATCAGATGAGGCCAAGTGTCACACATTTTCAGAAACGTGCATTCGGTATCTCTAACCATGGTGTTGCAACACTCTTTCACTATGTATTCGGATCCCATCAACAAGGGTGACTTAACCAACCAAGTGTCCAAATCGCACACAACATTGACACGATTACCATATGACACACAACATAACTTGATCCACCAAGGATCACATATGGTTTCTATTATAGCAAGTCACCCAATTAAGTTTATCAACTTATCAATACATTATGAAAGTGTACATTAATCATCCTCATTAATTATCTATATTAATCCATATTAACTTATCATCATCCTACATCAATTTCATCTTTTTATTAGCTTTGTTACTTATTCTATTTGGTGGGTACCGATACTCAAACCCGAGTACCGATACGGTACTCTTGGGTATCGATACTCATACGTGTACCAATATTGCTTACTAGAAAACTTAGATTTCTACAAGTACCGATATGGGTTGACCTGTATCGATATGACCCCCAATCGCGTACTAGTAAGGCCAAAGCTCGTATCATTACCATATTCATGGGTTCATACCATTTTCTTGAATTATGATTTTACAACACTTTATTCGATCCCTAAAGCTTATAAAAGTCATTTAAGTATGTTGCTAACGCATTTAATTAATTATTACCATTTATCAGCTTTTACCCTCTTAATAGAATATTAACTTCTGATTTCATAAACATTTAATCGAGTATTTATTGGTATTATCTCTAACCAATATTCAATCAAACATTTTAATTCGTTCAACAACACACAAGGCATCATCATATATCAATCAGTCAACCAATCATCCAATAATTTTACGAGCATACCAAACGACCCCACACGGTCTCTAACATGCTTATTATCTATCTCTTAAATTACAACCACTAACATGCAAGGCAATTACAATTATGATGCTTATAAAGTATTTCAAAGTTTGAGGTGTACTAACCTTAAGCTGATATCATTAAAACCCCCATCTAAAGTTCTCGTATATTTCACTTGATCTAATATCCGATCTCGAATAATCCTCGCATATCAATTAATACCATAAGTATCACTTAATCACATATTTTAATGAATTTAAAAGTTCAAAAGCGTAAAAGTAACTTATCCAGTTTGAATTTGGCAAAACAGACTAAGCCAAAAGATCTAGAACGTCAAAAAACCTCAGGGAATGGTTCCTTAGAAAAAGTCAACATTCAGTCAACGACTGGTTAATGCCCTGACGATCTTATGCGGCCATGCGCACGGTAAGATGGGTGCACCCTAGGAGCATGATTTTGATACAAGCGGGTACATGGAAGGCTGGGTGCACTTAGCATCCTTTATGATTCGGTGTGGCACTAGTGTAAGCGAAGCTGAGTGCACTTAGCCTTATAGCCTGGCGCATGCACATGCGCAGGGGCGGCGCGTGGGGGCACGTGCGACAGCTTCTAGTGGCCTGACGGTGACGATAACTCTAGATTTACATTACTCTAATTTGTGAGATATTGGTGGCCTCGGTTTAGGCGATGACAGCTGGAACTTGTCGAATTAACTACTCTAAAACTTCTTATTGCTCACTCAGGCTAACACCTGCTCCAACGGCGATAAAAAAGACCACCGATTGACTCATCTCATTGAGCTAAAGCTGATGGCGCTGGCGGTGAGAGCCACAGTGGCTTTGTTGGTGACGAAATAGTCCCACACTTTTCTTCTCTCTAAAATCCCCCTTTTTATTCTCTCCCCTTTATCTTTTTTCCCCTACTTTTTCTCTCTCCATCAATCACCAGCCACCTTTTTAATCAACCTTATCCACTCACTTATTTTCTTTTTTATATATATACTTGCTATAATGTCCAAACCCACTATCCTAGATTTGAGCTCCCAACATAAAGACCCAATACTCAGGTTCAAAACCCTATTTGCTAACCTGGAGTTTCAGTCAATACAACTCTTCCCACCTTAAAAGAAATTTCATCCTCAAAATTTATACAGGTAAACCCAAGAAGATGTTGAAACCTTCATAACTCTTTAACATTCTCAAACATATCCCATTGTGTTACTCTAATCTCTCACAATAGTTGTCAATTTATAACCCTTGTGCTCTAACGATACAAACATACCCTCAACTGATTCTTTCTCTTAGAAGAAATCCATCTTCGTTCGATACATTACAGATGACAAGAAAAACCCAACGGTATCCCAACAAAACTATCACATGAATACATTATCAAAGAAACTTAACTTACGCTGTAGAACCCAAAAGATTGTTGCACACAAAATCCTTCCACAAATCTATACGATCTAAAAGAACATAAGGTTACACAACCGTTGTACCCAAAATAATGTGATTCCTCTCATGGTGACTCCTTAAAAGAAACTCTAACCCTAGTGAAACCCCTTATCAAAATCAATGCTTGCCTGGTGCAAGACTTCTAAAAACAAACGCCGTCATAACTCGCCTCAAGCACTTACCTTAAAATCGACATGATAACTCATATCAGCAACTAAAACAGCTCTTAAAAAATCAGCTCACGCAAGAGTCTTACACTCTAAACTATAACGTGTCCGAAACAACATGTCATCTATACCCTCACTTGTATCGTTCATCGCATGAAATCCCACCAAGGGATAAGATTCTATCATAAACCTCAAATCTCGTGTCAAAAGGTAACATGTACACATCGCAGTGTCGTACAACCCAACCCGCAACCAAACCAAGAAGACTTTCTATCGAATTCTCACATTTGCCGAAAATATCAAACGTACCCACCAAGTACTATATCATTACTCAACATGATCCCAACGAAACTGTGCACTCACAAGTCCTTTACAAGATCCACGGTCATCTGATTAATTTCTACCGATGAATATCGAAGCATCACAACAATTTTGTAGAACTCAATGTTTGACTCCCAACTGATAGAAAGTCAAACATTTATCACCATCTCAAACACACGGGTCCACATTGTCTCCCAAAACACGCGGTAAAAGTTAGGCATAAACTGTCGCTCTTAAAATTCACCACCATTGTACCATATAAGAAGAATCTCTTCCATTTACGTGTCTTTCTCTAAAACACCCATAACAAGATCTCAAAGTCCATCAAAAACCACCAAACCTAAATTTAATCATAACACTGTATCCTCTTAATTACTAAAACAGATCAATCCTTAACTTGAAGCTTAACTAATAAAACACACGGATACTGGTACTGACTGATCAGTACCGAAACCAGATAGATCGAGTACTGGTATCGTATATGGCTAGCATTGGTACTCCCTTACATGACCAACATTTGTGATCTTTGATCACCCCACATGGGTAGCATGATACCCTAATCCAAACTAACTCCATACAATCCATCACTTATCAAGTTCACTTTACTTAGGTGGTGATCGGCCACACACGACCAATAGCTCTTAATTACTTCGACTCACATTATTGTACAAATCTTTAATTCTTTAAAGATCAAGTACCCAAAATTTTACATTGTTGGGGTGAACACCACATTCCCTCTTTTAGCACAAAAATACAACCTTGATATTAAAACAAAACATCCTTAAAGATCTTAAAATTTTACTCGACTTTAATCCAGTTAGCACCACTATGCAACGAAATGGTCTCATACAGCTCGGATCTTACCAATATTCTTCGACTCGTTCTAAGAAAATTGTGATACAAATCAAAAGCATTTACAAAGCCTCAAACCCTTACTTCCTTAACTGATTACACAGTAGCTAACATTTCTTCCACACAAGGTCATTAAGGTAATTATCTCGCCAATGCTTTTTTTTCCATATTCCTTATACATTCACACGTGCCACGCAAAATATCAAACTTACATTCAAGAGACAACATGGTGGCCCCCACCCTAAAATCGCTGAAACACCTCAAACATCACTGCAGACAACAAACATTACTAAGACGCACCCTAAAGAGAGAAATCTTTATTCTAAAATTCATTTCAAACTACTACATCTAACACTTTAATCGTACACATCTCATTCTCAAACCAATCCCCAAAAACACGTGGGTACTTCACAATCAGTTAAACGAGTCATCCACCTTATGAGACAAATAACGATTTTTCACCGCCACTTATCAAACTATCAACAGTTTAAGCATCACTCTAATGAATCAATTTCTTACTAGTAACAAGCCCGACTCTCCCTTGGCGAAACACTTAGACAAAAAAACTTCATTCGAGTTACACCCTTGCAACTTAATCTCCGACTCTTTTAACTAGGTCGATATCATCTGACAGTGGCAATGGGCCCCGACGTCCAACTCGGCCTTACCTCAACATCCACTCACATTTCTGGCAGAGAAGGAGTCCTAACAACTCCTCCAAGAAGCATAAACAAACACTTGATAGTCTGAAAGCTCTTGAGCGTCAAACTATACATGTTGGCAACCATTAAACGGTCGAACATGTCTCACAACCCCATTTTTCCATTCTCAAAATGACCACTATGAAAACTATAATAAAAGGGCAATAGTTCAACACTCTCATTACCGAAGGTTGGGTTCCCTCGATGTCTTAAAGCCTTGAGCCCACTCTCGACATTATTGGCTAGCATTACGCTCGATTAACCAAAGTAATTCCCAAGGTGCAATAATTCTTCAGAAGGTAGCTCTATCAAAACTGTATAACGACTAACTTCGGTCATATTCTAACGAACTAGTGGATCCTTAAACCACTATCTTTGAAAAATACCCTTAAGAAGGGCGATGATACTTCCCAAATACCAACGAGACTTATTTTTACGCAAACAAATGGTCATCTAACCAAAGTCTATCTACTGATCAATTTTGAAAGCGGGTTATCTATACCATCAACAAAATGTTATTCACGTATAATGATAAAGATTCCTTGCCACAAACTATCATAATGTATCTGAAGGCTTCGAAATGACTACAACACACATCGAAGACACTTTTTAGGTGGCGGGAGAAAGGCATATCATCAACTCTGACATTATTCAATTAACTCGTATCACGATAATTCGGGGTGACCTCACTTTCAAAATCACTCTCATAAATGGCTCAACACTTAACTCGGTCCTCTCAGCCACGAACAAAACCCTCTTAGCGTCACAACGTTGGACGAACCATCATGATTTTAGTCTTAAGGAGTACAAACTTAGTTTAAGGGTCTGTATTCACTAGACACCTTACTACAACACCTACACCACCTCGAGGTTTCGTAGAACCGGCTAAACCTAAGCTCTAATACCACTGTTGTAACACCCTCGACCCAGATGTCACATTTGGGCCTCAAGCCCAAACCAAAAACCATAAAATTTCTCAAACTAGGTTTAGCCCAATCAAGGTATTTTCAAAAACATTTAGATCCAATAGTTGAAAACATAGGTAAACAATTTAAATTGTTACAAAAGAGCTCCACTTTAACTTAAAACATTTAAATATTTAACTTGATTAATATAATTTTAAATATAATAATTATAGACTCGACCACGTAAGGTACTATAAATACATAGCCCACTAAACACAAGTATCGTACTCTGAAAACCTCTACATGTTAGAATCTGGTATTAATAGTTCTCTATGATCTCACGATTCGAAGACCAACCTACGCACGGAAACAACAATTCTAATCGTTGAGCTTACAAAGCTCAATGGTACACATCTACTCTACTATACTTCATACTAATCATAAACATAAGCATGCAAGCTAGTACAAGTAATAAGAAGAGATAAATAAACATATGGTGCTATTACTAGTCGCCTATACATATACTCTCATCATAGCAATCAACATACATGGCCCACAAGGCCTAACCATACTCGGTATCTCACCGGATTATCCGAGTAAAGTACATAAGTCATACCATAACCCTAGAGTGAGACCCGATGTCACACAGCCTTAAGAACGTACACTCTGAGTGAGTCCAGTGTCTTACAGCCTCAAGAACGTATACCTATACTCGACATCTCTCCTCAAGTATCATCGAATAAGGTTCAGTGTCATACAACATCGAGAACGTACATCAAGTATCTCTAACCATGGTGTTGCAACACTCTTCAACTGGATCTCATCAACCAAAGGTGACTCAACCAATCAAGTGTCCAAACCGTACACAACATTGACATAATTACCATACGTCACACATCATAACTTGATCCACCGAAGATCACCTATGGTTGCTATTACATCAAGTCACCCAATTAAGTTTACCAACTTATTAATACATTATGAAAGTGTACATTAATCATTCTCATTAATTATCTTTATTAATCCATATTAACTCATCATCACCTGACGTTAATTTCTCATTCGGTGGGTATCGATACTCGAACCTAAGTACCGATACGGTATACCTGAGTACCGGTAGTTATACGTGTACCAGTACCGATATTACTTACTAGAAATTTTAGATTTCCACAAGTATCGATATGGGTCAACCCGTATCGATATGAGCCCCAATCGTATACTGGTACGGCCAAAGCTTGTACCGTTACCATATTCACGGGTTTATACCATTTTCTTGAATTACAATTTTACGACACTTTATTCGACCCCTAAAGCTTATAAAAGTCATTTAAGTATGTTGCTAACGCATTTAATTAAATGATTATTGTCTGTCTCTTAATTTACAACCACTAACACGCAAGACAATTACACTTATGATTCTCACGAATCATTTTGGAGTTTGAGGTGTACTAAGCTTAAGCCAATATCACTAAAACCCTCATTCGAGCTTTCTGAATATTTTACTTAATCCAATATCTGATCCTGAATAATCCTCACATATCAATTAATACTATAAGTATCACTTAATCACATTTTTAATGAATTTGAAAGGTTAAAAGCGTAAAAACAACTTACTTGGTTTAAATTTAGCAAAACAGACTGTACCAATAGATCTAGAATGTCAAAAAACCTTAGGGTAGGGTTCTCCGAGAAAATTCAATGGTCAGTTAACGCCTTGGCGATCCTGTGCAGTCGGGCGTACGGTAAGCTAAGTGCACCCTAGGAGTGGGATCTGATGCAGGCGGGTACATGGGAGGCTGGGTGCATCTAGGGCACTAATTCAATGTGGCGCTGGTGTAGGGGAAGCTGGGTGTACTCGGCCTTGCAGCCTGGCGCACGTCCACGCGTAAGGGCACATACGGTAGCCTCTGGTGGCTAGACAGTTACGACCAACTCCAATTCTTTAGTACTCCGACCGGTGAGCAAGTTGGTGGCCTCAGTTTGGGCGGTGATGGCCAAAACTTGTCGAATCAGCTCCTTTGAAACTTCTTCTTCCTCACTCTAGCGAACGACAGCTCTGACGGCGATAATAGGACCACCGACGGACTCGTCTCATCGAGCTGGAGCTGATGGCATCGAGGGTGAGAGCCACGACAGCTCTACTGGTAGTGAAATAGCCTTACACTTTTTCACTCTAAAATCGCCATTTTATTCTCTCTCCCCTTATCTCTTTTCCCCCATTTTTTCTCTCTCTATCAATTACCAGCCACTTTTTTAATCAACCTTATCCACTCATTTCTTTTCTTTCTTTTTTTTTATATATTTGTTATAAGGCCCAAAGCCACTATCATAGATTTGGGCTCCCAACATAACGTCTAATACTCAGGTTTGAGACCCGATTCACTAACCAGAGTTTGGGTCATTACAGTTACATGTTTTCCACTTTACCAAGAATCTTCTTTCAGTTGCCAAGTTTGCTAAAGATAATCTTGTGTTCTTTGAATTTCATGCTAATGTTTGTTATGTAAAGGATTCAAAAACTAAGGTTGTGCTGCTTAAAGGAAGAATCGATAGAGGATTTTATAGCTTTAGTGTCAGACAGTAGAGGAGGCAGCAATTTTTCATACTCCAGCCAAGGAGGATGAGGATTATTGGCTATGGCATCAGAGGTTGGGTCATCCAACTGGAGAAATGGTAAAGCTTGTTAATAAATCTGTTACTGTGGATAAATCTACAATCTGTATAGCATGTCAAATTGGAAAAATCAAAAGTTTACCTTTTTCTTTATCTCAAACTGTATATCACAAGCTTTTCGAGCTTGTTGAAATAGATGTATGGTGACTTGCCCCTATTGCTTCTAATAACTTCAGATATTTTGTATTGTTTGTTGATATGTTCAGTAGAAACGCCTGGATGTATCTATTGAATAATAAAAGTAAGGTTTTCACTGTATTTAAAATGTTCAATGATCTTGTTAAAACTCAATTTGATTCCACAATTGTTGTTGTACAGTCAGATGAAGGTGTTGAATTCATGTTCTTGGAACATATTATGCACAAGTTGGGTGCTAAACTTCAAAGTTCATGCTCTCACACTTTACAGTAAAACGGTGTCATTGAGAGAAAGTATAGACATGTTGTTGAAACATCCCTGACACTGCTGGCTTAAGCCTCCATTCCTCTAAAATATTAGTCGTATGCTGCCCTTAGTGCTCTGTTTCTTATTAACACTATGTTGCCCTTAGTGATGTTTTTCTTATTAACAGAATGACCTCAAGAGTATTAGAAGGCAGATCTCCATTTCAAAAACTTTTTGGCACTGAACCTGACTATAAATTTCTCAAGGTGTTTGGTTGCTTATGCTTTCCACATCTTCGACCTTACAATCAGAACAAATTTGACTACAGATCCAAGTCGTGTACCTTTCTTGGATACTCACCCACTCATCATGGTTACTTGTGCATGGCCAAAGATGAAAGAATTTTTATTTCAAGAAATGTTGTCTTTGATGAAAAAGTCTTTCCTTTCAACACCAATAGGACCACATAAAAAGATAAGTCATCCTCAACATATCAATCATGTTCAGTACCTATTGTTCATGATTTTATGTCTCAATCCACAGTTCCTGATGCTACTGATCATAACCACAGTAGCAGGACCACTCCTAAAGATTTGCATCGTTCTCCTACAATATCACATGAGTCTCCTGCAATGAACAATGAGGAGAAGGATAGACTTGTCATACTAAATAACAAAACGATGTTACCATGACTTTAGAAGATCAAAATGATACGCTACCCCACCTAGAAAAGAAGCTAAGGATAATCCAGAGTTTGAGGAAGCACAAACTAAATTTGAAATTCAGCCTGAGACTGAACTTGAACTAGGGGCTATTGTTGATCAACTTGCTCCTTGCGTTACAGTTGCACAAGAACAAATTTAAGTACATGGCAATGCCAGTAATACACATCCCATGGTTACATAGAGGGGAAATGGAATCTTTAAGCCAAAGGTTTATACTGTTCAATGTCAGAAAGCACTACCTTATGACATCCATACAGCCTTACACGATGATGACTAGAAAATTGCAGTGATGGCTGAATATAAAGCTCTTGTCAGCAACAACATTTGGGAAATCGTCGAGCTGCCTGTTGGGAAAAAAGCCATTGATTGCAAATGGCTCTTCAAAGTAAAACACAATGCTGATGGATCAGTAGAGAGGCTTAAGGTCAGGTTAGTAGCCAATGATTACTCATAAGTCCCTAGTTTTGATTTCAGGGACACTTTTAGCCCAATGGTACGGTTCACTACAGACAATATTCTATTGTCTATTGATGTGACATGGCAGTGGGAAATTAGACAAGTAGATGTCAACAATGCCTTCTTAAAAGGAGATTTATGTGGAGATGTATATATGCACCAAGTATCAGGCTTTGAGGAGAGATCCAATGATGACAAAGTACTGGTGTACAAATTAAAAAGAGCCCTATACGGGCTTCGACAGACACCCAAAAACTGGCTCCTCAAGCTAAGGGAATTCTTGTGTCAATTGGGTTTTTCATCTTCCAAGGCAGACCCCTCACTATTTGTTCTTAAAACTGATAGCTTGATTACTTATTTGGTGGTATATGTGGACGAAATGCTCATTTCTGGCAACTCTCAACATGTTGTAGATCAAGTGATTCAGCAACTTCATGACAAATTCTTATTAAAAGACCTATGAGAGATCAAATTCTTTCTTGAAATTGAAGCCAAAAGATCTTAAGCTGGCCTATTCCTTAGTCAAAGGAAGTTTATAACTAAACTTCTTCAAAAGGTACACATGTTTGACTCCAATCTTGCTACTACACCAATGCCAGCAAACTTGAAACCGAGTAAGACTGATGGTACACCACCGGAGAATGTACAACAATATCGTAGTGTGGTAGGGGCATTACAATACATAGTTTACACTCTTCCTGATATTTGTTTTTCAGTCAACGAAGTAGATCAGCTTCTTCAAACACCTACAAGTGATCACTGGCTAGCAGTCAAGAGGATTTTGAGATACCTAAAAGGAACCTTGGACTATGGGCTATGGTTTCCTGGTCAAATTCAAAATGATTGAGCATTAATGCTTTCTCCGATGCGGATTGGGCTGGGGATGTTGATGACAGACGGTCAATCTCAGGCTATTGCGTGTTTAACTCTGGACATTTGCTAGCTTGGAGCTCTAGGAAACAACGAGCCGTATCTAGGTCGTCTGCTGAAGTCGAGTATAGGAGTTTGACAGACGCCACTGCTGAAGTAACATGGATAAAAATAGTGGTTAATGAAATGGGACTAAACATTGAAGATATTCCCAGAGTTTGGTGTGATAACACTAGCTCTGTTACCATGGCTGCAAGCTCAATTTTGCATGGAAAAACCAAACACATAGAACTTGATCTACACTTTGTACGAGAAAAAGTTACTGCCCAGGAATTGCAAGTAAACCATGTGCCAGTAGACTGTCAAATAGCTAATGTTCTTACCAAGCTACTGCCAGTTGTGAAGTTTGAGAAATTTAAGAGGAATCTGTCTATCATTGAAGGACAAGAAATCTTTCAAGAGCTAGGGAATTAGGGTGAATGTTAGACGTTGTCAATTGCAAGTTGTTAGAGGATGTTAGTGCAGTTAAGAAATTGGTTAATGTAGTTCATGCAGTCCATGCCGTTACGTCAGTTGGAGTTCTTGTATATATAGAGAGCCTTGTACTCTTGTATGATCACCCTTTGATGAAATGAAACTGAGTTCTATCTCAAAGATAATCTCTTTCAATAGTTAACAGCACCACTTAGAAGATACCACCATTTTAAAAACTTAAATATCATTTTTTTAAAAATCTACAACCACTCCAAAACAAAGAGTGGCTCCATCCCATTTATGAGAGAGAGAAGGTTACAAGCTTTTTTCTAAAGTATTGGTACTATTTAATTACTAGAACATTACATCTATGATAAAATATTTAATAAATGTTTTTTTTCGTATTTACGTGAGGGCAAAGCTATGATTGAATATTAGAATGAGCCGGTGATTAATTAAGTTTTTAAATATAAAATTAAAAGAAATATTTAACTAATATTTATACTGAAAAATATAAAATATTATTATAGCAAAAAAAATTTAAAAAGAATCTACAACCACTCAAAGCAAAGAGTGGCTCCATCTAATTTATGAGAGAAGATAAGGTTAAAATAACAAAAATAAAGTTTTGTACTATTTAATTACTAGAACAGTACATCTATGACAAAATATTTAATAACGGTTAAATATAAGGTTTAGTAGGTTCTCGCCTGCCTCATGATGTAGTTCATTGAATTATTATTATTATGGCGCACGTTTTTTATTAAAGAAAGTCGGTAATTTGATATGGTTAGATTTTTTTTTATAATTTATTATTAATTTATTTAAAGCTGTTAGTAAAATAATTTATAATATTAATTTTGTTTATCATCACTTTTACATCACTAATTAAAAGATTTAATTTGATAAAAACAATTAAATTTTGATAATGGTCGATAAATTTTTATAGAAAATGAATGTTATATTCAAAGGAAAATTTTGTTATTTATTTACACCCTTCGAAATTTAATGTTTCATTTTTGTATGTATGAGTTCTTTATAAATATAATATCATTTTTTTTTGAGTTTGGAGTGTGTTTTATTATACATTTTTATATTTTTAATAAAACTCAACTTTTTATATAAAAAAATAGCCATAAATCCAATACCACACGACAAATATAGCAATAATTGCTCTATAAAAATATAGCAATAATTGTGTTGCAGATGTAATTTTCACACAGATTTCACTGTTTGATATATTAGGTAGCAGGTTGATCTGGCTATTTAATCTTTTGCTTGTGCCAATCCACACTTTTAAAAAGTTTTTTTTTAATTATTATTTGAGAAAATTAAATATTCGCAGATTGTACTCATTATTTGATAAGGAATTTACTTATTAAAAATTAAAGGGTAAAGTATAAAGATGATTGTTAAAAAAAATAGTAATTAAATGTTATAAATTGATAATTAAATTTTATGTTTTGTAATAGAATGATAATTCGGCCGTTAAAGTTTGTTAAATATTTAAAGTGATTATTATGAAATTTTGTATAATAATATATTTAATCATTTATATTTACGCATTCAATCAATTTAGTCTTAATTCAAAAACAATTAATAAAATTAGTCCCTATTATTTGTACATTCTTTCAATTTGGTCCTATTTATAATTAAAAATAATATTAAATATTTAAATTTGGTCCCATATGATTTTGAGGAGGAAAGAAATATATAGCAGACCAAATAAACAATGGCCATCACCTACTCCAGTGTTTGTGCAACTTTTGATTTTCTGGTTCATGTTGCCAGAAATATCAGTGGCTCATCCTCAGGTACTTAAGAATCATAGATAATAAGTTTTGAGATTTTAATCCTTGTTTTTGGTTCAATTGTTGATAAAAACTCTAAAATTTTGTTCTTCGGCAGTATCTAAGCTAGAAATGTGTATTATATGTGAATTTGAACTCTGCAACTATGTACTGTGCAATAAACAATGAAATTATACATAAAAATGACAGCTGTTTTACTGTAATATCTTTTGTCAATCGAAGATTCATACTATATATATTCAAACCAATGAGAAATCATGGTAATGTTTTTTTAGTACAAACGGACCCAATGCCTGAGTAATCAATTTCCCATAGGCATCTATGTTGGGTAGGAAAGTTTAGCACCACAGGTGGCCTGGTTGGCTCCTTTGCCCCCTACAAGAGTTTGGCCATTTTTGGCTGAGATAGACCAAATTTAAATATTTAATATTATGTTCAATTATAAATAAGACCAAATTTAAATAATATGTAAATAATAAGGGCTAAATTTATTGAATTTTTTTGAATTAAGACTAAATTGATTGAATGTTTAAATATAAAGGACTAAATGTTCTATTATACAAAATTTCATAACAGTCACATTAAGTATTTAACGACCTTTAACGGCCGAGTTACCATTTTGTTATAAAATATAAAATTTAATTGCTATTTTGTAATATTTGAAAGTTTGGTTACCATTTTGTTTTTTTCAGTGACCATCGTAGTACTTTACCCAAAATTAAATTGAAAGTCAAATAGTTAAGTTATTTTTAAGTAATTAATAAAAATTATAAATAAATTGATTTCAACTTTTGTGCTGGGTTAAATATTATATCAAAAATAAATAAAATTAACATTAAATTGAATCTCATAATCATATATTTAGATTTTATTTGTATAATCTGTATGAATGATAGGTTATATAAATATTTGCATAGGTTGGTCGTACAAAAAGAAGATTATTATAACGTAGTTATGTGTTATTGTCCGTATTTCCAATACATGCATGCATATCGTTACCGATTCTATAATACATTGCTTTCTGTATTAATGCCCATTAAGTGACACACCGTTTGTTGTTACTGTTTAATTTTGTAGTAATTTAAACATATTACTGTCAAATGGAGAAAGAAGGTATTCAACATGAGAGAAGTATAAATTCGACTCTTACTAGTGATTCCAGTATCCTAATGGTTGATAGATATAATGGGAATAATGGAGATAACCGTGGTGTCAGACAAGATAGTTCTAAGTCTGCTAGGAAGTTCTTTACTAATACTGGAAACAAAAGGCCATTGTGTGTTTACTGTGGTCTATATGGCTATTCTATTGATAAATGCTATCGAAATCATGGATTTCCCCTGGTTATAAACATAGGAATCAGAATAGTAAGACTAACCAGGTTGGTTCCTCTCTTAATGATGATATCTCGAACCATGAGTCTTTTGGACACACATCTGCTCAGCAAACCAAAGAACAATGTGATACACAGTCTACTTTTGTTACTTTTACAAAAAAAGCAGTATGAGAGTTTGTTGCATATGTTGCAAGAGAGGAACAATTCTGTTTCTGCTTAAAATTCTATTCAACAATCAAAGGTTAACATGCTTGCATCAACGTTTGATCCCACCCCTACTCAAGAACCAAGTAACATCCTTACTTGTTCTATTTCTCATAGTCTAAATATTCCTTAAATAATTTATTCTAGAGTAACAGATCATATAACAAGTTGTTGAGACTCATTTAAAGATTTTAGAGTTGTTCATAATAAATTTGTAAAGCTTCCTAATGGTGAAATTGTTAAAAATTTTCACATAAGAACTGTGCAACTTACTCCTACAATTGAATTATTCAATGTTCTTCATATTTCACATTGCAATTTTAATCTGATTTTTGTTTCTCAGTTAACCAAAGAAAAGAATATTTCACTTTTTTTCTCATTAGGTGTTTGTTGTATTCAGGATACCAGGTCATGAAAGATGATTGATATAGCTAAGGAAATACATGAATTGTACCAACTTGAAGCTCAAGTCCCTGCTAAAAGAGCCGCTCTCTGTAATGTTGCTAATATTACTTTCTTAACTTGTTAAGATGATCAATCAATTGAGATGGTGGCCAAGAGGGGGTGAATTGGTAATTTTAAATTTTGGAAGCAATTTAAGAAGGTGTGAACAATGGGACACAAGGATTTATAGTGGTTCAAGCTTCTAACAAGCTCTACGTCTACTACCTTAGCTTCCTACTAAGGATTTTCAACAATTTCACTATGAAATTCTTCCCCTTTTCTAGGCTTAAGAGGCAACCGTTACAAGTTCAAGCTTTCTACCCAAAGCTTTGAACAATTCACTCACAATACAAAGAAAGAAGTTTGGCAAATAAAATATCCTCACAAGATACAAATTTTTGCCCAATAATGATCACTCACAATCCCAAACTTGAAACAAGATATACAAATGAATTACACAAGTTGGGTGTACAAGATTTGACTCTAAAAGCACAAAGGGTTGGATTTTGCTTGATTGCTTGAATGTTGTTCAATGAATGTTCAATAGTTGTTGCAGCAGCATTGGAGTCTTGTATTTATACTCTCTCATTGATTTCTAGCCGTTTTGGTGGTTGGAGTATTGAATATAGTCGTTGAAGGGCTTTTTTCCCGCAATAAATGTTGTCGGCCAACCATTCGTATCGGTACCTGTTACAAGAAAAATATAGCCGTTCGTAGTATCGTATCGATATGCGGGAGGGCGTATCGAAACGGTCATAGTGTAAAATATGAGGCGTATCGAAACGGCAAGGCCGTATCGGTACGGTATTTCCTTACTGGAATCCAAGTTGAAAAATTGCATCGGTATGCCTAGGGGCGTATCGATACAGTTAACGGAAAATTAAAAGTTCGTTCATTCCAATAACTGACAAGGCAACGGTCAAAAATATTTAATGCAAAGATCTTGACAAATCGTATCGAAATGGAAGGGACCGTATCGGTACGCTAAGGAATATCTTAAACCCAGATTTCAGATCGTATCGAAACACAAAGCTTAAAACGTTTACCTAGATGAAGGCCGTATCAGAATGCAAGGCCTAATTTTTCAAATTCATATAAAATGACGTATCGAAACGGGCTAAGCCGTATCGGTACACTTTGCAAAACCAAATTCTAGTAACCAATTTTCGTATCGAAACACCAAGGGGTGTATCGATACGCCTGGGCGAAAATGCATAGTTTGGCTTGAAAACACTTAGAAAAAATTTGGGTTTAAGTTTTTGGACTTAAAGAAAATTTTCTTTGTCAATTTGTGAGACTTTAGAATACTTAAAAATTTATTTCCTTTTACAATTTAGTCCTTAAACAGTTTGTTATATCAAAATCAAACATAGGTTTTACAATCTCCCCCTTTTTGATATAACAAAACCAAAGTGAAAATTTGTAAGTATCTTTAGAAAACTTTGAAAATTACTCCCCCCTTAATTTAAGACTGAAAAAGTTTGGAAATTTTTGGCTAAATTTCTCCCCTTTTTGTTAGATCAAAATCAATTCAATAGGGATAAAAACTAAAGATAATCAAATTACTCCAAACAATGAAACAAGCAACATAATCATTAAAATATAAACCATAAGTTCAAGCATAATCAAATCCAATCCAACTTAAAACCTAAAAACGTAATCCAAATAACAAAGCAATGATAACGCATAGGAGTTCATAAAAACAAACCCGGAATCCATGGTTGTTTGCAAAAAAGCAATGTTGGTGCTCAAGTTGGTGAATTGCTCATTGAGGTATGCCATGAGAGCATCAAGATTAGGTTGGGCCACCGGGGCTTGTGGAATAGGAGCTTCTTGATGAGCCACTACTGGATCAGGTTGAACACCTCCCGAAAGATCGGTATTTTGAATCCATTCTCCATTGTAGTATGTGAACTTTGCGCGACAAAGAGAACACTTATCAATAGGATCAGTGAGAGGTTCCGCAAGGTCATATGAGCAATCAATTCCTATCTTGTGAAATATGTAGCTCAAGGCGGTGCCGTATGTGAAAGATGTAACCATAGAGGTATGACGATGTTACACAAGGAAGATGATCTTCGCGTACATAATTTGAGCAAGGTTAGAGAGCTTACCCTCACGAAAGCAACGGATCCAAAAGTCGTCGACTTATCGGATCGTGGCGAACTTCCCACCGGATGGACAGAACCACCAAGTGATCATGAGGTGTAGAATGCGATCATAGGCATCTAGCACGGTCACGAAGCCTCTAAGGGTATGTCCCATGGAATCCTCATCATCAATTCCCGTATCCTTAAAACCCAAATAGTTTGTTAAAACGGTTGAATCAATATGAAATTTCTTACCCATTAAATAAGATTCAATTGCAATAACCAAGAATCTATTTTTATCGAAAATACACCGGGCATTGGAATAAAAAATCAAAACAAGTTTTCGGTATAATATCCCAGGAATTCTCAAAAAAGGCATAAATTTCCATTCTTCCATCAAATTAATATATTTAAATTGAAATCCTTTGGATGATAGAAAAAGCATGGAAGTAACATGCTCTCGACGAATTTTATAACTTTGATACTTTTTAAAACGATCCATGGCATGTGGAAATTGTGGTTCATTAAAACAATTTTGATAGATATGGGTAATATTGGGTCGATTACCATTATGGTCGGGATTTTGACTAGGATGATTGGAACTAGAGGAAATTTCTTTTCTTGCATGTTTCTTTGGTTCCATAATCTAAAAACAAAATCAAACCAAAAACGATGTATGCATAAATCAACACATTCGATCCAAAAATTAATCAAATAATCAAGATATTGTTAAAAACCTATACAATATAGTTTAAAAACATATACAAGTATAAAAGTAATTTTTGGTAAAAGAAAACTTCAAAAACAATGTTAAAAATTATATGATGTAATTTTATATTCGAATAAAAAAAATTCAGGTTTGAAAAAGATTTTACAAAAACTTTGAAAGCTATACTATGTATATCTTAAATACGTAATTATGATTCAAAAACAATGAGTAAATATGTACGAAAATTAAAAAGAAAAAGTTAAGGTTTATACCTTGAATGTGGGATTAAAGATGAATGAAGAGATGTTGATGCACAAACTTGATGATTTTTGCTTGGGTTTGATGTAAAAACCAAAAGCCTTCAAAGATTTTGATGAGTTGTGTGAAAAATTGTAAGGGATTTGGAGGATTCTATAGAGGATTTTCAGCCTAGGGTTTTAGAGAAAAGAGGGGCATTTGATTTAAAGTAGGAAACCTCTTCTAATGCCCTTTAAATTGCCCAGCAGTTGCGCGTACCGATACGCCACGTGGCGTACCGAAATGCCTGTACCAAAATGGTTGTAACCCGTTTTGATACGCGACCCCGTACTAGTACAACTTAATCTATGCCGTTCAATAATCTGTAACGATACGCTTGTGCCAAAATTGACATTTTTGGCAGCAGGTTGCTCAAAAATTCAATTTGAATCGAATCGAAATGCATAAAAATGATATGAGATCATCATGAATGAACAAAAATAGATGCATACTCCCCTTAGCAACAAGCATAGATGCATATAAGAGCAAAATCACAAAAACAATGTAATCAAATAAATTCAAGCATGTTTTTAAGACCAAAAAAGGCTCTAAGGGTCAAGGAAGGCAAGTTAAACCTAACTCTCTCCTAAGAGACCAAAAATGTTTTTTGTCTAGTGAATTGGTGAAGATATCCGCTAATTGATTTGAGGTGTCTATATATTCTAGAACTACATCATTTTTCAAGACATGATCCCTAACGAAATGATGTCTTATTTCTATGTGTTTGGTTCTAGAGTGTTGGATGGGATTCTTAGTGAGACAAATGGCACTAGTATTGTCACACCTAATGGGAATGGTACCTACATCAATTCCATAATTTAAGAGTTGTTGCTTCATCCAAAGGACTTAAGCACAACAACTTCCTAAGGATATATATCGGTGGTAGATAATGCTACACTATTTTGTTTCTTAAAAAACCAAGATATGAGCATACTACCTAGGAATTGACATGTGCCGGAGGTACTTTTTCTATCTATTTTACAACCCCCATAATCCGCATCCGAGAAGGCATGTAAACTAAAGGAAGAGTCTCTAGGATACCAAAGACCTAAACAAGGTGTATCTCTAAGGTATCTAAAGATCCTCTTAATTGCTATAAGGTGGGATTATCTAGGACTAGCTTGAAATTTAGCACACAAGCAAACACTAAACAAGATATTCGGTCTACTTGTGGTAAGATAAAGCAAAGATCATATCATCGATCTATAAAGCTTTAAATCCACACACTTACCTCCTTCATCCTTATCAAGCCTTGTAGAAGAACTCATTGGTGCGGCTTGAGGTTTTGCGTTCTCCAAGCCAAACTTCTTGAGCATATCCTTTATATATTTAGCTTGTTTGATGAAGATGCCACCGTTCCTTTGTTTAATTTGGAGCCCCAAGAAGTAGGAAAACTCCTCCATCATACTCATCTCAAATTCACCTTGCATCAACTTAATAAACTATTGACAAAGAAATTCATTAGTAGAACTGAAAATAATATCATCAACATAAATTTGAACTACTAATATGTCTTTGTCATTTTTTTATGAAGAGTGTAGTATCCACATTCCCTTTTTCAAAACCTTTTTCAACTAGAAAACTTGACAACCTTTCATACCAAGCTCTAGGAGCTTGTTTCAAACCATATAAAGCTTTTGAAAGTTTAAAAATATGGTTTGGGTATTTTGGATCTTCAAAACCGGGTGGTTGTTCTACATACACTTCTTCATTTATAAAAACATTTAAAATGCACTTTTAACATCCATTTGAAAAGGCTTGAATTTATTATAACATGCAAATACAAGAAGCATCCTAATAGCTTTCATTCTAGCTACGGGTGCATAGGTTTCATCAAAATCGATTCTCTCTTCTTGAGTGTAACCTTGAGCAACAAGTCTAGCCTTGTTTCTCACTATGTTACCACTCTTATCTAGTTTGTTTCTATAAACCCATTTAGTTCCTATAGTAGATTTATTACTAGGCCTATCAACTAATGTCCAAACTTGACTTCTCTCAAATTGGTTTAATTCCTCTCGCATAGCCATTATCCAATAATCATCGTTTAATGCTTCTTTGATATTCTTAGGCTCTATGCATGAGACGAATGCTACATTACATGCATTCTTAAGAGAAAGTCTAGTGGTTACCCCTTTGGATGGATCACCCAAAATCTCACCACCTTTGACATAGTTGAACTCTCTTGGGTAGCTCACTTCTTTTTCCTTTAGATTCATGTCCTTCAAGGCTTCTAGAGGTGGATCTTGTGCTTCCTCTTCTTTGGTTGGAACTTCATTCACCTTTGATGATTTCCCACCATCATTGGCTTAAAAAATTCCTACACCATTATCATCACAAGAATTCTTCCTCGGAATGAGGTTATCATCGAAAACCACATGAATAGACTCTTCAACAACCAAAGTTCTTTTATTAAATACACGATAGGCTTTAGAGTTTGAAGAATACCCTAGGAAAATAGCTTAATCACTTTTAGCATCAAATTTGCCTAAATTATCTTTTCCATTGTTCAAAACAAAACATTTACAACCAAATGGATAAAATAGCTAATGTTAGGCTTTTTGGATTTTAAAATCTCATAAGGAGTTTTCTTTAAAATAGGCCTAATCATTACTCTATTTATAATGTAGCAAGCCATATTAGTGGCTTCCGCCCAAAAATATTTTGGCAAATTATTTTCACAAAGCATGGTTCTAGCCATTTCCTCTAAAGTTCAATTTTTCCTTTCAACAACCCCGTTTTGTTGAGGTGTTCTAGGAGCTGAAAAATTGTGGCTTATACCATTTGAGTTACAAAAATCCTCAAAACCTAGATTTTGAAATTCGGTACCATGGTCACTTCGAATATGAAAAATAGTTTGACCAATATCATTTTGAGTAATTTTTGAAAATGTGATGAATTTTTTTAAAGCCTCATCTTTGGTACTTAAAAATAGAACCCAAGTGTATCTAGAGTAATCATCAACTAAAACAAATGCATATGATTTTTCACCCAAGCTAGCTGTTCTAATAGGACCAAAAAGATCCATGTGGATCAATTGTAAAACTCTACTAGTTGAAACATCATTAATAGGTTTAAAAGAGACTCTTTTATGTTTGCCTTTTGCACAAGTATCACAAATTTTATCATTTGAAAACTTTATATTAGGCAAACCTCTTACTAGATTTTTTGAAACCAATTTTTCTAAAAGACTCATGCTTGCATGCCCTAGTTTCCTATGCCATAACCTGGATCATGCTCATCATTTGCAACAAAACATGCATTAGAAATATGAATGTCATCTAAATGCACCATATATATGTTTCCTATACGATGACCTAAAAGCACAATTTTGTGGGTTTTGATATTTATAATTTTGCAACCATATATATAAAAAATTACTACGAAACCTTTATCAAAAAGTTAGCTTATGCTTAATAGGTTATGTTTAAGACCATTGACATATAAAACATTTTCAATAAGTATGGAAGAGTGATTACCAATGGAACTCATTCCTTCAATTTGACGTTTGGAGTTGTCACCAAATGTCACTAATCCTCATCTCTTTAGCTCTAGTCCAAGAATCTACTATTGTCTCCGATCATATGTCTTGAGCATCCACTATCAAGGAACCACGTATTTGCACTTGTAGCCTTGGCCTTGTAGCAATGCTCCCCCTACAAACGTGGAATCAAACTTTGATTTTTGGTACCCAAATCTTTTTGGGTCCATAAGCATTAGTTCTCAAAATCTTGGTTTCCTTAGGAATCCAAGAAGCAATCTCATTAGCTTTGTTAGAAGCTACAACATCCTTAGGAATCCAAATACTTCTAACTTTCTTACCATAATAGGGTCTTGAATACCCTCTATGTTTGTATCTATTAAAGTTCCTTTTAACATTATTGGATTTTGAATATTGTCCTTTTTCAAAACTTGATTTCCCAACATTGTTTAAGGAATCTTTGAGATCATTTACCTCCTTGAGGTAATGATCTTTTAACTCAGAAAGAAGGTTATTTAAATCAACGTTTTCTTGTTCAAAATACTTTTGATTATCTTGTAAATCACTAACCTTCTTTTCAAGTTCTGAATTGGTTTTAGATAAGAAATCGTTTTGGTTTTTCAAATCAAGGATAATTTTCTTATTTTTCAAAATAGATTCCTTATATTTTTCAACCAATTCGTCATAAGCCTCTTGTAATTCATCATAGGCAAGATCATTTAATGAGTTAGAGGTTACCTTGGGATCCTCCTCAAAGGCCATGAGACATAAGCTTGCAATTTCGTGCTCCTCGTCACTTGAAGACTCTTCATCGCTCCAAGTGGCTATATGTGCCTTGTGCTTCTTTTTCTTCTCGAAGCCCTTCTTCTTGAGTTGGGGATAATCGATTTTGATGTGCCCCAGCTTCTTACATTCATAGCACATGATAGGATCATTTTCTTCTTCTTTGCTCTTGTTCTTGATATCCCTTTTTCGGTTGAATTTTCTTCTTCGGTTGGATCTCATGAGCCGAGTGAATCGTTTGGCTATCATAGCCAATTCCTCATCTTTCTCCTCACTAGAATCACTCTCATCATATGAGGCTTTGAGAGCAATTCTACTCTTCTTCTTCTCCACTTCCTTCTTCTCGACCTTCATTTCTTTCTTCTTCTTTTCCTCATCTCTTCATTTCTTCATTATCTCATAGGTGAGAATAGACTCTATGAGAGCGTTGAGCTTTAGTGACTTGAGATCTTTTGCTTCTATGATGGTCGTTCTTTTACCATCCCAAGACTCGGGAAGTGAGTAGATTAGTTTTTGAACTAGCTTCTTCTCCGGAATGATTTCTCCTAGACCCTTGAGGCCATTGACAATGACGGAGAATCATTCAAACATTTTGGAGATGTCTTCATTCGGCTCCATCTTGAAATTTTCATAGCTCAAATTAAGAAGCCCAACCTTGGTCTCCTTAACTTCATTAGTGCATTCGTATGTAATCTCGAGCTTATCCTAAATTTCTTTAGCACTTGAGCAAAATGACATCTTTGAGTACTCAACCGGTCCAAGAGAGCAAAATAGCATGTGCATGGCTTTATCATTGATTTGAAGCTTCTTTCGATCTTCATCGGTCATCTCGTGCTTGGACTTTGGTACTAGCTGATCACTTTCTCTCTTCATCGGAATTGTCGATCCATCTTCCACTACATCTCATAGGAGGTAGTCATGTGATTTGATGAAGAACCTCATACTGTTTTTCCAATAGGGATAGTTATCCCCATTGAAGTATGGAGGCTTGGTGATAGAATGAGACTCGTACATGTCGGATGTGGATGCCATGGCTTTGACTTCTATTAATTGAATCACTTTCTAGGATCGTCTCAACGGTTGCTAGACCTTCGGTTGAGTATGGCTCTGATACCAACTGTTAGGATGATCAATCAATTGAGATGGGGTGAATTGGAAATTTTAAATTTTGGAAGCAATTTAAGAAGGTATGAACAATGGGACACAAGGTTTTATAGTGGTTCAAGCTTCTAACAAGCTCTACGTCCACTACCTTAGCTTCCTACTAAGGTTTTTCAACAATTTCACTATGAAATTCTTCCCATTTTTCTAGGTTTAGAAGGCAACCATTACAAGTTCAAGCTTTCTGCCCAAAGCTTTGAACAATTCACTCACAATACAAAGAAAGAAGTTTGGCAAATAAAATATCCTCACAATATACACATTTTTCCCAATAATGATCACTCATAATCCCAAACTTGAAACAAGATATACAAATAAATTACACTAGTTAGGTGTACAAGATTTGACTCTAAAAGCACAAAGGGTTGGATTTTGCTTGAATGTTGTTCAATGAATGTTCAATAGTTGTTGCAGCAGCATTGGAGTCTTGTATTTATACCCTTTCATTGATTTTTAGCCGTTTGGGTGGTTGGAGTATTGAATATAGCCGTTGAAGGGCTTCTTCCCCACAATAAATGATGTGTGCCAACCATTTGTATCGGTACACGAAGGTCCGTATCGATACCTGTTACAAGAAAAATATAGCCGTTGTGTAGTATCGTATCGATACGCGCGAGGGCGTATCGAAACGGTCATAGTGTAAAATAGGGGGCGTATCAAAATGGCAAGGCCGTATCGGTACGATATTTGCTTACTGGAATCTGAGTTAAAAAAATGCATCGGTACGCCTAGGGGCGTATCAATACGGATAACGGAAAATTAAAAGTTCGTTAATTCCAATAACTAACAAGGAAACGTTCGAAAACATTTAATGCAAAGATCTCGAAGATCTTGACAAACTGTATCGAAACGGAAGGGACCGTATCAGTACGCTAAGGAATATCTTAAACCCAAATTTCAGATCGTATCGAAACGAACAAGGCTATATCGAAACGCAAAGCTTAAAACGTTTGCCCAGATGAAGGACGTATCGAAAAGGTCAAGACCGTATCGAAACGCAAGGCCTAATTTTTCAAAGTCATATGAATGTTGTATCGAAACGGGCTAAGCCGTATCAGTACGCTTTGTAAAACCAAATTACAGTAACCAATTTATGTATCGAAACACCAAGGGGTGTATCGATACGCTTGGGCGAAAATGCATAGTTTGGCTTGAAAACACTTAGAAAAAGTTTGGGTTTAAATTTTTGGACTTAAAGAAAATTTTCCTTGTCAATTTGTGAGACTTTAGAATACTTAAAAATTTATTTCATTTTACAATTTAGTCCTTAAACACTTTGTTATATTAAAATCAAATATATGTTTTACATAAATGTTTGGCATATTAGGTCAGAGCATCCTTCTAAACAAAGGATGAATTATTTTTTTCATTTACATTCTGGAATTCCATTCGGTGCTATTAGTGACTGTGATGTTTGTCATCTAGCTAATCGTAAACGTTTTTCTTTTTCTATTAGTGTTATTGTTTCAGATTCTCCTTTTGATCTTGTTGATATGGATGTATGAGGTCCTTTTCCTATCAAAAGTATGTATGGACATTCTTATTTTTTAACAATTGTTGATGATAAGAGTAGGTTTGTTTGGACTTATCCTATGCAATATAAATCTGAAGTTAAGAACTTAAGAGAGAATTTTTATAAACTGGTGGAAACTCAATTCTCAAAAGGATTAAATGTATTCAGTACTGATAATGCACAAGAATGTAATATGAATGATTTCTTTAAAACTAAAAGCATTGTACATCAAAATTCATGCACCTACATTCTTCAACAGAACAATATAATTGAGAGAAAGCATCGACATCTATTAACTGTTGCCAGATCTTTAAGAATTCAAGCTAGTTTACCTATGCCTTTTTAGATAGATTATGTTCTTCACTTTGATTTCCTGATTAACATCACACCTACTCTTATTTTACAGCATAAAATACCTTTCGAAGTATTATTTCAAAAAAACCAAGACTTGAAAATCTTAAAGTATTTGGACGTCTTGCATATGCTTCTGTTTTACCTAAACCCAAAACTAAAATGCATTCTTGAGCTATTAGATTTGCATTTCTTGATTTTCGAAAGAATATCAAATGATATAGGTTATATGATTTAGACACACAAAACATTTTTGTATCTCGAGATAGTTTTTCAGAACATATTTTTCCTTTTAAAACAACCATTTTAAACTTAAACATGATTCATTAAACACTATTATCTTACCCGCATCTGATAACAGTAATTTTATGGAAGATTTTCTACAAAATAATCACTAGGATGCTCATGATCATATTTTAGATCCTGTTCTAATTGATAGCACAGGCTTGGCTTCAGTACCATTGTAGACTTCAGAAGATACAGTACCAGCAACAAAGACCTGGACATTAATGCTGAAGATTCAGTCTCCCTTCCATTACAAAGTTCTCAAAATACTTTTGTTGAAAATGATAGAGCTGCCGCTTCTGTTGACATTCCCAGCTCTCATCATCAACAATTATCAACATGAGTAATTCAACCCCTAGTCAGACCTTCAAGAGTCACAAATTCAAGAATTTTCAGGTTTTTCTACCTAGTTCGAAAATCACACCTCATTCTATTGTCCAGGTACTATCTTACCAACATATATCTCCTACCTATCAGCCTTATATTAATAATGCTGAAATCTTGACTGAACCTAGAATATATAAGCAAATTGTTCTACATGATTGTTGAAAAGATGCTATGCATGAGGAAATTGTAGCTTTAGAAAAGAATCATACATGAGATTTGGTTGTTGTTCCTCATGGTAAGCAGACTATAGGTTGTAAGTGGGTTTTTAAGACTAAACTTAAATCTGATGATTCTCTTGAGAGGTATAAAGCTAGGTTAGTTGCTAAAGGTTATATTCAACAATTTTTTTAACACCTGTAGCCCTGTTGCAAAGATAACCACTATAAGAATATTAATGGCAGTAGCTGCTGCAAAAAAATTAAAAATTACAATAGTTAAATATAAATAATGCCTTTTTTCAAAATGGAGTCGTTACTTTGCTACCTGTCTCTACTCATAATCAATTGGCTGATTGCTTCACCAAGGCTCTTCAACCTTTTATTTCTTAGGTCTATTTTTAAGTTGGGCATCCAAAATTTGTTGGAATGTGTAATTACAGTTTTTCTGTTTTAGTCGTTAGGATTAGTTTACACGTGTTTATTAAGTTAGATTCTTTTTGTTTATTTCTTTATTTTCTTTATATCTTTCATTTACTGTATATAAGTCTGTATGCACTCATTATTGGAATAAAAAAAGTCTACATTTTTCTTCTTCTCGGAACTTAGTCAAAATCCAAATTCTAATATAGCTAGAGTCTTATTAGCATGCATTTGTATTTTGAGTAATTATAGTGATATCTGTCTGGTTCTATTTTCCCGTATATTCTCTGGTTACTTGTGCTTATTGATACTGCACTATACTTTGTTGTTCATTCCTATTTTACTTTTCTTAAGATTGACTATCATATTAGGCTCAGATTCAACATTGTCTCGTGGATCTTATTTTACTTCAGATTTCACATATTGTTGGTACTATTATTTAAAGGTTTTTACTACTATTTACAGAACCATGACTTTGGACTAGTTTAAATTATCTGAATTTTTATCGGTTTATTTTAAATGTTTTTAGATTTATTCTAGTTTATTATCCACTTACATTGGATTTATTTTGAGACATTACAATGTTGGTTTAGGACAGATATTAAAATCATTTTATCGAATGAGTTTTAAATTTAATTATTTTATGGACATTTATTTTACTAAAATTATTCAGTGGTTCATCCGTTTTCTTTTCTTTTTTATTCATTTCCTTTTCTTTTTAATCGAAATATCTTATTCTACTTTTCCATCTCTCTCATCTATATCTAATGGAATCTATAACCGTTAGTTACAATCCAACCATAATTCAACTATCCATACTTTAACCCCAAAACTTTCACTTTTTTCAATTTGACCCTCTTTTACCAAATCGACACAAAACTAATAGAAATCATAAATAATAACTTTATAAGCGTCAAAATTCTCAATTATTCCATACTTGAGACTTTCAGGCAAATTTATTATTTCCCCCCTCATACTTTGAAGTCCTTGCGTTTTAGTCCTTTACCTCGATTTTAATGCTTCTTCACCAAAGTAACATCACATGCTTCATTTAATCCAATATTACTGACAATCAATGATGAATCTTGGTAATACTTTAATCTTGGTAATGATGAATCTTGGTAACTGATATTTAAAAATGTAACACCCCGGTTTTCGGGTGACGTCTTTTTTAATACCGTAAACACAAACATTTTTTTAAAACACGCACTTTTTTAAACATTTTTTGTAACACCCGCATACATTTTTAACCATATTTTCAAAGGAGAAAAAAAACAATGATCACAGCTTGGCGACTCCGCTGGGGAGCGAACCCAGAATCTCTGGTTATTTTTTTTACGGTGTCTGGCCTACCAAAGTGGCCGGTGGTGACTCCACCTCCTATTTTTTTCTATATTTTCCTATTTCCCCATTTTCCATTTTCACCTCCTTACAGTGTTGTAATGTACTTCCGGAGTACTGGTCCTTATATTTCGTAAGGTTTTCACCCTCGTATGGTATGAGGGTCGTATTCCCCCGAATCGATGCCCTAGCAACAGTTCGGGTACTCTTTCCTTTAGATCCGAACCGCATATAGTGAGCTGTAAGAGCCAACCTTTTTAAAGCCATGCGAAACTCTGCCCGTTTAGCGGTTACCCTTTTTAGGCTTTGGTGCATTTATTTGTTTTTATGTACAGTTTTTTATCTGTTTTATTTTTTTCCTTATTTTGTTTATTTGATTATTTTTATTCGAACTGACTTTATTTCCTTGCTTTGATCGCATCATATTAAATTCACTCATTTTGCATTAATTGCATGACACCATCATTTTAATTTTTGCATTTCACCAGCATTAAGTACTGATTCACGACTGGTTCCCAATTTGAAAAATTCACTATCGAGAGAAAATCTAGTATTCTAGATATCGGTGCAACATTCTAGGTTGCGAATAAATCCCGTGAGTTCCAAAGTTGAGCCGCGGGAACCATGTTTGAATCGATACGTTTACATCTATGACATGCACCTTGCATTTACATGCATACATTCACAATTTTGAAATCGGTCATCGGGATGCCCCGTGCCAAAAATACCAGATAAAGCAAAAGATGACCAATCTAGCACTTTACCAAACCTATGCAAAAACCCATCCAATGGCATTTTTAAGAATAACCTCTGCGTTCATACAGACGCCATGCCTCTACAAGGCCCCACGTCTAGGGGGCATTTCTAGATGAGTTCTAAAAGTTAGCCTCTGATGCCGAGTCAGACTTCCGTACCCTAGACGAGTACATTGATTGTTGTCTGTAGCATTTTGCAAGAGCTGAAAGTAATAAACTGACATGAACCAACACAAAAAATTTTATAGACCCGACTGGGGGGCAACATAACACGTTCATCCTTCAAGAAAAGGCGAAAATATACCCCAAGCTTCGAATTCACTTCAGTCCAGACAAAGTTCAATGAAAATAATTTTAGGGCATACACCCAGAAAGATAGAGGAAGACGATCAAAGCCAAGGAAGATTGGGGGCATCTCCGTGAAACAAGTTCAAGAATTTAATCCGACCAACATGAAGTTAAGGGGCAACCCTTTGAAGGGCAAGAAAAATCATCAATTAAGATTATTTGGCATCAAGTGCATGAAGCATACATTCATACGAGTTATCATGCATTTAGATTAAACATGCACATTATACATAAAGTTGCATTCATCCATCAGGCATTCATTTTTTAGCTTGAACATATAAACATGTCTAGGAAGGAGATCGGAGAACCTCAATCACGGGGGAAACAACATGATGATCAACCTTTAGCCCCGAAGAAGGCCAAATATGCTGAAAAGCTTAAATATCCAGCTCAATGGCAAAATTTTGAGCAATTTCTAATTAATGTTCTCCTTCATTTTCAGATTTCATGCTACCGTTGATGGTGCAACAAATTAAAGTTTTCTCTGGATCTCGACTCCTCACCAGTGATGTAGCAGATCCTACTTTGTCCAGATCTCGCCTCTCCGTTAGTGGTGTTGCAATATCAAATTTTCCTTCGGATCTCATCTCACCGTCAGTGGTGTAGTGGATCATATATTTTCCAGATCTTGCCTCTTCGTCGGTGGTATGGTAGATCAAATTTCTGAAGATCTTGTTTCTCCGTAGATGGTACAGCAGATAAAATTTTTTTATAAAAGTTTTCCTTTGAATCTCATCTCTCCGTCAGTGGTGTAATGGATCCCATTATTTTCAGATCTTGTTTCCCCGTCAGTGGTGTAGTAGATCAAATCCTTTCCAGATCTTGCCTCTCCGTCGGTGGCGTAGCAGATCAAACATTTTGTGGGTTATACCTTTGTTAGTGGTGGTAAACCAACTTAGATCAGATCTTGTCTATCCGTCAGTGGTGTAGCAGATCAAACCCTATCCAGGTCATGCTTCTTCATCGGTGTTGCAGCTAGACCAAACTTCTTCCTCGGATATTATATCTTTCTTGTAGTTGTAGCTCAAAAAAATCAATCAAAAATAAAAAAAATAGTATAAAATTAGAAAAATCAAAATTCAGGAAAATAAAAAAATCAAAGCTTCATTTTCCGATCTTGCTTCTTCCTCGATGTTGCAGCAGGATTTGTAGCGATGTCCTTTTACGCTAAAAAATGAGGTGTTTATTTTGAGAATAAAAATAATGTCTTCCGCGTGGGGTTTTAGAAAAACCGGTGTTTTATTTAAAAATGGGGTCGCCACCAGCCACTCAAGGTGGACCGGACACCGTAAAACCAGAGATTTAAAATTGATGGGTTCGGGAGTCGGTTACGGATGGGGAAGGATTAGCACCCCCACACCGCCCAAAATTGGTACTTTAATAATTACCGCTTTATTAATATTAGACTTTCTGGATTAAAGTGACAATTAAATTAAAATCTGGTTATATGTGCGAGTAAATTTTAAAAGCCTCGTTATTCGAGAGTAAACGCCCAACCACTATTACTACGCCTGATACTGGCCCCGTTTACGCTCGAACAAAAGGGCACTGCATTGACAATTTATATCCGAAATGCAAACTTAAAAAAATGGCAAATATAAATAAATACATTGTGATAAAATATAAATAAATACTAACATAATAAAATACTAATATGACATAAATAAAATGCTAATCTAAAATATACATACATAACTATTAATTTAACACATAAATAAAAATAAAATACTAATCTAAAACATGCTTACATAAATATTAATCTAACTCATAAATAAAAACAAATCTAACATAAATAAAATATAAAATATAAATTTAAAACATAATAAATACTAATCTAAAACATGAATAAACATACAAACTAAAAACACAATTTTAAATTAACTACTACTTCATTAAATCATAAAAATTACAAAATAAATAAAAAAGAAAGAAAATATACCTAACTAGGAGTTCGAATGACGAACCCCGACTGAACCCCATCGAGATCTGCCACGACCTCTCCAAAAAATTAACTAGATCGGATCCAAAATAGGACACCGATCGAACCGGTTAGGATCGAGGACACTACCCCGGTCCTTGGCTAGCTGAGAGCACTGCTCTCTTTATGGCAAGCCACTGTCGATTCCATTGCTTCTCTATCCCCCCATGCCTTTATATATGCAATTGGGTGGTTGTGGGGGTTGACGTGGAGTTTCCCCCACCATTGTTTTTTTTTACACTTTAATTTTTTTTTATATTAATAATAACAATACTAAAAATACTAAAACCGGACAAAAATGAGTGATTACAGTTGCCCCTCTTTGCTTGTTCTTGTGAAACGAGAACAAAGCAAAGATCAAAAACACTTATTTTTGTCTTATCTGGCTGAATTTCTCTCTTTTTGACGCGTGTCTTCTTTCTTTGGTAGAACTTCTTTCTCTTCGGCGCGGGTCTTCTTTCTTGTCTTGGTTGATCTACCTTGTCACTCTAAGGAAGCAAAACCTTCAAAATGGGGGGTTGTTTGTTGGGGAAGCCAAACCGAGTCCCACTTGCTACATTATTGATAATAAGCTAATACCTAAAGAGAGTTCGACCCAGCTGCAACATCGACGAAGAGACAGGGTCTACAAAATTCGATCCAGCTGCAACACTGACGAGGAGGCAAGACCGATAGGTGAAAGTTCTGATGTCTGATCCAGCTACAACTCTGACGAAGAGGCAAGATCAGAAAACTGACAACTTTTCCCTTTTTTTTCTTTTTCTTTTGCTTTTTTTTTCCTACTTTTTTCATATTTTTTCTTCTTTTTTTGTTTTTTTTCTTTCTTCTTTTTTTTTTATTTTTCTTCTTCTTTTTCTTCATTTTTTCAAGAAACAACATTGATAAAATTTGAAAATTAGTAAATTTTGACCAAGCTACAACACCGACAAAGAGGCATGGTCTAAAATTTGTGATGTTGATCCAGCTACAACACCGACGAAGAGGCAGGATCAAGAGTTAGTGAATTTGGTCTAGCTACAACACCGACGAAGAGGCAAGACCGGAAGTTAGTGAATTTGGTTCAGCTACAACACCGACGATGCGGCAGAACCGACAGTTAAATTTGACCAAGCTACAACACCGACGAAGAGGCAAGGTCTGAAGATTTGATCCAGCTACGACACCGACGAAGAGGCAGGATCGGAGTGTTTTTTTTGTGATCAAGCTACGACTCTGACGAAGAGGTATGATCAGAGTTTTTTTACGTGTGATCAAGCTATGACTCTGACGAAGAGGCATGATCAGAATTTGGCAAGTCTGGCTCAGCTACAACACCGACGAAGAGACAAAACCGATGGATGAAAATTCCAATGTCTGATCCAGCTACAACTCTGACGAAGAGTCAGTATCAGAAAATTGAAAACTTGTTTTTCTTTTTCTTTCTTTTTCTTTTTGTTTTTACTTTTTTTCTCTCTTTTTCTTCTTTTTTCCATTTTTTGGATTCTTTGATTTTTTTTCCTTTTTCTTTTCTTTTCTTTTCTTCTCTTTTTTCCTTTTTGATTTTTTTTAGATTTTTTTTCTTTTTTTTCTTTTTCCCCTTTTTTTGATACAACATTGATACAACTAGAAAGTTAGTAAATTTTTACCAAGCTACAACACTGACGAGGAGGCATGGTCTAAAGTTAGTAATGTTGATCCAGCTACGACACTGACGAAGATGCATGATCAAGAGTTAGTGAATTTGGTCTAATTACAACACAGACGAAGAGGCAAGACCGGAAGTTAGTGATTTGGTTCAGCCACAACACCAACGAAGAGGCAGAATCGGAAGTTAAATTTGACCAAGCTACAACACCGACGAAGAGGCAAGGTCTACAAAATTTGATCCAGCTGCAACACTGACGAGGAGGCAGGACCGGTGGATGAAAGTCTCAATGTCTGATCCAGCTACAACTCTAACGAAGAGTCAGTATCAGAAAATTGAAAACTTCTTCTTCCTTTTCTTTCTCTTTTTTTTCATTTTTCTTCATTTTTTTGATTTTTTTCATTTCATTTCATTTCTTTTCCTTTTTTTGCTTTGTTTTTTTCATTTTTTTCTCTTCTTTTCATTTTTCTTTGTTTTTTTTCATTTTTTCTCTTCTTTTCATTTTTTCTTTGCTTGTTTTTTTTTCATTTTTTCTCTTTTTTGACCCATTTTTTTCAACTTTTGACTTTTTCAATTTTTTTCAATTTTTTCTTCTTTTTTGTTTTTTTTTTCATTTTTAGATACAACTATAATAAAAAGGTAAAATTCGAGTAAAATTTAGGTCTAGCTGCAACACCGTCGAAGAGGCGAGACTTGGAGAGGATTTGATCTGTCACACCACTAACGGAGAGACTAGATCAGCAAAATATGGGACCCGCTACACCATCGACGGAGAGGTAGAGCCGAATGGAAAATTTGATCTGCAACACCACCGACGGAGGCAAGATCTAGATAAGATTTGATCTGCTACATCACTGCCGGAGAGACTAGATCAACAAGATATGAGACCCGCTACACCACCGACGGAGAGGTAGGGTCTGGATAAAAAAATTGATCTGCAACACCACCGACGGAGGCAAGATCTTCATTAAGTTGGCGTACCACCACTGACGGAGGCATGATTTGCAAGATGTGGGATTGTTGTACTATTGGCAGCAAGAGAATGTCTGAAAATTTGCTCTGCTTCTTTATCGACAGAAGGCGAAATCTGGAAATAGTTGTCTCTGTTGGCAGGAGTGATAGTCGGGAAATTGTTAGCGTTCGTCACGCCATCGTTGGAAGAATCAAATCCTACAAAGGAGAAAAATATTTATTAGTGAATTGTTCACAAAATTTGTCACTGGTACCTTTTATTTAGAAGTTTCAGCATCTTCTTTGTGTGGTCTCTTCCATGAATAAGGTTGGTCATCATGTCGTTGCCCCCATGTTGAGGATGTTCGATCTCTTTTTTGAACATTTTTGTAAGCAAAAATGCATGAACTTTATGCCTAAATACATGGTGACTTCGGTGTATGCACCTAATCTAAATGTATGATGTATGCAAGAATGATTCAATGCAAGATAAATGCAACTAAATGCATGAATGTGACATGATTTTTTTTGGCCCTCAATGGGATGCCCCTGACTCCTGACTATTCCTATTAGGATCTTGATTTTTTTCATGTGGCGGTGCCCCGACTTTGTCCTGGGTTCAAACACTTTTCTTTGAATTAGCTCTCATCTGGGAGCATGCCCCAAAATTTTGTTCGTTTTGACACTGCTCTTGAATTTGACACTTTGAGTGTGGATTCTGTTGCCCCCTAGGTTGGGTTCATAAATTGTGTGTTGGTTCATGGCAGCTCATTACTATTATTATTTTGGATTAGGTGCATTTTTGCAGACTGTGTTAAAGGATGTAACTCGGTAATGAAGGATGGACCTTGGCAAAGAATGCCCCTGGACTGGGACCTTGTTAGAGGCATAATGTTTGTAAAAGACGTGGATGGTGCTTTTGGACATGCCCCAAGATCAGGCTCTTGTAGAGGTTTTGTAAGGCGCTAGATTGACTAACTTCGTTGTATTTAATGGGGCAACCTGAGGATTAGTTTTATTATTCTGAAAATGAATGCATGCAAAATGTGTCCTAAATCGATGCGATGCAAAATTAAGATTGTGATGATATTGTGGAATGATGCAGGTGAAATCAATGCGATGAGAATAAAATGAAACGAGTTAGTACCAAATAAAATGATTAAATAAAAAATGATAAATATAACAAAAATATAGTAATAAAAATGTACATAAACAAGAAATAAGGCACCAGAGCCTAAATAAGGTGACCACTAATCGGGCAGAGTTTCACATGGCTATAAAGGGTTGGCTCCTACGGCTCACTATATGCAGTTTTGGTTCTAAGAGGTACCCAAATTGTTCTTGTTGTCCTCTAATAAGAGTAGCAAGGCCCCCGGTCATCACCCATTATAGGCTCCTTTCAACCGGGTTCAATTCAGGGGGACCCATTCGCTTATGCCTGCACGAAGGAACGATATCCTTACGAAAGCATAAGGTACTCGAGCCCCGAAGGTACTTGCTAGGCCTACATGGGAGAACGATATCTCCACGAAAGCATTAGCGTTTTCCCCCCACTTGAAAAATACGGGTTTATATGCCAAATTTTTAAATGCGTTAAAATAAAGGCGCAATTATAACTGAATGTTAGTTTAATAGTCACTTTAATCCAAAATTTCTGATATTAATAAAGCAGTAATTATTTAAAAAAAAGCTCGACTCTCTTATTTTTGAAAACCAAAAAACCTCCCCAGCAGAGTCACCATCTGTAGCGATGTCCTTTTACGCTAAAAAATGAGGTGTTTATTTTGAGAATGAAAATAATGTCTTCCGCGTGGGGTTTTAGAAAAACTGATGTTTTATTTAAAAATGGAGTCGCCACCGGCCACTCAAGGTGGACCGGACACCGTAAAACCAGAGATTTAAATTGATGGGTTCGGGAGTCGGTTACGGATGGGGAAGGATTAGCACCCCCACACCGCCCAAAATTGGTACTTTAATAATTATCGCTTTATTAATATTAGACTTTCTGGATTAAAGTGACAATTAAATTAAAATCTAGTTATATGTGCGAGTAAATTTTCAAAGCCCCGTTATTCGAGAGTAAACGCCCAACCACTATCACTACGCCTGATACTGGCCCCGTTTACGCTCGAACAAAAGGGCACCGTATTGACAAATTATATCCAAAATGCAAACTTAAAAAAATGGCAAATATAAATAAATACAGTGTGATAAAAATATAAATAAATACTAACATAATAAAATACTAATATGACATAAATAAAATGCTAATCTAAAATATACATAGATAACTATTAATTTAACACATAAATAAAAATAAAATACTAATCTAAAACATGCCTACATAAATATTAATCTAACTCATAAATAAAAACATATCTAACATAAATAAAATATAAAACATAAATTTAAAACATAATAAATACTAATCTAAAACATGAATAAACATACAAATTAAAAACACAATTTTAAATTAACTACTACTTCATTAAATCATAAAAATTACAACATAAATAAAAAGGAAAGAAAATATACCTAAGTAGGAGTTCGAATGACGAACCCCGACTGAACCCCACCGAGATCTACCACGACCTCTCCAAAAAATTAACTAGATCGGATCCAAAATAGGACCTCGATCGAATCGGTTGGGACCGAGGACACTACCCCGGTCCTTGGCTAGCCGAGAGCACTGCTCTCTTTATGGCAAGCCACTGCCGATTCCATTACTTCTCAATCCCCCCATGCCTTTATATAGGCAATTGGGTGGTTGTGGGGGTTGACGTGGAGCTTCCCCCACCATTGCTTTTTTTTACCCTTTAATTATTTTTTTATATTTTTTATTTTTTTTATATTAATAATAACAATACTAAAAATACTAAAACCCGGACAAAAGTGAGTGATTACAGGATCAAAACTTTCACCTGTAGACCGTGCCTCTTCGTCGGTGTTGTAGCTTGGTCGAATTTGGTCTTGCCTCTTCGTCGGTGTTGTAGCTGGACCAAATTTACTGACTTTCGATCCTGCCTTTTCGTCAGGTGTTGTAGCTGGGCAAAATTTACTCTTTTAGATCCTGCCTCTTCGTCGGAGTTGTGGCTGGATCAGACATTAGAACCTCCATCTTTCGATCTTGCCTTTTTGTTAGTGTTGCAGCTGGATCAAACTATTGTTGACAAGTCCGACAGAAATGTTGGCACAACGTGCTTAAACAAGGTAAAGTTTAAAACAATAGAGAATTCAAATGTCCATCAAAAAATCCATTTTCACGAATGGTCGAAGGAAAATAATTTCTTTGAAAAATCCAATGTCATGATTGGTATAAACTGATTATACCCAAGGGAATGGTACAACTAGCCCAGAGCAAACGACTACCGGTAAAGGCAATTCAAAACCGTTGATCCTTGCGCATTAGGGAAAAATGCGAAAGATGCTCTGCATCAAATCTACCAACTTCCGGTCCTGCCTCCTCGCCACTGTTGTAGCTGGATCAAGTTTTTCAAACATTGTTTCTTCGTCAATGTTGCAGCTAGGTCAAATTTTCTTCAGGCATTGCGTCGTCGTCGAAGTCGTAGCAAGTTGAGCTTGTTTTGTCTCCTCCAACGGATCACCTTAGATTTTTGTCTTCCCCCAATGAATCCTCCATTTTAAAGATTTTACTTACAATAGCGGCCAAGAAGATCAAGAGAAGCCCGAGAAGAAGCGGCGGCCAGAGAAAGAACCTAAACCCGACCGGACAAAAATGGTTATTCTTTTGTCTTTGCCCTATTCCTGTTACACAACAACGCGCAAAGAGAGGCAGCTGTAGCAACCCATTTCTATCCGGGCCTCCTAGCCCAATAAAATTACAAAACCCAAATTAAATACCCAGCAGACCCATACCCATAACCAAAACCCAAATACCCGAGCCCAAATTATAAAACCCATACCCATTACAAATAAACCATGACCTGACCCGGTACCATTTAACCTAACCCGACTCAGATATAACCTAATCACCCAAAATACCACTAAACCTAAAAAATAACCTAAACCCTAATCTCCCACTTGCCCCTGCAGCCACCGCCCAAGCCGGCCACCACTGCCGCCAAGCTGCACCGTCTACCGCCCCTGTAAAAAAAGCAAGAAAAGATTAGATCTAAAAAATGCAAGTTGTAATATATTTTTATTTTTAAATGCATGCAAATCGAGTATTTAAACCCCCATGAAATCATATGTAAAGGGGGTCGAATGATTTGGAAATAAAAAAAGGGTTTCGAGTTCGAAAAAAATCATTTCGAATAAAATTCTTTCCTATTTCTAGATCTTCACAAAAAAACAAAAAGAGGGTTCTTCAGATTTGTAAAAAAGATGAGTTTGGTTTAAATAAAAATAATAATTTTATTATACTATCATTCGAATACACAAAAAAGGGGATTCAAAAAAGGGAGCATTTCGAATATATAAAAAAGAGGTAGAAATCGAACTGAAAAGGAAAAAAAATAGGCACATTTATTTCTTTTTTCTAGATCTACACACCTAGGGGCTTCGGTTCGAAAATCTGACCCTGGATTCGAACTTTATGCGTTGAGGAGAGCCTGAAAGGTGGTCCATTTTGAGTTTTGGGGCCAACGCATAAGGCGAGCAACGGCCTGTGGCCGCTTGCGGCGGAGACCGAACCACAGCCGGGGAGAGCTTGAGAGCAAAGCTCTCTTTCATCTTTTTTTGTTTAATTAGATTCAAATGAAATTTTTTAGAAAAATTAGGTTAAATACTAGGATATAATTAAGAGTAAATTACATACTAAGTCCCCCTTCCCATCTATTTTTTAAAATGTGATCTGTCGCATGGTATATTTATTCCATAAGTCCTTTTACGTTTTTTTTTTCAATTAGGTCACTAAATTCATTTAAATCAAACTTTTAATGGTAAAATTACATGGATAGTCCATTCGCTCCAAAGCTATCTGCATTTTGAGTTTGCTGCATGGTTTGTTCCTCTTCTAAGTCCTTGTTACTTTTAAATATTTTGCAATTTCGTCCTTTTTTTCCCTTTTTTTCTGTTTTTTAATTTATGTTTTTAATTTAGTCACTTTTAAGTTTATTATTATTATTATTATTATTATTATTATTATTATTATTATTATTATTATTATATGTACATATATTTTTTTATCTTCCCATTATATATTATATATTTTGATTTTACATATATGTATATTATTATTATTTTAATATTATATATGTATATTATATAGTATTATGTATTAACGTATAGTATATTTATTATTATGTATATATATTATGCATATTATTATTAGTATTTTCACTATATATATATATTAAGTATATGTATATCGTATAATATCATATATTAATGTATAGTATGTGTATATAATATATAGTACATTATTATTATGTACATATTATTTTATATATATTAATATTGTCATTATTGTTTTATAATTATTTTATTAATATATTATATTATTATAGTTACTATATGTATATTACTTTTAGTATATTTTAAAATATAAGTTATTATTTTCGCTATGTAATATATATGTTATATTTTTTGAATATTATATTATTAAACTTACATATTTTTTAACCTCGTTTCGAATATATTTTTTAAAAGAAAAACTCGATTTAATATTAAGGGAATATTTTTCACTTTATTCCGAATACCGACTAGGAAGTGACATCTTGACTCATTTAGGTGTCATTTTCTTTGGTTTCGTAAATAAGGAAATGTTCTCCTTAGACCGCTTTTTAGGGATTAAAATTTTAAATTAAAAATCGAATTTTGGGTTTCTTGCAAAGACAACACTAAATCAACGTGGTACTAATTTTAGGCTTTGTGGGGTGCTAATCCTTCTTCACGCGTAACCGATTCCCAAACCCAAAATTTTGAATCTCTTGTTATTTCTGCGGTGTCCGGCCTACCAAAGTAGCCGGTGGCGACACCATTTTTTATTTTTAAAATTTTCCATTTTTCTATTTTTAAATTCTACGGTATTCTGCTGGGAACGTTATCCCTATTTCCGGGTGACGTCTTCTTTGATACCGTAAACACAAACATTTTTTTAAAATACACCTTTTATACATTTTTTGTAAACACACATACATTTTTAACCATATTTTCAAATGAGGAAAAAAACCGTGATCACAGCTTGGCAACTCCGTTGGGGAGCGAACCCAGAATCTCTGGTTATTTTTTACGGTGTCTGGCCTACCAAAGTGGCCGGTGGCGACTCCAACTCCTATTTTTTCTATATTTTCCTATTTTCTCATTTTCCATTTTCACCACCTTTCGTTTTAAAATTTTTTATGGTATTATGCTGGGAGCGTTATTCCGGTCTTCGGGTGACGTCTTCTTTGATACCGTAAACACATTTTTTTTATTATTATCTCCGAATGAGGGAAAAAATCCCTGATCACAGTTTCCTTTCAAAGCTGATAAAAATCTTTCGTATGATACATTTTCATACATTTTTCAGAAATTTTTACATTTATTCTTTTCATTCTCATAAAATAAATCGCTCATTTAAAAAGTTCAGATTTTTTTTCATAATTGCCGCCATTTTCCCCCTTTTTACTTGACCGTAACGACAATCAATTTTAATAAAGTTGTCGATCACCGTGTTCATTATTTTTTTTGCTCTTTCAGGTTTTATTTTCTCAATTTTAATAAAAATTTCTGCTTTTGTGGTACATGTTTACTATGCCTTTGTGGCACACATTTCATTGGCTTTTTTTGTTCGTTTCATCTGTAGTTCGACGCGATTTCTGCATACCTTAGCGGTCATTTGGTGCTCATATAGAGATCCTCACGCTATTAGATTTCTGATTTGATTCTGTCGGTGGTCATAGAAAAGATTGATCCCTACTCATTTGATGGTTAGTTAACCGATGTAATCAGAATTGTGTAGCAGAGCAATCTACCTGATAGTTTGGTTCGTTCACCACTCATTTTTTTTATCCCGTAAAGTGTCTTGTTTAGCTAGAGACACGAAGATTCATGAAGTTCTATCTTGTAGATTGGATGGGTTGTTGTCTTATGTGCACTGATGCCCCAACCTCTTATGGGTTTGACCGTCTTCTTCTGAAATGTTACCTTTCTAGGCGAAGGTCAACTAGTGAATGCTTTCTTGAGCTGAAGCATCGATTTGAGGGCCCAATTGTTGTTGGTCCCAATACTTTTGAACTTCTTTGTAAGTAATGTAGAGAAAACATTTTGTTTCAAATCTCAAGCAGCATGTTATGATTTCAATGTGAGATGCTTATTAAAAATTTGGGTTTTTCTTTTTAGATTGTGAATATATCAAGCTAGATTGAATGCCCCAAATATAAAGTGCACGAGCAACACTGAAAATAGCTTACGAGGGTTGCCCCAAGCAAATCTTGTATCTAGGAGACCTCGAAAACTGAATTGATGTTTGAAGATGTGAAGTGCATTTTAAGTTACTTATATGCTTGACCATTTTACCTTTGACAGGTTTATTTTTTATTTTTGTTTGGGGAATTCAATTCATCACATTCTTTTGGCTCGAAATAAATGATGGAGCAAACAACAAATTGTCGAGCTACTCGGTATTGCCATAATTTTGAAAATATTACCATCACTCATGAAGCGAGGAGTTTCGATTAAAATGGGCTTCAGCGGAGTGCCAAAAAAATTCCACAATCTTATCTGAAAAATGTCTATTACCAGGTTTCGAACATTGGAGTACTTTTTGATTAATTTTGACAAAAAAAGCCTATTACCAGGCTTCAAAAGTTAAATTAATTCATCTTGTTTTGGAAATGCCTATTACCAGGCTTCAAACATCAAATTGCACTGATTTATTATTATGCATGGTCCTTAATATGAAATGTGAGTCGCACCTTCATAATCTTTGCAGCTTAAGATTTCAATTAAACACGGGCTACTCGGACTCAACCTTAGGGTCAAAGTTACTGTTCCTTGTGTAATTGATATACGATGACCTAATAGACAAATATATACACAATGCAGAGATAGTTAAAAAACAAAATGCATCATTTCATTGAAAATTAAAACATGTAGTCATATGCCCTTACAAAAGATCAACACTGCTTTTGGGCTTAAGCGAGTGGATTTGATTTACATGCATTACCTAAAAGAAGTTGAAAGTAACAAGGGAACCTACTGAGGTTAATTAGCTTAGCATATAGATAAGGGGCAAACGATTTTATTCCTCAAAGAATTCAACTTCTTTATTTTCCATCAGACCTTGAACCGTCTCTTTAAACTCGTGGCAGTCTTGAATAGCGTGCCCCTCTTTGGCATAGAACTCACAGTACAGACCGACGTGCCTATTGGGTACCGTCATTCCTTGATCGACTAGACTCGCATCAAGTAGCTTCTTCCAAGCCCAACTGAGGGGTGATTTAACTTCTGACACATTGGACTTAGTTGTTCGGTTGCTTTCCTCAAAGATTCATTCACTCCACCGGTATAGTTTGGTAGGGGTTGACGGTTGTAGCCGGCCCACTAAATTTGTCAAAACTTAAGACCCCGAGCTTGATCAATTTTTTCATGGCCCTCTTGAAGCCAATACAAGTCTCAATTGAATATTCCTCTTGATCACCATGGTATTCGTATTTTACGCTAAGATCATACCACTTTGGGAAGGAAGGCTGTAATGGTGCTTGGTAGAAAGGCGCCACCACATAGACATCGAACAATTGCTTGTACAGTTCACCGTACGAGATTGATAATGGGTAAACTCCGTCTTCTTGGTATTTCTTCTTTGACCAGAGTCTTGGATCGAAGAACCTTGGGCACTTGACACTACCTTAGGTTGTACAACTGTGATAGGCTTCGAATAACCGACAATGTAAACCCCCGAAGAGTTTCTCCATGTCCTTCTTTGCATGCGATGTCTTCTTGTGGGCTAAACTACCTCTACCGTTTTTGCCACTATTGACAAAATTTTCGACAAGTTCACCGGATAGCACAAGGTCGACAAAATTGAATGAACATAACCACCAATTCTTTCTCATTGGGTGAGGGTTGAACTTGAGCCTCTACGTCTCTCCAACGTTGGGCATACTACCTAAAGCCTTCATTTGACTTTTGTTTCATGTGTTGCAAGGTCCAACGGTCTAGTACCATGTCACTGACACGTCGATACTATTTTGGGAAGGTTTTAGCCAAGTCTTTCCATGACTTTATCTGATGTTGGTTCAACTAATTATACCATCTCGTGGTAGATCTTGAAAGGCTATCTTGAAAACAATGGATCAATAACTTATTATCTCTTTCGTATCTCGTCATCCTTCGGCAGAATATGGTAAGGTGTGTACGGGGAGAGCTTGTTCTATCATGTTTCTCAAATTTCGAGACCTTGGATTTACCCTTGGATGACCCTATAATAATATATTGTCCTGTCGTTTTACATTATCGTCATGATTAAAAAATTGGATACTTTGGGATCTGGTGTTTACTCAAACCCTAGGCTGAACTCAGTTTTGGGTACGACAGCTTGAGTTCTCTAGGTGCCTTCCCCTGTGGATGTTTGAAATCGTGCCAAAATTGCATTCAAGGAATTTTCTCAAGCAAATGTGCGTGACAGGGAGGATCGGCCATCTTTGGGTACGACAGATTCTCAATGGTCCCCTCCTGATTTTGGGACCCATAAGGTGAATTGCGATGCCTCATTTAATAGAGGCTCGGGTCAAGCCGCAGCTGTCGCGGTTGTTAGAGATTTCTTCAATAGCCGATGAATATGTTAATAATAATTTAAGTTTATTATTTTTAGCCGCTTTCTAAACTACAGTAGAACAGACTCACCTGATCTTATCAAATATCCCAATATCTTCAACCATTCCTATAAGCATGAATATGTTAGCATATCTAATAACTGTTAAAAGTTGGGTTTAGTAGCAATAATTTCAAATCCACACCGACAAAGTAGCAATAATTGTTATATAAAAAATGCAATAATTGTGTTGCTGATGTAATTTTCACACAGATTTCTCTGTTTGATATATTGGTTAGCTGGTTGTTCTGGCTAAGCCATCTCTGCAAGTACAAACCCATCCAAACTTCTAATGTAGGAAAGTAAGGTGTAAATCAACCGAGTTTTAATAAATAAGGTTAGGATAATGTCTGTTTATTTACTTTTGAAAATATTTATAGTTGTATTTGTTTAAATTTTTAGAATTGTGATCATTTTCTTTTGTTTATTTTTAAAGGCGATGGTGTTCATTTATTTAACGTTCACGAATATGTTCATTTAATGCTCACGAACATGTTTGTTTATCATTCACAAACATGTTCGTTTATCATTCACAAACATGTTCATTTATATGTCCTCTAACATGTTCGTCTATGTGTTCGCCAAAAAGGTAAAATTATACCACTAGTCCTTAAGCTCTTTAGATTTCACATTTTGAACTTTAAAGTTCACTCTGTGTTCAATTCAGTCCATACCTTCACCAATATTTGAAATGTAAAAAAATAAAAGGAAAATGGAAACAGGTAAACGAGCTTGTTCGCGAACATAAATGAACCGAACACGCCTATGTTCGTGTTCGTTTGGTTATTAAGAGAATATAAAAGTTTGTTCATATCCGTTTATTTAGCTAATAAACAAGCGGTTCACGAACAGTTCGTCGAACACTATAACGGTTCACTTAACAAATCCAATTGTTTCGAATAAAAGACGATAAGGAAATTAAGCTTGTAAAATTACATACATGGCTGGCGACAATTGGCTACAAAATAGTAATACGAGAATTAAAAATCTACTTGCTCTTTTCGGTGCTCCTTTTTATGCCCAACACTAAAAAAATTAAATTTTAAGTCTTAACTGTAAATTCAAAATCTTAAACCCTTAAAAATACATCATACAGTAATTCACTACACCATATCTTAAACTTAATTTTTTAATGTGATGCATAAGAGGTACCAAAGGGCAAAAGATTTCTATTCTAATTTGAGTAGTATGATTTGTACAAGATTGCAACATGGCACAGACATGGCACAGACACTTGGTGTATAAATTGGCATTTTGGCTTTTGTTAAAACAACAAACAAATTCCTCCCACAGTCCCACCTAGCCAAATCTTGTTGCAAAACAATGGCGTCTTCGGCTCTGACGGGTAAGCTTGAGGCTGACGTAGAGATCAAGGCTTCTCCCGAGCAGTTTCACGACATGCTCGCCAACAAACTGCACCATGTCCCCCATGCCGCCAACGACAAGGTTCGACGATGCGATTTACATGAAGGTGAATGGGGGAAAGTCGGCACCGTTTTCGACTTCCATTATTTTCATGGTATGGTATAGAAACATAACAAACGTAGAATTCTTTTCATGCTTTCTTGCATGGTTTCATGCTCTTTTTTATTTGTTAATATTAGGAAGGGTATAATATACTAGTAAACAATTTTGTTTGTTTAGATGGGAAGGATAAAGTGGCAAAGGAGGTGGTTGAAGCAGTAGAGCCTGACAAGAACTTGGTCACTTTCAGAGTGATCGATGGCGATCTAATGAAAGAGTACAAAAGCTTTTTACTCACGCTTCAAGCTCTGCCCAAGAGCGAGGGTAGTGGCAGCATAGTGCACTGGACCTTCGAATACGAGAAGCTGCATGCTGGGATTGACCATCCCCAGACTCTGCTGCAACTCGGGCTGGACCTCTCTAAAGACATCGATGCTCACCTCACCCAACCAAAGTGAAGGATGTCTGTAGTATTACTACTGCTTCTACGTGAAGTAACAACAATATGTTTAAAGAATAAATTGACAGCTTCCTAGAATTGAATGTATATGTTTGGATCGATATGCTGTCAAAGAGTGGGAGCTTTGTGTTTTCTTGTATTTCTGTTTAATTATGTCTAGAATTGAATGTATTATGTAATCTCTAGTCTCTATTTGTGTGCTATATATGTATATATTTATAGGGTTTCATAATTTCTTGCCATTCTAACATACAATTTGATGATTTTCTAATGGTTTTGGTCCTTTTAGGGGATTAATAAGGATGATTTTTGTCATTGTGAGGGCTTTCTTTTAACTGCTTTTGGAGTATGATTTTGAGATCTACATGCTCTCTCCAGCTTTGGCAGACGCTGCAAATAGTGAAGTTTGTCTGTTTCCTCCGTTCGCGGTGGTTTTTGTTTTTATGCTGGTTATCTGGTTTGGATGGTGGGGTCAAGCGTTTGATATAATCCGGATAGAGTCAAAAAATCAAAATTAAAAAAATAAAGTATAATTAATCCTAAAAAGTAAAGAAGACAAAGCTCATACGGATTAGATAATAAACCCCTTTACATTTTTTAATAAAAAAATGTGGAGGACTACAGCCTCTAGACATCATTCACAGGATATAATGGTTTCTTTCTAATGCTAGATGCGGGTCTAACTGGTTTAGTGTTTGAGTGGTGGGGGAAGATTTTCTTGATAGGATAGTTGTTTGGGTTTTCAATTTTCCCCTCAAGTGTCTTCAAGATAGAAATTATATCATAGGTCCTTCTTTCCCACCACATTATCAATAGGATCGACTAATAAAATATATTTATTTTATTAATTTTTTTATATCATTTTTTTACCAAGTACATTTTCACTCATTTTTACTATAAATAAAATTTAAAAATAATTTTTACCAAGTGAAGATTCACTTGATAAAAATATTACATGAAAAAATTAATAAAATGAATGCATTTTATTGGTCGGTCCCATAAATAACGTGGTGGGAAGGACCTATGATATAATTTCTCCTTCAAGATGCTTTTGGTTTAAAGTTTAAATACTCTGGAGGTGCTCTTTCTTGATGAATTTCTATCGTTTTTATTCTATATGCCTCAAAGTATGTGTGGTGAGGCGGGTTTTTGTTGTTTTAGGATGTTGATCGAACCCTTGCTGCCCTTATCTTTTGTATTTCATCGCTAATGTTGGTTTTATCTTTAACAATAAAATACTACTATTCTGTGGAAAAAAAAATGAATCAAATAAGCTACTTTCGAGGCGGGTCTCTTTGGTTTCCATTCGGTTAGGGTCAGATCTAGCGTCGGGTATCGAGAAGGGGCGACACCAATGAACGACGAAGCTCCAGTGATATGATGATCGCTGCGTATCTGATGCTTATCATACAGTGACACAGATTTACATAGATATATTTTATTTTGTTTTTGTTAAGATTTTGGCTTAATAAGTAAAAATGTGCTCAAATAACATTTTTATTTTTTAGATAGGTGATTAAAGTATTTTTCGTCTCAAGTAAGCGTCTAACGTTTTCACAATTACTATTTTAGGTGTCTGGCCGTTAACGGCCGTTTAAAAAATTTATTTAAAAAATCAAAACATGACAAATGACTTTTATTTTAATTTCTTTTAACATAATTTTTAAAAATCCCTAAATTTCTCAAAATTCACAAAATAACCCCAAAATCCCTAGATCCCCCAATTCAGCCATTGTTGTTGTAGTTTATCACGTTGCCCATGATGAAATGAAGCCTACTCTCTCGCTGCAAGGCCCCCCACACAGTTCGTTTTCTGATTGACCGTCGTTGGCCTCTAACGTTTCTTTTTTCCTACTTTCGTCGTTCGACTTTGTTTCGACATTAGACGATGAAAAGATGGATGAAATGATCGTGGGGGTCTGGCTACAAAAGTGGTGGGCACGCCTCGGCGATTTGGCAGCAACAACAACTGGAATCGAGATTTGAGACTTAGGGATTTTGAAACTATTTTGGGAATTTTTTAGAATGTTAGGGTATTTTTGAAAACTCTATTTTTTTTAAAATAAAACAAAGCGTGCCACGCCTCATGTTTTTATTGGCTAGCAAAATTTTTTAATGGCCTTTAATGGCAAGACACCAAAAATAGTAACTATGAAAATTTTAGGCACCTACTTGGACCGAAAAATACTTTAAGCACTATCTGAAAAATGTATAGTTTGGGCACTTTTTGCCTATTAAGCCTAAGATTTTCAATAATTGTAACATTTTTATTTCAATTAAGATTGTTGATGTTAAAGTCAACAAGGATCGGAGACGACGGTTCGAAGGTGGTTCGGATAGTGATTCTTAGTGAGAGGGTCTCTGTTGACCATCTCTAGTGATGGATAATGTATCTTGTGTCTTGGACCCATCATTTCTCTTGCTGCATATCCCTTTTATACTGCAGAAACATGATCGCTAGGCGGGATGTTGTTATTCTCAGCGACCTTATACATTGTAGGTTCATATTGTTATTCTCAGCGACCTTATACATTGTCACATGATCGCTAGGCGGGATGTTGTTTGCGATCTTACTCGTTCGCCTTGTGCTATGTAAGGTGCTAGCCAGATTATGGTCGATCATATGCGATCGTTGGACATCCTCTGTGTGAGTTCGTTCGTAACCTCGTTTATCCGTCTTGGACTGTATGGCTCTGACACGTAGTGGTAGATATTTGTAGGTACTAACAATTTCCCCCCAAGTGAGGTGAGGTTATAAAGTGACATTGGCGAGCCTGATGAAGCTGGAAAGGTTGTGCTTGCAGGGTAGTTTTGTAGCAATGATTTTAAAATTATTATTGTTATTGTTATTTTGGAAAATAAATCGTTACGAATGAATTTCAAAAGATTATATGAAAGGTCACACAATGGGTAGAAGTAAGAGACATATTGGTGTTGTTTCAAGAATAAAGTGGAGCATGTGAAGCGTCATATGACAAATCTATTTGTTGATGAAGCGTGTTGAGTAAGATACAATCCTTGACTAATATGCTTTATTGGTATCTTCAATTTTTTATTTCACTTATTGAAGGTTGGAACGACTACAAGAAAAAATAAGAAAAGAAACAATTATTTTTTTTTGTAATGGCTGATTTGTCTGTGGTAGTAAACGACAAGTTTTGTTGCACGACTGATCCTGATGGGTTATTGAGAACGCTAGAATGTCAGGGCATTATCGCTGTTAATCACTTTCGATACAGTTTTAGTTTGCTAAAAGGGGCCCTTCGTCTGAGCTCATGTTTCGAAGAGGGAAGGTCGTGGTATTTGATTTCTCTTTCTGCTTTTGAGGATGGATTTCATTTACCACTACATCCTTTTTTGTAAAGTGGATAAATTGGTTTGATGTGTCAACTTAGTGAGCATAGTTGGGCAACCTTGGTTATATTTTTTTAACTTGTAAAATTCTTGGGGACGAGCCTTCTATTGATGTGTTTCGTTATTTTTATAATGTTATGGCTGATCACAATAAGAATGTGAAAGGTTTATAACTATTAGTTGTCGTAAGGGAAATGAGTTGGCAATGAGTAGTGGTATTGGTAATCTTTGCTGGGATGAGTCAAAATATATGAAAGTGGAGTGTACCGTTGGAAAATTTCTATTCCCTATTGTGTGGCATCGTCTAGCCAATGATAAGGTTGTGTTGTCAGACGTGGAAAAAATGTCAATTGCTGAAATAAAGCTCCTGAGAAAGGGAGAAAGTGATTCACCATCTTGTTTCAAAGAAGTATGCACCCTCAGAAAATATTTGGGAGCATTGTCTGGAGGAAAAAACCCTAATGGTTGGGACAAAATAGATTTTGATGTATTTCTAGATGGATCGTTAGCTAACGTGTCTACCTACCGGAGGCTTAGCCTTTTGGTGAAGAGGGTAACAAACGAGTAGCGAAGATTCTTCTAGGTGATAAAGATGAGCCAAATAATTTTTTCTAAATATACGAGCATTTGTAGGCACCCTTGGAGATATCATGAAGAGGATGTCTCTTCGAGAGAGGCTAGCAAAAAAGTCATTTCTGGTGTTAATATTGGCATACCTGGTTATGGTTGTGGTAAAAGAAGTAAAAAACGTGTAATTTCCTCTTCACTTATTGCATCTGACTCGAAAGATGAAAGAAATGAGCTGCCATTAGAGTATAGGTCAAGAAGGCGAATGGATACATGTATTGGTTGGTTAGAACCCTGAGAAAAGGGATTAGCCAGAGGCATACTTTTATGTATTTGTTGATATGCCGCGTTGGTTAGTATTATTATCATTTGCGTCATTATTACCTTTATATGTGTTACAAGGGTATCGATGCTTCTTATGTGATCTATTGGTAACGCTTTAGAAATGAGGGTTGGTACTCTAGAAATATTAGTAACTATGCTAAATAGTAATCCTTTGAGTTCACAAGGGCGGATGGAGATGATAAGCTCAAAGGCTTCGAGGATGTAAAAATGAGTACGCCTTGCACACTAACTTCAACTGTTACATCGTTATCCCCATTAGGTGTCATATCTATTGGTCGCTATACGAATGTTTTACCTGGTACTCTAAACATCTCTAGCGAGATTTTGGTGGACGTTATAGAGGCCATACGAGAAAGTATGGCAAAGCAAATGAGGGCTTATGGCTCGAGGAGGTACCCTTTGGATGGAAAGGAGAAAATGTTAATAAAAAGGCTAATGGATAATATTGGGCCTATCAGGGGTTCATTTGAGTTAATCTATGTTGTTTTATCCATTTTATTCGAGCTCAGCGGCTCTTTGAACGCAGTTATGAGTGGTGTTGTTAGGATTACTGGTTCTGAAAGCTTCGCTGATGTTTTGACTACTTTTCATGCATCCTCCAAGTGCCGTAGATAAGATGCTTTCATCTTGAACTTTGATTTGCTAATATGGTTGCTCAACTTGATAATAAAATTTTAGTTTGGTTGGCCACTTGCAAAGGTGAGTGCTACAGATTCTATCATTGTTCACTGTTGTACTAGAAATGAGTTCCTCATAGTTACACCTGTTGATTCCCCCTATGATATAAACTGTGAGATTGTAGCTCCATGGGATGCATTCTACCCTTGGAGGGATGTCCAGATACGAAAAATTGGTTTCATCCTGAATCTGCTTCCTAATGGCTATTCAAACTATATTTAGATAGTCCTGGCTCTGTGAGACCCTGCAGCAATATTAGGAGGGCTGTTGAAGGAGGTTGGGGTCTTATTCACGAACTTGGTTGTATTCAATTTAACATAAAGAAAATTGTGAAGACTCTAGTAGAAGAAAATTCGAGGTTACGCTTACAAGTGGAAAGCTACGTTGGTGTTATTGAAGAAAATGAGCGATTACGTTTGTAGGCAGAGGGTTATACTAGTCACTTAAAGGAACTAAAGAGAAAATAAGAGGTGGACATCGGGGGTGGCTGGAAGAGTTACGCGGGAAGCATACAGAGGAAAAGTCCAAGAAATAGATCGAGGTTGATCGTGTTCTGAGGATTAAAAATAAACTACTCACAACCACGTAGCAAAGTTTTAAAAGTGAGATTCAGAAACTCATAGAGGAATTATAAAAAAATAAAGAATGGCGTAGATGATAATTTTACGGATTTCACAAGAAAGTTAATAGAGCTTAAAAGGTCACATGAGAATAAGATTATGGTGCTAGAAGCTACCCGTGATGTCAATATAACAAAGAAGGTTAAGGCAGCTTCAGATGACACATCTGTTTTAATGACCAAATGAATAGAAAAATCCCAAGATGCCACCATTCTCAGCTTTCAGTTGGCTCTCGGTCCCCTAGATGTTAGGGGTGTGAATTTTGAAACCCTCTATGAAGTAAGCGTAGATTGCGACGTGAGGAATCCTGTTGGGCCTTCTTAGAAAAATTGTATTGCATAGTATAGAGACAGAGTGACCTCTCGTACCGTTGATTCAATGCCCATTACTCCTTTGGATGATCGTAACGGTACTGTAGGTAAATTTGATGATGATAGTATTTTAGATAAGGATAACAATAGTGTATATCTGCCATTGTTAAATTTTTTTTCTGCGGGGAAGAAAAACTTGCCTTGAGAGCTATTTCAGATATGTTGCTATCTGCTATATAGTTTGTAATGCATTTTAATGTTGTCATAAAGCGTTACAATGTATTTATGGGATGTAATTTTTAACTTAACTTTGTTTTAAATAATAGTGAAAGTTTCCTGCTATATTCTTAGCCACAAATTTTAGTTGGGATGCCTCCATCTAATGTGTTGAGGATATCATCTTTGTATACTATAAATGAGAGTGCATTTTTCTTTTTGTTACACTTTTGGGAAGACAATCTGCGTAACTTTCCCTTTATATGATAAATTTTAGGGTAAATTGTAAGAGGATTTAGTGTTCACAAAATAAGTGCTATATGATTTAGTGTACGCAATCACTGTCGCCTATTTGGGCGAACTTTCTTATGCTACAACTATGTCTGTGACGTGTATATATATATATATTATTGGTTTCTTTTAACACATCAAAATAGTGCTGTCATTTTAGGAAATATTGTATTCATCCACATGTTCTCTTGTACAGAAGGATTAGTATAAGGAAAAGTTGTACCAGACAAGATAGATTAAGAACCAAAACACTACATGTTGATTCTTTGCTTATTTCTTATTGGTTCAATTTTTTGGTGCTTAGTGTTTATTGGATTGTCTCAATAAATTAGACAATTCAAAATAGGTCATAATGAAAGAGAAAACTTCTTAGTGGTAGTGACAAATGCATGCACCTACTTGCACAGCTACTGATGGGAATCCTGAAGGTTGCATGATTTCAATTATTCACCCGAAATTTTGGGGTTTGGGAAATAAATGTTAAAGTTTGTATTTTCGTATAAGAATGGGATACGTCGTCGTTTGGTATTCTTCTTAAGTTCTTTAAATGGGAGTTCGTGTGCCAGCATTTTTGTATTGTGGTTTATGAGTGATCTACTCCCTTTTTATTCCTCATCTTGATTATACTTTGGCTTGTTTCCTCTTGAAAAAGGGGAAAGAAAATATGTTTATGAATAAGAGGGGTGGGTATAAAGTGTGCCGCATAGATCCTGAAAGAGTGTTGGTTTCGATGTTTAGGTGACTTGAATCGACAGATAATATTATTCAGAAGGCTAAGAGTAGCTAGTTTTGGTGAGGAAAACCAACAAACTATGTATTTGGAGAACCTCGTTCTCAAGATTAACCCAAATACTATTGTTTGTTGGAGTTTCTTACCGCATTAGAAGGCATCGACTACTGGCATGCTACTAGAGCCCTCAGCAGGTGTTCGAGTACTGTCAGGCAGAACGGTGAGGTTGTTGATATGTGCTTAAACACCCTTTAAGCGAGGGTTAAGGTTTTTTCTGCAAATCTAGTTTTTGCTGGCTCCCGAATAATAGTCATCAATAGGGTTGTTCGTTTGTTAGTTGTGGTGTTAGGTATCATGACAATTAACAACGGTCCCTAAGTGATTCGTAAGAAGGAGTACCCGAGGGTGAAGCAGAAAGGGGAGAAATGTTTGTGATCTTCATGCACTATGCCTAGCACTTAAAAGGGTTCGCTTTTATGGGTTTCTCCAGAACAAGTTAATTAGAGAAGCTTTTTAAGGACTCGTCTATTCCCTTCAAATGGAATTATAAGCATGTTAATTTGGTTTGTTTTGAGTAGCGTAAACTTTTAATTTGCAGTGATGTATTTGTGTATATATATATATATATATTTCAAAAAAAAGTTTTGCTTGATGTCTTTGTACTTATCATGCCTTGGAGTAGATAACATGGATATGTATATATAGATAGATTATTATTTTGTTTATGCTAATCCTCCATCGTCATAATACGTTGAATAATACGTTAGAAGAATATATATATTGTGATGTGTATATCTAATATACTGTCGGTTTTGAAATAAAAAAATGGTTTTGCGTATATCATTGCTAAGAGTAAATCCTTGCCCTCTAGTAATGAGGCACTCTGTATGGGTTAAATGAATCAACATTTAGGCGACCTTGCAACGCGCTTATTTTGAAGGTGGCTAACAGAACTTACCATTTGTGATTGGTGACTTTAAATATGAAAGACTATAATCTTTTTTACCATTCGACTGAGTGTGAAGCTATGAAATATTTCCTTCTAAAAGTGCTGTAGATAAGAATGACTTGCGGGCATCACAAATTTATGGGGGACTTGCATATTCCTGCGTGTTCCTATGTTTTATCGTTATTTAACTATGGGAAATCTTACCCCTGTGGTAAGATAATTATTTGTTAAAACTGTTGGCACATATCCCTTTATGTTGTGTTTGTGTGTTTTTGTTTAAATTTCAAGCGTCTCATTATTTTATAGCATTGCTTCCCTAAGAGTGAATTTTTGTTGTTGCGAGGGTTTGCCTTTCGTTATCGTTCATAGCGGTGCAGAGCTCATGATCGCCATTTAAGATGCTTATTTAAATCACTATCGGAGTAATAAATGATTTTTATTGTACCAAATATTGGTGTGTTTACCTTTCTCTGTGCATATTTGTTAAAGGCGACACTTTGGTTATTTTGCTCGCTTATTTCGGAAGCAGCAATCATTGAACTAATTCCTCTATGCACACTTTTTAAAAGCGACAGCCGCTCAAATGACCCTTTGATTAATTTGCTCGCTTACTTTGGAAACGATGATTGTTAAGCTTATTCCTCTATGCACACTTCTTAAAAGCAGCGGATGCTCAGACAACCCTTTGATTATTTTGCTCGCTTACTTCAATAACGCACGATCGTTGAGCTGATTCCTCTATGTACACTTCTTAAAAACGGTAGACGCTCAGACGACTCTTTGATTATTTTTCTCACTTACTTTGGAAGCGGCAATTGTTGAGATGATTTCTCTATACACACTTCTTAAAAGCGGCAGACGCTCAGATGTCCCTTTAATTATTTTGCTTGCTTACTTTAGAAGCGATGATCGTTAAGTTGATTCTTCTATGCAAACTTCTTAAAAGTGGCAGACGCTCTGACGATCTTTTGATTATTTTGCTCACTTACTTCGGTAGTGGTATTCATTGAGTTGATTCTTTTGTGCAAGCTTCTTAAACCGGGCGGACGCTTAGACGACCCTTTGATTATTTTGCTTGCTTACTTTAAAAGAGACGATCGTTGAGTTGATTCCTCTATACACACTTCTTAAAAGTGGCAGACGCTCAGATGACCCTTTGATTATTTTGCTCACTTACTTCAGAAATGGAAATTGTTGAGCTGATCCTCTATGCATACCTCTTAAAAATGCTCAAACGACCATTTAATTATTTTGCTCACATACTTTAAAATCGATGATCGTTTAGATGAATCTTCTATGCATACTTCTTAAAAGCGGCAGACGTTCAGACAACCCTTTAGCTATTTTACGCGCTTCTTAAAAGCTTTGTGTTTTTCTCGCTTCTTAAAAGCATTGTATGCTCAAACGATCTTTTGTTCTCTTTTTCTCGTAGGCAATAAACTTGTTGTGAACTTGCATTTCCTTTAATTTGGCATGTAAAGAATATGGGAACATGGATAACAATAAGAAAGAGAAAAGAATAAAATCAAGGAAAAAAAGGAGATGAAGAAATGAACCTTGAAATAAATGGCAAGCATCGCGTAATCATGACCCCTAACCTTTGCACTACATGGCCGCCTTTTGATTTACTTGCATAAAATTTTTACCCGGACTACCCTCGACTTTTACATCCCTCGTCTAGATTTCTTATAACTTTCACCTCTACTTCTTCTAAGCACCCACTTCTTATTCGTTTAATAAACCTTTCCAACTGTCCCCCTCTGATGGCGGACTCTATTGTATCCTTCAAATGGATACACTCATCTGTATCATGGCTTTGTGCCCCATGGAATTCACATCTTTTATCCGATCCTTCCCTATCTGGGTTCAGTCTCATTTGCACCGGGGGCTCTAGGATTCTAAGGTGTTTTATCAGACGTAGAATGTGATGATAGATCTGTCAAAGGGTATTACATTCAAAAACTGAGTGGTGGCCTCTTTTTTATTTAGCTTTTCGCATACCGGCGAGCCCTTTCTATTGCTTGTCCTTTCACCTTCCATTCCTGACCAGTACAGTGATTACTTTTCTGTTTTCGCAATTCTCCTCCACCCCTAGCGGATGGTAAGCCTTTTTCTCTATATCGGGATTTAGGGATTTTGAGTTCCACATGTCTCTGATTGGATCTCTTAAAGGACTTACTGTTATGGCATCTTGGTTTACTCTCGTCGCATGTATATATTCTTCCTCATTCATTTCGGCTGTGACTGCCCGTGATTCCTCTACCATCTTCTCAACGTGCTCCATCACTGAGTGTTGCATCTATTTTTTAATATAATCATGTTGCTTTTGGAGTTTCCTTAACGCAATATGAGTGTATTCCTCCATAACCTCTAATCTACTATGCATGTCAGCTAGTTGGTTGTTTACAGCACGGGGAATAGGGGTTTCCCTCATTATCTCTCGCCAAAGACTGCTCCTTGTCACTTTCTCAAGAATCAGACTAAGGGTCTGAAGGTCAGGTGATCGATCCACGCTCACTGCACCAAATGTTGATGGTGAAAGTCAACAAAGATCGGAGACAATGGTCCAACGATGGCTCGGATGGTGGTTCTTAGCGAGGGGGTCTCTATTGACCTTTTTCTAGTGATGGATAGTGTATCTTGTGTCTTGGCCTCCTCGTTTCTCTTGCTGCATGTCTCTTTTATACTGCGGAGACAGGTATCACGATCAGGTAATCGTGGCACATTGATTGGACTGGCTATGATGTGACGTTGTAGGTTCATATTGTTATGCCCAACGATCTCATACATTGTCATATGATCGATGGGCGGGATGTTGTTTGCGATCTTACTCGTTCGCCCTGTGCTATGTAAGGTGCTAGTCAGGTCATGGTCGACCGTATGCGATCGTTGGACATCCTCTGTGTGAGTCTGTTCGCAACCTCGTTTGTCCGTCTAGGGTTGTATGGCTTTGACACGTGACGGTAGATATTTGTAGGTACTAACAAAGATAATTATTGTTTCTATTTATCAAATTCATTAATTAAAAATAAATTCATCGACACTATTCAAATATCATAAAAAATATATAGTTAACAAAAAAATCTTACTTTTAAAAAATAGTACTAAATATAATAAAATAATAAACAAAAAATTCATTGACCGCGTGTCCTGTCAACATCTTAACAAATGTTTAATTAGACATGTCTTTGTCCTATGTGTTACATTAGTTCAGAAGAAAAAAAGTTACACCCTATTTTCATAAATAATTGTTTTAAATGCTATTTATTAAATAATTAAAAAATCATTATTTGAATAAAAAGCCAAAAAATCTAAATAAGATTATGAAAAATGAAGTACAAAATACCTTTTAGTATCCATGGCTCGCCTTCATCTAGGAAAGGCTACAATGTCCATAAACAATTTTTTTTAATTATTGTGATCCCACGCGTTTATTTTTCTTGTGAGCCACAACCCAGTAGCAAACTCAATGCGTCGCTACTGATTATTAATTTTTCCTCAAATAAAAAAACAGTAACGGCGACAACCACCGAGGTGGAGTCGACCTTCTACGAAAATGGTGAAGATAAATGTGGATGTTGCTTTTTCCGCTTCTACTCGGAGGGCTACAATTGGAGTGGCTCGTGACCATAATGACTTTGTCGACGGTTGAAAGGGATGCAATTAATATAGTCCACAAGTTGGCAAATCCAATTTTTAGATTTGTCGACGGTTGACGTACAACTCAACGAGTTGTGTCGAAACCTTAATCCGTCATGTGCTCGTTAGTTGCACTAGGGGATTAGATTTTACTATTATAATTAAAGATTTCAATAGTGTATAAAATTAGAGGATACCAATCAAGTAGACAAGCATCCTCAATCTAAAAAAAAACTTCGTCTAATAAAACAAAATACCAAACTCGATTTCACCTAAAACAGTAGTTATGTTGCACTGATGAAGATACGAGAATGGATACGGGACGAAGACAAAAAAACGACAATTCTCAAAATTACAGGGTACGGGTACGACAAAAGTATAATAATAATAATAATAATAATAATAATAATAATCGGTAAAAACAAAATACTAATAAAAAGTTAAAATAAAATATTTTTTTAATAAATTAATCATAATTGAATAAAGCAACAAATACACATTCATGAATAATATGGTTTTTTCTTCATGAGAAATAAAGTAGCAAAAACATATTTATGGATTATGTTGCAAAGACACGTTAATAATCAAATAAAGCATAAAAAACACTTTATTGGACCCCATAAAAGTCATAAAAACATCACTATTAAATGAGAAATAAAATAAAAGTTTTTTACGTGTTTTTGCTCACGCTTTTTCTTCCACTTCTTCTCCTTCCTTTTCACCTATTTTTTTTTTTTGAACTTTTGTTTTCCGTTGATCGCTCCACCTTCGTCATTGAGACTATTGGAATTCATGTCGAAACGCAGTTGCAAAATAGCCTTGGAGATGCACATGAAGGTCACATGCCGCACTCGGTCGTTTTTAGTAATACCCGTCAACATAGAACATCTTCTGTACGTACCCTAACCGTACTCATCCCAAAAACGTTTTGAGTACTCAAAACGACATAAAATTATCGTATCCGTGCTTCCCAGAACAACAGTATAACAAAACTAAAGAACGCAACATAGACCCACCCCAAACTGAAACCTGAAAACAAAACACATGGTTCAGTTGCACCAGGGATAAACCCTACTTTGCTAACAATGAAAAAGGGAAAAGCTCATTTCACTTTTTTAGAATCTAAAGAATGAAATTCAATTGCTGTTTGTCGTGACCAATTTTAAATCGGGTAAAAATAGTTTGATGATTAATTTTGAAATTAGGGTTTTGTCTTTTTAATTTGATTTTGAAAATTATTTTGGACTTGCCACCAATCACTTCGAGGCATACCGTACACTATAAAATAACTAGAGATTCGTTCTTTTTAAAATTAAGGTTAAGAAGTCGGTTACGTGTGGGGAAGGATTTGCACCACCACAAACACTCGTTATCGGAACCTTTAATTTTACGTGACATATTGCCATTTTGAATTTAATTTAACCCTTAATTATTACATGGATTTAAATTCCGAATGAAGATATTCCTTTTATAAGGAAATATATTTTTATCCGAATATGAGATTAGAAGCACCCGTTACGTTAGGACACCTCTATTCATATTCAAAAAATATATTTCCAACATAAAATGTTTTAAATGCATGACCAATTATTGTCTTATTTATTTTAAGTGACAACTTAAAAATGTTCTAATTAATTGAGTATTATTTAATTCTATGAATATTATTTAATTTAAAGGCTTACATGAGATGACACCCAATTGCTTGAGCACCTTCCATATTTAAGCCCTAAAATTATAGATAATATTCCTAGTCCAATTAATTAATCTAATTGTTTAAGTTCTAATCCTAATTAAGGCTCTAATTAATTAACTAAGTTAATTATCATCTTCTAGGTTTTAACAAATATTATTTGTTCTATGTTAAAAGTTTATGTTAATAACACCCAATTGCTTTGGGACACCATTCAAATTAAAACTTTTAAATTTCCCAAATAATATTTGTTAACTTGCTACAATTATCTAAGCCCTAATTAAATTATTAAATCCTAATAAGATCATAAAACTAAGGCTCTAACAATTTATATTAAAGGCTAAGTGATTTAGTTATCTAGCAGATAAGACTATATGCTTAATTTAAATCATGCAACATACATATAATTTAATTGTAATTAAATAAACAATTAATTAAAGGATTAAATTGAAACAAATTAAAACTATGAACTTTTGATTTCATTTTAAATGACTAAATTGAATTACAATACAAAACTTCGAGGACCAAATACCCAAATAGCCTAAAATTTCTGAAAATACGTGGATCCTCTGCTCTACCTGATCATATGTGCGGACCTTTCAGACCTGAGCCCCTAAAACGACGTCGTTCTTTCTAGACTATATAAAGCCCCTTTAAGCCTAAAATGTTGCCCTTTTCTCATTTTTTTGGATATTACATTCTCTCTCCCCCTAACTTTGGCTTGGAGTTCAGCATCTCTAAAGATGAACATGATGAACACTTAAAAGTTGGCCACTCTCCACCATGCCCATCGCCGCCAAATCCTCAATCGTCGCACTTCGATCACCCAATGTTGTTTGCCGAGCACTATCTACCCTCTGTTAGCCGTCGTGAGGCAATTTTCTGTAGTCGGCCAAAATTATAAAATACTCAAATTTCTCTTTTTTCGATCCTAATCTCTAAATCTAACCCCGGCTTAATAGAGCCACACTTCTTCCCCAGCCTAAACTACCTCGTCCCGACCCTTTTCGACTCTTCCATTACTTAGAAACATGCTAACCACCACAAATAAGACTCCCGACCATCTCACCTCTTTTCTTGTTTTTCATTTCGTTTTCTCTTAGCTCGAACTAATATTTGACTATTTTTGCAAGAACTAAAGAAATAAAAAAGATTTTACCTCAATTACGGTGGCTATGGTGGTTCTAGCTTTCTCAATAATGGCGTTCGTGCTTCCGACAGTGAGCTTCACGACAACGGTTCTTATGGCCGGCGTCTCTTCAATTGTCGGCGATTCAACTCCTTTACGACGGTTCGACTATCGTGCCAGCTCAGCTTCTTAGGTAATATCCTCTTTTCTCATTATTATTAATTTATTATTATTTATGATTAATGAATCCTCTTTTCTCATTATTATTAATTTATTATTATTTATGATTAATGATGGGTATTAATTTATCAGACAAACGCTCTCTTTCTTTCCTTTTATAGGGTTGACGAAGGATGAGATCACACTAACATCAGCGAATCCAGCTGGATCCAACTAAATGGGGAGAGAAAATAAGAATCCGTGACTGCTGGTATTAACCAATGAACGAGCGCCACGTGTCATTTTGGAGAGAAATTTAGGAATTTCAGATAAATGTGTTTGTTGGGCAGATTTGGGTAATAAAAAGCTGTCAATGGATTGTAGAAATTGGAGATTGGGCTGTAATTGAAAATGGGCTTTTGGATATTTGAAAATGAACCTTTGATTGTTAAGTGGACATTACTATATGTGGACTGATTTGGATTTATTTTTAGATCTGTTTTATTTATTTATTTATAGTAAAAATATCATATACATATATGATACCCGAATAAAATTTGGCTCTTACACTGCCTTTTATATGAACATCTAGATTTCATCTCCTGGAACTTGATGGGCACAAGCATGGCGCGATATTCATATTATTTCCTGAACCTATAAAAATACTTGCACACATAGCCAAAAACAAGATAAGAGACTTCCCATGTGCCAATTCTTGAAGATATCTAACCATACAAACAATATAATGCACTTGCAGTAACAAAAATTATGATGCTACAAGCCAATTTTGCCATATAAATTTAGTCTCACTTCGTCTATAAAATAGGGGAGTCAAAATTGCAACAACCAACAAGAACTAAAATTAGACATCTAGCCCTTGTTCTCTAGCTTTCTTCGGCCACTTAAAAGTACCCTCCAGTGTTGAGTAAGCACTAAGCAGCAACATCAGTTAGACTCTTATTCTCTCAACAGCATACTTTTTCCTATCAGATTTTAATCAGATAATCTCAAGAGAAAATAGATATTTTTTATTCCAAACGACAATAACAAACACACGACAATGCTTTCTCACGGCGGAGGAAGCGAATTTATAAAGAGCTTTTTTATAATAATTAATATTACTTAATTAAGAACAAGACATAATCAATATATCGACACATGCCTCTCTCTTTTTTCTCTTAATTACTTAGGAATTGAGAAGGTAAGCGTCGACATCTTTGGACCAGGTGGTATGGAAATCGCAGTACTTGAGGGGTTCAGGGACGTCGTCGTTTAGCTTTTCATATTCGAAGGTCCATTTCACCAAACTTCCCTCCGCCATTGGGGTGACGCTGAGGATGGATCTCCAGTTCTTGTAAGAATTCCCGATTTCACCTTCCAGCAGTTTGTAAACAATTGTCCTGTTCTCTTCGTCCACGCTTTCTCGAAGTTCCTTAGCCGTCTCAAACGTATCTAGAACACAACAACAAAGCTATGGAATTAATTGAGATCGCCATAACACATAAAAACGTGATTACTCAACTAATTTAGATTAGTGGCCGAGGATTACCTCCAGCAACATAATACCATAAACGGACAGACCCGACAGAAGTCCAATCACCCTCAAGAAGTTTTATGTCTGAAACAAGTTGGCTGGACATCTTTGGCATCAGGTGAGCTTTGGTCTTGAAAGCATCAAAGAACTTGTCAGCTGAGGACTTGACCTCAATTTGGCAATCCATCCTCCTGATCTGAGCCATCGTCTGCTTGCAAGGGAAGCCAAAAAACTAGTGTAGTTGCTAACTCACTTAGTGGACTTGGGGTGAAAGTTATCCTTAGGGAAGTGCCTTATATAGAAGAATGGTTAATGCTTCTAAATTTTGGGGAAAGGAAGTCTGCATTTGAAATGTCTGATAGACAAGTAGTGGCGAGCTGTCACGATTGCTCGACATGGAATGGTTGCACTACACCAAACTTGGTATATAGCGGCACTTTTAGCGGCGTTTTAAAACCAAACGCCGCTAATTTCAAACATATCGTGGCGTTTATCCATACAACGCCACTAAAGACAATTTGCGGCGTTTATGAAAACACGCAGCAATATCGTTGTACCTATAGTGGCGTTTTTAGAAAAAACACAGAAATAGACGCGCTTTTAGCGGCGTTTGTTTTACAAGCGCCACAAATACTCGTGCATTAGTGGCGTTTTATTGTAAAACGCCGCAATCGGTATTACTTGTAGTGGCGTTTTTAATGAAAGTGCCGCAATAGGATATCCTGTAGTGAATAAAACTCACCGTTTGATTTTCGAGAAATACCCTTTTCTCACCCGATCCCCAAATCAAACTCCCCACACAATCCCTAATCTCATTCGTCTCTCACCCCCTCATCTCAGTCGCCTCTTATAACACCCCCTACCCCGGGTTAGTAGTAAACCGGCTCGGGAGCGTTCCAAGTACATTACAAACAAGAACGAGGCAAGAATAGGTTAACTCATCCCTACTAGATGAGTTACTTAACTAGCAATTAATCAAGTATTTATAACTTAACATGTAAGCAATCTCAATTGCAAGACATTACAGGTTACCAATTAATTCAATTAACATCATCATACAATCACATTCGAATAACCTAAGAGCAAACATGCTTCCGTTTTCATTTCATAGTTCCTTAGATTGATACATATAACATTTCATACATAACATTCCAAACATGATCAATTGCACATACCTTGATTCCAAGCAAGCCAAATGCCAAGCCTTACCAATCGGCATTTACAATTAAAACTTACAAAATCACATGCAAGACATTCGAATGTTCACACAAGACTATCTTATTTCACAAGCTATTCGAATGGTACAAGGCTAGATCAATTTCTTTGAACATTCAATATATACATATCAATATGCACATCAACATATTTCATTACATAGGATTTGAGTTCATTACTTGATTTACAATAACAACCAAGATCATAACATGATAAGCCCATTCAAAACAACCTATATATATATACAAGTTCAAGTATCCAAAATGCATGCACAAGTCATTATATATAAACTAAGTGTCACCAACTAGGGGAGTAAAAACAAGTATGAACCATACTTTAGCTATGCTTATGTCTTGCTTCGAGCTCAAGAAATCAGGCTTCAGGATCAAGCAACGATCGAATCCTTTCTCTTGTGGTTGGGAAGAATGAAAATAAGAGTGATAAGTACAAGAATGTACTTAGTGAGGTAGTAACTAGTTCTAACCAATTAATAAGACATGTATCTATTAGCTAAGTTTGAACCTAGTCAAGGTTGGAATCATTCGAATTCAAGCTTTACTAAAACTTCATTTCAAGTCAAATAACATACTCAAGCAATATACACATTTCAATTCAATTCAAGTACATATCCAGGCAATATACATACATCTCAAGTCAAGTAACAATTAGTTCAAGTTTACATATTTGTCATTTCAAGAATACATATCAAGTAGTCCAAGTAGCAAGTTTACATGTCAAGTAATTCAAGTAGCAAGTTCGCATGTCAAGAAATTCAAGTAACAAATAGTTCAAGACAAGTATTTAAACAATTCATACTTATTAGCTCATTTATATTCTTTTGAAACAATCCTTGGTTTATAGTTTGTCTAGGTAATCAAGTCTCCAACCAACTATCGCCACAAGATGTACCGTAGAACTGGTCAACCCTCATACTGTCGCCAAAGACCACATACGTACCCTACGTCTGTCGCCAATTAGGGGCCTTAGCCCTGGACCGTAGTCCACCCTAACACAATGAGCTCTAAACTCTAAGGCATGCCCTTCTACCTATTCAACTAGCAGCCAAGGTTGTTTGATTACACTTTATTTATTCAAGGATTTCAAGTTCAAGAATCAATTCAAGCAAGGTATAGCAATATTATGATTTAGCCCTTAGGCCAATTGAGTCTTAGCTCATCATTTTGCAATTTAATTTGTTATTCAAGTAAACATTTTACATATGTCATCTTAGGCATCAAGCAAGATCTTTATTTCATGACTTAATTCATGTTATCAAGTATTTTCATCATAGAAATCCATACAAGCAAGAATTATAATAAGTCATATCCAAGGCATGGAATCATACATTTGTTTTCACTTTTCTTTCTAATTAATTTATGAATTTGTATGCTATTACTTACTCACAATTTTAGTTTAGTTCAATCTTCCCTTTTATTCATATTCAAGTTAAATTAAGATCATTAACATGGCATATCAATGACAAGAAGATAGTCATGCATATTTGGTTAGGACTTAGGTCCTAACCCTATTGTAAACTACACTCACAATACTCCAAGCTAGCTAGTCTCGCAAGACTATCCCCTTTTTTCTTGTCCCTTGAATGCTCGACTTTTGATCCTTCTCCAAAGTCCTCTCCTTGCTCTAATAAATCACATAGATAGAACAAGGTCAAAACATGTAAATCACAAAATCATTCAACATAGCAACAAGGTTAGTACATCACATATACAAGACCAATAACATCTAAACTACTGCTACCAGGCAGCAGGTGCACTGCTTACTTAAACGTGCATAACTTTCATTCTGTACGTCGGAATTTCAATTGGTTTACACCGTTGGAAAGCTAAATTAATTTTATTTCTAACCATATAGGCCTTGCATTTTATTTCTTTGCCAATTAATACAATTTTTAGCTTAAAGACAGGGTAATTTACAACACTGGACAGTTTGCACTGTCCCTAGTGTTTCTTCTCTACAATTCATTATACAATCCAGAATTCAGTTATGTTTTCTCATAATGAATTTAGACATGTTAAGCCATTGTCCATAAAGTTTTCAGCCTTAAATTCCCTTTATACAATTTATGGTGATTTTTCAAAGTTACTGCCCAGAACAGAGTTTTCTGGGCAGATTTCAGTAAGCTAGATTTTTAGCTTCATAATTCCTCTAAACTAGATTCTAACATTATAATTCAGTTTATTTTCATGTTCTTACACGTCTAGGTCAGTTTAATTCACTTATCTATGTGATCATAACAAGGCATTATAGTGCTAAGTTCAATTTGATCTATTTGATCAACAACATTCCTCTAATTCACCATTTGAGTAGTCCATTACCTAGCTTTAACTAATCCAATTATATGAACTCATTTTCCAGCAAGCTAATTACTCTATTCAAGTCTCAATTCACTTAGCAATGTGATCAAAACATGGTAGTATGTATAACCAAACATGTTTACACATTTTCATTTAACAAAACAGTCCCTAATCTAAACTAGTTTCAATCATGATCCCTATTCTCAATTTCCAGCAACTTCCCAACAATTTCCATCATTGGTTATCTTTCTAACAACTTAAACCATATATCACATATATCATTCGATGGTCATGCAAACATATTCCCAGAAATCATAGCAACTTAAGATTACAAACACAAACATGCTTTCATGACATTCAATCAATTCTCCACAAGATGTAAGATTCATCATACAAGCATTCAATTTCAACCATTCAAATCTATAACATACAGAATCAAGCATTTTGCCTTCCTATTTGATTCCCCCTTGATCCCTAATCAAATCTTCAAGTGAAAATAACCAAATTTCTCTCCAAGCTCTCCCCCCCTCTCTCTCTCTCTATTCGTTATGACAATTGCAAGAATGAAGAAGATTCAAATTTGTTTTGTCTTTCTTTCACCAACATGCCCGGCCATTACACTCTCCCTTGCCACATGTGAATTTACCTTGCCACATGTATTCCACTATCACATAGTGATCTAATTACACGTGCAAGTTATTATTTTACTCTTGTTTCAATTTGGTCCTTTTAATTTGACACTCTAACTTGTTGGTTATAACATTTTAATCTTTTAGTTATTTGTTAGCTGATGTTCTTTCCTCAATTAACTCCCAATTCTTTCAATTTGATTAACACCTAATTCAAGTTGTCAATGGCTTAGATAGTGGTAACCTTCCTAGGCCCGGTTTAGGGTGTTACACCTCTCACCCCTTCACCGTTTTACATCGGCTTTATTCTAAATTATGGCTTTCCCCGACCGTTCGTCTCCAAGTTTTGTTGCAGCAAACTTTGGCTTTCCCGTGTTTGTCTCTAAGTTTTGCAGCATCAAAGTTCAGGTTTCCCTCATATCCAGGTTAGTTTGCAGCAAATATGTTGCTCTTGAAGATTAGTTTGTTGATTTTAGTGTTAATATGATGTAAGATTAGTTTGTTGCTCTTGAAGATTTTGTGGGATAATCTTCTGAGATAGGATTTTGGTGGGGGGATTAAGTTTGAAAGAAAGGCTTTAAAGGGTTCACTAGGATTGTTTAAAAATGGTAGAAGATGTGAAGAATAATAAAGAAATGAGATCATTGGCATTAACGCCAACATGGTCTGTTGCTACTGTTTTAAGAATTTTTTATTGTGGAGCGCTCGATTCACCGCTTAAGCAAGGTGAGAACCCGGTTTTTAGCTTCCAATTGTTGGTGTCGTTATCATGTTTGTAGCTTTTTGTTGAACGAGATTTTGCAATTGTGAATTTTTTGATAGAAATTCATTAAACTCTCATGTTCTAGGTCTATATCTAACAATGAAATTCTGTTTAGTTTAAAATTGCTGTTTTTTTTCTTTTAATTTGATGACTGATTGTGTTGTCGGTTGCTAAAAATTGGTCTTTAAGTGGCTAGTTATGATGTCTTGACAAGCTTTGTTGTAGTTTCTTCGATTCTGAATTTCCCAGTTCACTGCAAAAACAATGTGATTGGTGTTGTTCATCTTGTCTACAAACACTTTCGGCTCGTACATTTTAGTATCTAGCATGTTCAGACTATTTTTTAGTTAGATTTGAATGCTTTTTTAAGAGATTATTACTGTTGGTAATTTATAATTTTCAGGAGATTATGTGAGCAAGAGCAAGTTCAAATTCGTCGAATATGATATGATCATAGTATGTCATCCGGACTTTAGAGTTTTTGCTAAGCCTTTTTACATGAAATCTATCGATTCTTTAAACTCTTGATTGACTAAGAAAATATTTTACACAAACAAAATATGCATTAGAGATTTCAGGTGAAGTAAAGTTTTTGGTAATGAGGTTCTTGGGATCCTTAAAATTGTCTTATGACTTTTTCTACTAATTTGTTTCAGTGGTTAAAGAAAACTAATCGAAAACCTCTACTTGCTGCGGTGGAGAAGATGAAAGAAGGTTCTTGGGATCCTTAAAACTGCCTTATGTCATCTAGTTAAGGTTTCTTGTAGGTTTGGATTTCATTCTATGAAAATGACAGCTTTCAAAAGCTAAACTTTGGATTTCTTGTGCATGGTTATAATCCTCAAGCTTTCTAATTGCATGGTTATACTCCTCAAGCTTTCTAATTGCTTCAAATTGGGGTTTTCTTTATTTTTCTTTTTTTCTCAAATTTTAATTTGTTATTTTCTGTTTTAATTGACTGAGTACTCTAGCTTTTTAGTTCCGTTTTCTTCAATGACCAATTTAGTTGTTTTGCTTCAGTTAGTAAATTTGAAATTTAGGATTTTCTTTTTTAAGATCAAATTATTGATTACTTGCTCTTAAGTTCAGTGATTCTTGTAAAAAGCTGTATTTTTTAATCTTTGTGTATTTTTCTTTTCTCAAGGAGATAAAGCAGGATCAACTTATGTAAAAATGGCGAATTGCTACTTGAAAGTAAGCAGTTTGGCGTAATAGCATCTGGTTCTTACTTCTATGTAATTTAATTATCATGTAAGTTTTAATTTGACTCTTTTGTTTGTTTTTAATGATATGTAGTCAGAAAGCAAACATGAAGTAGCTCAAGCTTATGTTAATGTTGCTCAGTGCTATAAGAAAACATCTACAAAGCTTATGTTAATGATCTACACCTGTGCTTCTTTCTCTTGCAGGAAATTGCTAAGTTGTACGAGTCTAAACAGAACATTTAGCATGCCATGAATTATTTTGAAAAGTTGTACATTTTGCTGCTCAGATAGATCAGTGAGCATACTTACATCTTCTTGACATTATTCTTGCAACACTTTTGTTCAGTCATACTTTGCATATTACTTTGCTAACACTTTTGTTCTTGCAACACTTTTGTTCTGTTGGAAGGAAATGTGGTTAATCGCAGCTTGTTTTTGTTGAGTTTAAAACTTATTCAGAAAAATAAAATACTAAAATTTGTCATTGTGTTGCGTTGTTGTCAAACAACATTTATTAATGCTCTTTTTCTAGATTTCATTGCCATGATATGTATCACTTTACAACTTGCTTATTTCTGGAAGAGGGAAAATAGACCCCCAACTTTCAATTGAAGCCTCTAAAGCTTAATTTGGCTATGCAGATAGTGCTTCCGTAGCAATACCAAGGAAATTGGATTCATTAAGGTACTCTTGTAATGGTTAATGTTATTGTAATCGTATTCTTCGCCGTTCGTTTAAATAGTTTCTTAACCGATGTTTTTTGTCTTTTTGCAGTACCGCTGAAGAGTTATATATGATATATATAGCGGGAAGGTGTTAAATTATCTTTCTTTGTAGTATATTCTCTGGATTTTGATAAGCTTCAAGAAAATGTCCTTTTAGTTAATTTAGTATGAACTTGTGATTGTTAAGTTAAGAACACTTTGTCGACCATCAATGATGTTTTCAATTCAATAAATTTATTTATTGTTAAGTTTATTAATTGTCTTTGTAATGCGATGATTTGGTTGATAATTAGTTATATGTGTTTGCCTTGATGATCATATTTGAAATTGGATGTTAGTTTTTTCATTTGAAACCATAATTGATCAATTTAATTTTGGGTTTTAACTTTCTTATTTAATTGATCTTTTGCGGTTTTAGAATGCAAACGCCACTAAAGGTGTAACATTAACAGCGTTTGTGGCAAAAAATACCATTACAAATCATGACATATTGCGACATTTGTACAGTAAAACGCCGCTAAAGAAAGGTTTTAGCGGCGTTTGTGACAAAAAACGTCACTAAAAATTGTATTCTATAGCGGCGTTTGTACGATAAAACACCGCTAAAGAAAGGTTATTCGCGGCGTTTGACAAATAAAACACTGCTATAGAACACGATCTTTTGCGGCGTTTCTCGTGCACAAACACCATGAACTACTGCGGCGCTGGTTTTAACGGCACTCTTCGCGGCGTTTTTTTAAGCGACGCGAAAAACTCCACCATAGGACTAAAAAAATGCCGCTAAAAACTCGTTTTGCTGTAGTGTTGGTTCCATTTAGCTTTCCCAAAAGGAATATTTTTCTTTTTTATTTTTTAGTAGCAAATCTTTTTCGAATTCGATTCACCTTGGGTGCAAGTCTTTTTATCTTTTAGATTCTATTATATTGTATTAATTTTGAATGGACCCGACCAACATATGGTGAATCTTAAATCAGTAGAAATTTAACTTGTATTCATAAATAATGTTGGTTCCATTTAGCTTTCCCAAAAGGAATTTTTTTCTTTTTTATTTTTTAGTAGCAAATCTTTTTCGAATTCGATTCACCTTGGGTGCAAGTCTTTTATCTTTTAGATTCTATTATATTGTATTAATTTTGAATGGACCCGACCAACATATGGTGAATCTTAAATCAGTAGAAATTTAACTTGTATTCATAAATAATGTTGGTTCCATTTAGCTTTCCCAAAAGGAATTTTTTTCTTTTTTATTTTTTAGTAGCAAATCTTTTTCGAATTCGATTCACCTTGGGTGCAAGTCTTTTTATCTTTTAGATTCTATTATATTGTATTAATTTTGAATGGACCCGACCAACATATGGTGAATCTTAAATCAGTAGAAATTTAACTTGTATTCATAAATAATGTCTACAAATAATGACACTTCAAATCTAAATCTAAAAATCTCGATAATCTCACCTTGTTATTAAATCAAAGTGTCATTAACAATTTTTTAATGTATCAACAATAAATGCGTAGTGTAATCACTCATTTTTATCTGGTTTGTAAATATCGTGTTAATATATATTAGTATAATAATTAATAGATATTATTATTGCATGTATGCATATGTTATATTAAGCACGTGTGTTAATTATGTACGCATGATAAATATGTGCGTAAAATATGTGTGTGATATGTGTGAGTGCACGTATATTATACATATTATGTATGTGTTCGTGTTAATATTTATTATGGTATATGTGGGCCATATGTTTGTTTATACGTTATGTATCCATTGTTTGTATATGTACAATATGCGAACGGATATATATGCTTGTGTGTTATGTGTTTAAACGTATGTAATATATATAATAATTTGCATATATGTGTGTATACATGTTATTTAAATATTATGTGTGTGTCTAGTATGTATGTGTTATTAAGGTTTGACTTTTTAGAAATATTAATATATTATATATGTGTTTTATATTGCATGAATGTTTGTATTAATATATTATGTGTATGTACGTATTAAGGTATGTGTATGTATGTATGTATGTATGTATGTATGTATATTGCATGTATTTATTATATATATATATATATGCGAATACATATTGCATGTCCATATAGGTATAATTAATATATGCATGTATTATTATTGGGTTAAAACAGATCTATAATATAAAAGCCCATATATCATAAGTGTCCAGTCCTTATACAAATATAAAACCCAACTTAAATAATTACAAGAGCCCATTCGGTCAGAACCCATACCCAATATCCTAAAACCCTATCTGATATCTATCTAATATCTTGTTTTTTTTCCTTGCAGTCGCCTAAGATCTGACCATTGGATCAGATCTGATCCAACGGTCCTGATTGAAGCCATGAGTCATTTCATCTGCCGCGCGTAGAACTCACACCCGAACTGCTCGCCTCTCACGCTCGCGTGTCTCACACGCACAAGACTATTCGACTTTAACACGCCACGTGGCTCGATCAGAGGCCGCCACGTCATCTCCAAGATCTGATCTTGGCCGTTGATCTTCATACGATCCCATCCGTTGGATTAGATCTATTCCAACGGCCAGGAACGCGTCTGGCCGAGAAGACACCACCACCATGCTGTCGTACCGCCATCGTACAACCACCGCCCTGGTTACCTACAAAAAAGGGACGAAAAAGCATGGGATAAAACAAATCACAGCAAGCAATCAAAGGGTTTTTTTTTATGAATCTATATATCCAAACAACCGAAAAAATCTTGTAACGGATATTCAACATCCCAGAAATAAAAAGACACTTTATTGGTAATTTTTTTCCTCTATTTTTTTCTCTTGCATGCATCTAAAAAATATAGAAGAGAGTTAAGTGTTTACCCTCTCGGCTTCAGCCGGTCGCCTTGCATGGCGGCCGAGGTGGGTGCTGCCGATGATCGGCACCATTCGAATGCTCAATCGCTTCCTCCTTCTTTCTACCGATACAGATATAGAGATCTGACTTTAAAAAATGTATAAAAAATGACAAACGAAAGGGGTTTTTGTTTTTTGGGGTTTTGTTGTTGAACCACCGCGGTCCGGGACGGCTTAAGGTGGCCGTACGGTCGAACCTCGCCTGAGACCGGCTGAGTGCGGTAGCTCATAGTTTTTGGGGATGTGTTCTCTGAAAAAAAACCGAGAGAATGAGGGTTTTTCATCTTAAGGGTAAAAAAAGTGGGAAAGAAGGAAAGGGGAAAACGGTCAGTTTGTTTTTTAGAACAAAAAAAATTCAAAATGGCATAATCACTCATTAAATCCTTCCTTGCTTTGGGAATTTTCAAAGTTGTCTTGCTGCTTGGGTTATTTGCACAAACGATCCCTCTCACTTTTTGAAATCTCACAATTAAGTCCCAAAATTAACCAAATCCAGTTATTAAATGGCAAAATCTCCCCTTTAGTCCTTCCGCGTTTTGACTTTTTGCACTTTAAGCTTGCCCTTTGGTAATATTACACAACTGGTCCTTTCAAGTTTATTCCACTTTTTAAATAAGTCTTTAAATCGTTTTTTCTTGTCTTTTAATTTCTGTTTTTCTGTTTTTTTATTTTCTTTTCAGCCCCTCTTTTCATTTCCCTTTTTTAATATTTATGTAATTTTGTTTTATTATGTGTTTTCAATAGGTTTAAATTGCTCAGCATGATTAGTGTGTATTTTCTATGTCGTATTTATTTATACCTTTTTAGTTGAGCTATGTTATGATTTTATGTTTAGATTTACTTGGTCTTGTTGTGTAAGTGTTTTGTATATATGTTTTAACTTAGTGTGCATGTTTGTATGGTTCTTCATGTTTTTATGCATTTTGGTTGGAATATACGTATATTTATTTATGTTTTCATATCATGTACATTACCATGTTAATTTATCATTTAACCTTTTGTTCATGTTGCATACATGTGATTTATTGATCGATCATGTTTAGGTTAGTTTTTTATCATGTCTATATGTGCCCCTTTATGTTTTATTTTTATTTTGCATCTTAGGTTATATGTTAGTGTGGTGTTATTTATCACATTTAAATGTCATGTTAAGTTGTGGGTGTAAATTATGTTATATGATAGAAGTCAAGTTTTAGTTTTTTATGTTAGTGTGTTGTTATGTTAGTTTAGCATTATATTTCATGCATGTCATCTATATATTATATTTATGTTTTAATGTGTTTAAGCATGTTAGAATTGATTAATCTAGTTTTGGAAGCATGATCTTTTTGCATATTTATATTTATATTTTTGTTTTATTATTATGACATGTTATGTTGTTTTGTTCATGCATTTTATTTTTAAATGTTATTATATTTATGCTTTTATGTTTTTTTAGTTCCATGTGTTTGTAAATATTTATTTTATAATGTTTTTTGTTAAGGTTGCATAACGGAATATTTTTTGTCAATGCGGTGCCCTTTTATTCGAGCGTAAACGTGGCCAGTATCAAGCGTAGTGATGGTGGTATATCAGTTTACTCTCGAATAACAGGGCCCTTAAAATTTACTCGCACTTACAACCGAGTTTTAATTTAATCGTCACTTTAATCCGGAAAATCTAATATTAATAAAGCGGTAATTATTAAAGTACCAATTTTGGGCGGTGTGGGGGGTGCTAATCCTTCCCCATCCGTAACCGACTCCCGAGCCCAACATTTTAAAAATCTCTGGTTTTATGGTGTTCGGCCTACCTTAGTGGCCGGTGGCGACTCCATTTTTTAATAAAATGCGATTTTTCTAAAACCCCGCGGAATATATTTTTAAATACCCAAAAGTCTTCCAAATACCTTAAAACATCGTTTTTTAGCGAAGAAAGAGATCGCTACAGATGGCAACTCCGCTGGGGACATTGTTTTTGTTTTTCAAAAAATAAAGAGAATCAAGCTTTTTAAATGATTATCACTTTATTAATATCAGAAGTTCCGGATTAAAGTGACTATTAACCTAACATTCAGTTATAATTGCACGTTTATTTTAACGCATTTAAAATTTGGCATATAAACCCATCCTTTTTAAGTGGGGGGAAATGCTAGTGCTTTCGTGAGGATATCGTTCCTCCGTATGGGCCTAGCCAAAGTACCTTCGGGGCTCGAGTACCTTATGCTTTCGTAAGGATATCGTTCCTTCGTAAGGGCATAAGAGAATGGGTCCCCCTGAATTGAATCCGGTTGAAAGGAGCCTATAATGGGTGATGATCGGGGACCTTGCTACCCTTAATAGGGGACAACATGGACAGTTCGGGTACCTTCTAGCACCAACACTACATGTAGAGAACATAAAAAACCCACCTTTTTAGAGCCATGCGGATAACCTAGGTATTTTAGGCAGGATGTAAATAGAGATGTTTTGTTTATCTTATTTAACTTGCCCTTTATTTATGTATTCATTGATTTTAACCGGCACTGACTCATTTCATTCTTGTTTTTTTTGCATATATCACCGCATCCATATTACATAGGTTATTGATTCCCGAGTGGTTTCTCCCGTAATAGAGATTGTTCATGATGGACCAAGGGTTCTTTGACCTGACGATAAAGGGTTCGGTTCCAGAGTTCCATCCCGGGGCTAGATCGGGGATAATAGAAGAATGATCGTTCAGAGACTCCAGATTAGATTCGGCAAGCAGTGTCTGTTCTGGTAACGAGCGAGGTGGAGTACACGAGTTAAAGAAGCAAATGGTCGAGATGATGAACCAGATAAATACTATGATGAAAGGTAAGCAGCCTATCAAACTTAGAGAAGAATCGATCAAGGATCAAAATGTAGAACAGAAAGGTTAGAATGTCAAGACAGACAACATTGTTAAATATGACAAGTTGAATCCTTTTGTGACCAGTCTCAAGAAACAGACATGTAGCACATCTAGGCAGATACCTAGGAAATAGAGGCAAGACTAGGAGAAGCCCGATAATCAAATGATGTAAAGAGGCATTGTCCTATACCTATGAGATACACCGAGCTACTTCCGTTGCTCATTGAAAGGAATCTTATCATACCAATGAAGTCTGTACCAAAGAGACCTCCTTATTCGAAGGGTTACAACATGCGTATCTGGTGTAGCTACCACATAGGGGGTTCGGGTCATCACACTGAGAATTGTGGAGCCCTAAAGAACAGAGTTTAAGATCTTATCAAGATGGGAGTTTTGGGTTTCGAAGACGGAAAACCCCGATTCTATAATGAGCCAGTCATTACCCGAGGGGCAAAGTTGAAGAAGGGTCAATGCTCAGTCCAAGGTTCGGGTAACACAGAAGTGGGTCACTCAAGTAAGACCAATTCAGGAGCCGAGAGTAAAAGTATCTCAAAAGATGATCTTGCATTCGAGTTCGGCTAGCTCAAGCGGGAAAGGTATGATCTGAGCAAAGAACCAAAGAGTATACAAGATGAGTACAAGAAGTTGTACTTTGAATTCAAGAATGCCGGTCTGGGTGACACCTTTGAGGAATGGGTTAATGGCATGATTAAGCTGAAGAACGATTTAGAACGTTGGAAGCAGAAATGCAAGACTAGTAAAAATAAAGCCAGATCATTGTCACAGAAGCTGAAAGAAGCTGAGAGCCAACGCGACATCCTCCAAAGTGAGTTGGAAAGCAGTCTGGCTATGGACAAGATCCTGAAATCAAGTCTGCAGCAGAAAGGGAAGGAATCTCAAGCCCTTCAAATGGAAAACGCAACACTCAAAGAACAGATAGAAAGGCTCAAGACTTCTTTACGTACCAGCGAGATTCGAGCTGAAGCGTACAAGCAGACCGGGTATAAAAGTTTCAAAGAAGTAATTGTCAAGCTACAAAAGGCTGAGCAGAAAATACAGGAGAAAGACAAAGACATGAAGATTTTTATGACTCAAGCGTGACTAGTGGCCCAACAAGTAGCAGACATAGCTGATGCAGCAAAACCGATAAGCCAGAATATGGATCCAGCGTTAGACCGCGAAGGAAAGCTAGCGATAATATTGAATGAGGTCAGGAAATTAGGTGCTAGAGCTCATCGCTATATGTAAAATCCAAATACCCGATGTAATGAAAACTTTTGGTCTGAATGAAAGATGTTTTATGAGGACAAATCACTTGCGGAATCAATACCTTATTGCATTCATGCATTGCATTTGCATCACATCCTTTGCATTGTTTAATGATTTCATCATTGCATGGCACTTCATCATTTAATTTCTGGGTTCAATGGCAGAACTAGTTGAGAAAATAGAACGAACTAAGGAGTCGAGGCTTGACCTATTAGAAGAAAGAATCAAGAAGGAGCTAAATAAGAAAGAAAATAGATGTTTTCAATACGAGAGAACTCTGCATAGTCCCTGATTTGGTCATTCCTCCAAATTTCAAGATTCCCAGATTTGTGATGTATGACGAAACTAGCTGCCCGAAGGTTCACTTAACCATGTTTTGCAGAAAAATGGAGGGATACATGAAGAATGAAGAGTTGTTGATCCACTATTTCCACGATAGCCTGAAGGGACCTGCAGCAGTATGCTATAACCGTTTGAGCAAAAACCAAGTTCGGTCATGGGGTGACCTTGCTAATGCCTTCTTGAGTCAGTACAGATATACTTTAGACTTAGCGCCATGTCGTCAGTTTCTTCAGAACGAGAAAATGAGATCAAATGAAAGTTTCATGGAGTATGCACTAAGGTGGCGATGTTCGACAACCCAAGTCTGGCCTTCTATAGCAGAAGAAGAGTTGACTCTCATGCTCCATGAACACTTCCCTCTCCTTTCTTCAATATGATGTTGGAGAAATCAAGAAGCAGATTTGAGGATTTTATGACGATTGGAGAGAGGATAGAATACGCAATCCAAGAAGGAAAATTATGGTCTAAGTCTAAGGACTGGATTGAAGAGAAGTTGGATGAAGACAAAGAAGTGAATGAGTGTCACCTCTAAAGTTCTTGTGGCCGTAAAAGAAGAAGACAGACTGACACTTCGGGGTCATCAAGGAAAATTCCTCGGATGAGTGCAAACTTGGAAGTGTTCGAAGCATCAATTTCAGACATATGGCCTCATTTGGTAGAAGGTCGTAATCTTGCTCCCAGACCAATGAAGATTACACCTGATCCACCTGCCCATAGCTTCGACTCGAGTAGCATATGTGAATTCCAAATGGGGGCACCAGGGCATCCCACTAGAAAGTGTAGACCTTTACTGGAGGAGATCAAGAAGCTGATCAATAATAGGACCTTGACACAAGAACTGATCCAGTAGTGGAGAACCAATGAGAGGGGCAAGTTCACATAATGCTAAGTAAACCAGAGATGCCTCCACATTAGCAGACTTTCCTGAAGTAATACGATGAACCAACTTTACTACATGTGGCCCACATGTGGTAAAAATCTTTTATGAAGGGGCATGCATCATATTTGTTGATTTTCATTCCAATGAGGAACCTATTTTGCTTAACATACAACGTTCTTGAAAGCACATAGATGTCTATCTTTTCTTGCCGTCGTAGGTCACTGGATATCAATTGCAAGATGTGACATTAGTAGGATGTTGTGATAACGATGAGGTGTGATCTCCTCAACATACTCTGGTCAGCAAAGCAAGACTACTACTCTTTCGATGACGTTCAAGGATGAAAAAGCTCTAAATGTTAATCATGTAGAGTTGCTTGAAATTGAAACTCTAAGCGTAATCTTCTATGCACTAAAGAGTTAACAATCAAAACAGGACACATGTGTGTGGAATAAAAGGAAATAACAATATTAAATAAAAAAACACTCCTATGTTCGAAGCCTGGTAATAGGCTTATTCGGATAAGAGTGTGGAAATTTTGGGGCACTCCGCTGAAGCAATAAGGTTGCAATACACCATCCAAGTCAAGAAACCTTAGCTTCATGAATGATGGTAATATTTTCAAACCGTGACCATGCCGAGTAACTTGGGGTAATGTTGTTTGCTCCATCCTTGTCTTCGAGACAAAGAACTGTGACGAGTTGATTTCCTCAAAAATAATGATAAACACATGAAAAAAAGAAAGAAGAAAGAAAAAAAGGGAAAAAAGAAAAAAAAGAAAAAAATGAAGAAAAAGAAAGAAAGAAGAGAAAAATGAACAATAACATAAGTATAATTGAAAACACACACACACACCTAGAACTTTATTCTTAGAATGATATTTCTACGCTCGAGTGGTCAAACAAGTCCACCATTTTTAGGGCAGAGCAAATAATAAGAATTGAGAGAGAGTAGTATTATGCAGCAACGTGGTAATCATGAGGATGAACTGGGTCATCTGGGAAGACTTCCCAGCCTTGAATCACCACAACATTCAAAGTCTTTATGGACTCAAGCTAGGCTAGAAATGATCGTTGAACAGTTGAATCTAAAACGCTCTTGCACTTGATATCCAAAGTTCCTATTCTATTGTTTGTTAATTTCAAGATCTCGTATGTTAATCTAAATGACACTTTTCAGTGGAATGCCAATCAACAAATTGGCAATTTAAAGCAACAAAGACTTCCATGTATTGCTTCAGAGATAAAATCCAGAACACAAGGTCGTGGATATTATTGGGCACCTAACCGGAGAAACGACCCCTCAATGTATAAGATAAAGATGATGACAAGAATATATGTGTCGGACAGATCAAGAGTAGGAAGCGGGTTTCAGCTATGATGCCTTGGTTGGTTTAGGGAAATGAAGAACGGACTAGGACGAGAATGAGGTCGCAAAATATAGGGGAAGGTAAGAGATAAATATTGATTCTCCACGGAGTTAGAGCATAGGAATCGATAGATGGTTCTTGTTAAGAAGCAGCAAGAAGATGGAATTTAGAAATTAAATTCAGAGCATGGAAGCATTTTGCTCGCCCCGACGATGAAACTGACAAATACTCCGAATGTTGGGTCAAAGAATTGGAAGATAGCTTAGCTCATGATTGAGTGGGGCAATGTAGAACGTGAAGAATGGTAAGAATCCCTACACAAGAATGATATAGAGATTAGAATGAGCTTATTTGTGAAATGGGTAGAGACCCCAAAGAAGAAAGAGAGTTGCTTGTGCAAGAGAACAAGAACGGGTACTCAATTGATAAAGGAAAGATTGGTGAAAATGAAGATCAAAGCTGAACATATTGAAGGGAAATGGAGAAATCCAAAAAATAACTTTTCAGGGCATAAGACTTTTAAAACATATTTAAAAGAGAGAGGGGAAAAAAGGAAAAAGAGAAGAAAAAGAGAGAGAAAAAGAAGAAAGAAAAAAGAAAAAAAAAAGAGAGAAGAGAAAAAAGAAGAAGCAAAAAAAGAAGAAAAAAAACTTTACATTGCATGCTGTAGCGATGTCTTTTTACGCTAAAAACGTGGGTTTTCGAAGGTGTTTGTGAATTTTTCGGGTATTAAAATATGTATTCCGTGGGGTTTTAAAAAAACCATATTTTATTTAAAAATTGGAGTCGCCACCGGCCACTTAGGTAGGCCGGACACCATAAAACCAGAGATTTAAAAATTATTGGGTTCGGGAGTCGGTTACGGATGGGGAAGGATTAGCACCCCCACACCGCCCAAAATTGGTACTTTAATAATTATCGCTTTATTAATATTAGATTTTCCGGATTAAAGTGACGATTAGTTTAAAATTCTGTTATAATTACGAATAAATTTTAAGGGCCCCGTTATCCGAGAGTAAACGCCCAACCACTATCACTACGCCTGATACTGGCCCCTTTTACGCTCGGATAAAAGGGCACCGCATTGACAATTTATATATCTCATTATGCAAACTTAGCGAGCAAAATAAAAAACATGGCAAATAATTTAAAGACAGTAAATATTCACATAATGAACTATTAACAGAACTTAAATAAAATACTAATCTAAAACATTCATACATACAAATTATCCCTTATCATGACTAAAAATGAACCTAACATGTCATAATTACAAGGCATGGAGCACAAACACATATTACAAAGATGTACATATTACAATAAAACATATTATAACATACGTAAAATATAGCATTATACATGACCAAGAAACTATACCGACACATAGCCTAAGAGCCAAGAAAAACATGCAATACATACCGAAATATAAAACAGATCGTGTTCGAGTCAATTCAAATATCAGTATAATATGCGTGACACGAATAACAGAACAAATACATGAAGATACATAATCATCATAAACTTAACACACATATACATGTAAACATAAAATACAAAGCATATACGAGGGACATATAATAAAGCAAAAGGCTACATCAACATACACGATTATAATAAACTAACATGAATATTTACATTGAATCAGGACAGAAATGAAAAGAAATAAACATCAGGAGCAGAAATTAAAGGAAAATAATAGGCGATTTAGGGACGAAAATGCAAGCAGAACCGAATTTGAAAGGACTGGAACTGTAATTAGACCAAGGGGCAGACCCGAAGTGAAAAATTCAAAAATGCGGTGGGACTAGTGAGGTAATTTTGCCATTTAAAAACTGATTCGATTTAATTTAGGGACTGGATTGCAAGATTTCGAAATACAAGGGGGACCAAAGTTGTAAATATCCCCTACGGCGAGACAAAAACGAAAATATCGAAAATGCTGGGGGATTTATTACAGAATTTGACCATTTCTCGAAATAAAACCACCTATAAAAACTCTTTTTCCAGCTTTATCCCAAATTTTCCCCATTTTTTTTCATTTCGATTCATTTTATAATACTCTCCCCCCTCTCTTTGCTCTCAACTCATCCCATGATGAACCCAGAAACCGACGGCAGACCGCCGTCTTCTCCGCCGCCGGCCGCCGCTAGCCGGCGCCGGCGAGCCCCAAAAAAACACCAAAATGAACCTTACCTTACCCTAAACTCGAATCCGAACTTGGATTTGGAGAAAAAGCCCCTATTCGTCCTAGATCTAAGAAAATAAAAAAAAAACCGTATATGTTTTTTTCTAGACCAAAGGAACACCTTCTCCTTTTAGCCGGCTCACCAGATTAAGGCTTGTTGCCGGTAGAGGAACTGTCCTCTGAAGGTAAAACGTCACGCTCCTTTCCTTTCCTTACTTTTAGAATACATGCATGCATGCAATATTCAAGATGGATGGATACCTTTGTATGATCTCTGTAAATTTTTTGGAATAATGAAAGGATGAAACTTGTTTGTATTTCTGGAAAAGTGGGTTACAACTGAACTGAGACCTTTCGTTTTTTTCTCTCTGTTACATATATCCTCTCTGCCTCCTTTTTTAGACTATTACATAATCTCTTATTTTTGATCTGATTCTGATGCCTTTCTGTGTTTGTCTTTGGCATGCCCGGCCATACTTGGTGGTTGGTACGGCCGGTATGGGGAGCGGCGTGGTGGAAGTGACCGTTCGTCTGCGCAGACTGACGTCTCGGGAGGCGAGGCGATTATTATCGCCAGAATCGTTCCTATCCGTTGGATCAGATCTGATCCAACGGCTAGGAATGCACGATGATCGGGTGGCTGAAATGAGGCCTCGGAAATAATGCACTGGCCTGGGATCACACCACGTGGCCTGAAGAAGATAACGCTCTTGCACTTCTCACACGCGCGAGTGGGGAACCCAACAGCCCGCGCGTGGACTTCACGCGGTATATGAGGCGTCCTTATGCTTCAATTGTGGCCGTTGGATCCAAATCTGATCCAAGGGCCCTCGTTCAGCTGCGCAAGATTGAAAGAATGGCGTCAATGGTCTATTATCTGATGTGGGCTAGGGTTTTCTTAGGATGGGTTGGCTGGTTTGGGCCTGATCAGGCCTTGTAATAATACTAATAATTTCAGACCCTGTAATATGTAATGGACTTGGACTGGTAATTTATTCATTTGGGGTTTAATATGTTTTTGGATTTCGTCTTATATTAGCCCAATAATAATAACATTAATATTAGTTATAACAACAATTAATAATAATAATAATACACATACGATAATACATATGTATGTACCTATGCAAACATTAATTAATATAACATACTAGCATACAGACATATATAATCATACACATAATTAACATAACATCTACACACATTATCCGTAAAAACAAATACGCTCGTACTAAATATAGATACATGCGTGACACACATACATCGTATTACGTATACATACATAGTTTATAATATACATGCACACACTACACACTTTACATATATTAATAACACTCATGCACGTAATAAACATATAGCATAACATAATACAATGTATACATGCAACGCTAATATACTAATAATTATATTAATATGTATTTACAGACCAGATAAAAATGAGTGATTACAGTTGCCCCTCTTTGCTTGTTCTCGTGGAATGGGAACAAAGCAAAGATTCAGAAGCACTCATTTTTATCCGACTTCCCTGTTTGTAGCTTTGGAAACACGTGTTCTTCTGGAACTCTCCGTTCTTCCTCGGCCGAATCTTCGGGCTCGTAAGTCCTTCCTATATATAGCTTCTTCCCCCTCCGATCTTGGAGCTACAGGCTCTTCCTATATAGAACCCTTCGCTCTGAAGCCTCGAGTTATGAGTCCCTCCTATATAGAACTTTTCACTTCGAGACAGTAAAGCTTGGAGTCCTTCCTATATAGAGCTCTTCGCCTTCAACGCTGGTTTCTCCTATATAAAACCTTTTGCGTCGCTGATGGATTCTTCCGACTGGGAGTTCCTCCTGTATAGAACTGCTAGTCTTCAAACCCTGGAGCCGTTAGTCATTCCTATATAGAACTTTCAGCATCTGAAATCTGAGAGCTACAGGTTCTTCCTATATAGAACCTTTCATTCTAAGACAGTAAAGCTCGGAGCCCTTCCTATATAGGACTCTTCGCTTTCGACACGACATGTTCTCCCTATATAAAACCTTGTGTATCATGGGTGAATTCCTTCGACTGGGAGTTCTTCCTATATAGAACTGCTAGTCTTCACCCTGGAGCTGTAAGTTCTTCCTATACAAAACTTTCAGCTTCTGAAATCTTGGAGCTACGGGTTCTTCCTATATAGAACCTTTCACTCTAAGACAGTGGAGCTCTGAGCCCTTCCTATATAAGACTCTTCGCTTTCAGACACAACAGGTTTTCCCTATATAAAACCTTGTGTATCATGGGTGAATTCTTTCGGCTGGGAGTTCTTCCTATATAGAACTGCTAGTCTTCACCCTAGAGTTGTAAGTCATTCCTATACAAAACTTTCAGCTTCTGAGGCCTCGGAGCGGCGGATTCTTCTTATATAGAACCTCTCTCTGCAGGCGCTTGGAAACATAGGCCTTTTGTATGTAGAACCATTGTCTTCACATTTGGGATTCACACCACGATCCGGTGTCTCTTTGAATCCACAGATACCTGTCTAAGATAAAACAAAATGCTATGACAAATGAATTGACATGCTCCTAATCCTAGTGATGTCTGACTATTCATGATGCATGAGTGTCAATATCTTGGTGGGCTTGCTTTGGTCCTTATTCGATCTCGTTGTTCACTTTCTCCTTTTTCACGGGCGTCGATACCCCACTTCACTGTCGGGTTCAACCATTCCAACCTTTCTTTTTCCCTATTTACGACTTGGGATTCTAAAGTGCCCTTTCGGGTTTTCGCTTTAGAGAGTTTTTTTAGGGGTGCCCTTCTGGGTTTTCACCCGAGAGATCTCTCTTGTTATCTCACATGCTTTCCTTGAATAAGCAGGACGTACGCCATTGGTCATCCTATCCGGTTGTTTGAAGCTTTCTGCCTTCCCTATCAACAGCCGTTATGTAGGGAGCTAGAGGGCGAAGTTAACATCATTTTCTTTAATCACCTGCATTTTTAAGGTTAGATCACAGTAATGCTCAGAAATCTCTTGTTTTACTATAAGCCTATGTTAGCTTATTTGCCTGAAATTAACAAGAAGGCAAGGAATGGATGCTCAAAAACACGATTTTATTACGATTAAGGGCTTGGGATATCTTAAAAGAGGTATGACATACATGAGAAAGAAGAAAAATTAAGTATAAAATACAAGATCCCTCATTATCTTCGGTATGAATGATACATGATCCTGTCAACCGGCGTAGAATTTTTTTCCTGAAGCTCCCTCTTCATGGTGTTCATGGGGATACCCTTCTCTTCGGATATCCAACTTTTCAATTTACCCAAGCCGCCCTTTACGGGTTTTCAACTCGGGTCCTCCCTCTGCTTCAAGACGCCCTATTTCGGGTTTTCGCCCTGAGCTCTCTATTTTTGTTCTTTTTTTTAAGATAGTATTTCTTAACAGCATCAGAATTTACAGGGTTTTTCAGCTCGTCTCCATCCATTTCTGTTAGGATTAAGGCTCTTCCTGAGAAGGCCTTTTTTTACCACGTACGACCCTTCCCAGTTGGGCATCCACTTTCCTCGAGAATCTTTCTGAATCGGGAGGATTTTCTTGAGCACCAGATCCTCTTCTTTGAATTCTCTTGGGCACACCTTTTTGTTGTATGCCTGCATCATCCACTTTTGGTACATCTGACCATGACAAATGGCCTTTAGTCTCTTTTCATCGATGAGATTTAGCTGGTCGAGTCTGGCCTGCATCCATTCGGCTTCTTCCAATTTTACTTCATTTAAGACCCGAAGAGACTGGATCTCTACCTCGATGGGGAGTACTGCTTCGGTACCATACACCAAGGAGTAGGGTGTTGCCCCCGTTGATGTGCGAATGGATGTCCTATAGGTGAAAAGGGCAAACGGCAACTTCTCATGCCAATCCTTGTAGGTATTCGTCGTCTTTGCTATGATCTTCTTTATGTTCTTGTTTGCTGCTTCCACTGCTCCATTCGTTTTAGGATGATAGACTGTGGAATTATGGTGTGTTGTCTTGAATTGAGTGCACACGTCCGTCATCATTTTGTTATTCAGATTGGAACCGTTGTCGGTGATGACCCTTTCTAGCAATCCGTATCGACAAATAATCTCCTTCTTTAAGAACTTACATACTGTAGTCCTTGTGATGTTGGCGTAAGACGCTGCCTCTACCCATTTAGTGAAATAGTCTATGGCGACCAAAATGAAACGGTGTCCATTGGAAGCTTTCGGATGAATCTGCCCGATGACGTCCATGCCCCATACCGCAAAAGGCCACGGAGAATTCATGGTGTGTAAAGGCGACGGGGGTGCGTGAATCTTGTCAGCGTAAATTTGGCATTTATGGAATTTCCTGGCGTAATCGATGTAATCTCCCTCCATGGTCAACCAGAAATAACCATATCTCATAATTTTCTGGGCTATAGAAAGCCCGTTGGCGTGCGTTCCACAGAGCCCATCATGTACTTCGGCTAAAATCTCCTTTGCCTCCCAGGCATCCACACATCTCAGCAATGTCTGATCATGACTTCTCCTATATAGGATCTCCCCATCTAGGACATATCTTGTTGCCATTTTTCTGAGTGTCTTTCTGTCATTGTCATTTGCCCCTTCTGGATACTTTTGAAGCTTGACATATTGCAAGATGTCATAGTACCATGGGTTTCCATCAATCTCTTCCTGTACATTACAACAATGAGCAGGCCTTTCAAACATCCGCATCTCAATGGGCTTCATTTCTGCCCCGGTGTTTGTTTTAAACATGGAAGCCAAGGTTGCCAAGGCGTCTGCCATCTGATTTTCTTCTCGGGTCAGGTAATTGAAGCTGACCATTTCGAACTCTTTGGTGAGCTCTTGAATCAAGTCATAATATTTGACCAACTTCGGGTCCCTGGTTTCCCATTCCCCGCGCAATTGGTAAATTACTAAGGATGAATCTCCGAACACTTGAAGTTCCTTAACCTTTCTCTCAATAGCTGAGTTCAGTCCCATAACGCAAGCTTCGTATTCAGCTATATTGTTAGTGCGGAAGAATTCCAATCTGCTGGTGAAAGGATAATAGACATCTTCAAGAGAAATTAGCACTGCTCATATCCCATGTCCGAGGGCGTTAGAGGCTCCATCGAAGTAAAGCTTCCATGATTTATCATCTGAAACCTCTTCCTCAGTTGTAATGCACATCAAGTCTTCGTCTGGGAAATTAAAGTTCAATGCCTCATAGTCGTCCGAAGCACGACTAGCTAGGAAATCTGCTACGGCACTCCACTTTACAGTTTTCTGGTTAACGTATACAATATCGAATTCGGATAAGAGCATCTGCCATCGGGCCATCATTCATGTTAGTGCTGACGCTTCCATTAAGAACTTCAATGGGTCTAGCTTGGATATCAACCAAGTAGTATGGTACAACATATACTGTCTAAGCCGCTTGGTAGCCCAAACTAGAGCACAACACAGCTTCTGCACTGGCAGGTACCGCGTTTCGCAATCATTGAATTTCCTGCTTAGGTAATAGATAGCTTGCTCCCTTTTTCTTGACTCGTTGTGTTGCCCCAATACGCATCCCATTGAATTCTCAAAAACTGTCAGGTAGAGAATTAATGGTCGATCTGGTACTGGTGCGACTAAAATTAGAGCATTTGTCAGGTACCTTTTGATCTTTTCTAGGGCTCTTTGACATTCCTCATCCCACACACCAGGATTATTCTTTCTAAGAAGTCTGAAGACCGGGTCACATTGGTCGGTTAATTGGGAAATGAAACGAGAGATATAATTCAACCTCCCCAGGAAACCGTGAACTTCCTTCTGAGTGTGGGGTGGTGAGAGATCCTAGATGGCTTTCACTTTATCTGGATCGATCTCAATCCCTCTTCTGCTTATCACGAACCCTAGGAGTTTTCCAGAAGTAACGGCGAAGGTACACTTGGCAGGATTGAGCCTCAGCTGGTACTTCCGTAGTCTTTGGAATAGTTTTCTCAAGTTCTGTAGGTGCTCTTCCTCTGTTCGGGATTTGGCAATCATGTCGTCCACGTATACTTATATTTCTTTGTGCATCATGTCATGGAAAAGAGTCACCATTGCTCTTTGGTATGTTGCCCCTGCGTTCTTTAGCCCAAACGGCATCACCCGATAACAAAAAGTACCCCACATGGTTATGAACGTAGTTTTCTCCATGTCGTTAGAGTCCATCTTTATCTGATTATACCCTGAGAAGCCGTCTATGAATGAAAACCATGAGTGTCCTGCAGTGTTGTCAACCAGCGTGTCAATATGTGGTAAGGGGAAGTTGTTTTTAGGGCTGGCTCGGTTTAGATCCCTATAATCTACACACATACGAACTTTCCCGTCCTTCTTTGGTACCGGTACAATGTTTGCAACCCACTCGGGGTATTTGGCTACCTCCAAGAAACCAGCATCAAACTATTTTTTTACTTCTTCTCGGATCTTTAATAACATATCTGGTCTCATTCTCCGAAGTTTTTGCTGTATTGGTTTGCACTCTGGTTTTGTTGGCAATTTGTGCACCACTATGTTAGTATTCAACCCTGGCATATCTTGATAAGTCCAGGCGAAGACATCCTTGAATTCCTGAAGTAGGGTTATCAGTTCGTGCTTGGTTTTTGAGGAAATCATCGTTCCTACTTTTACTTCTTTTCTCTCTTCTTCAGTCCCCAAGTTTAGAACTTCTGTTTATTCTTGGTGGGGCATGATATGCCTTTCTTCGTTGGCCACCATTATCTTTAACTCTTCCGGGACCTCACCTTCTATCTCATCATATCCTTCCTCAATTCTCTCTGAGACCTCAGGGCATTCAAAATTCACTCCAGGATTGGATCCGGTATCATTCATATCGTCAATCATGAGCGACCTGCATTAAATGAGAATGAATTGTATTGGGAAGGAGACGGCTTTATATGAAGGGAATGAACATGAAGAATGCATGAATGAAATAAATGAAACTTTGGTCATTCAGGAAAATGGGGATATTTTCATTTCAATCAAAAAGTTAACATAGGTGCCCTATACAAGAGATCCCCATTGTTTACGGGCAAAACAAAAGGTTGATTCGGAGCATTACTCTGATCTATTCCTAAAAACCACAGGTAGATAAATGCAGCTCCAGTTATCGAGTGTTTCCCCGGGACGGCAGGGGCAGATGTTGGTCAACATTTTGCTGCCTCGGTCTTTTCCAGCTATCATGTTAATGTACATCCCTTCAAGTGATTCATTGAATGTCTCCTCCTGGTTGAGTACGTCATTTTCCTTAATTGCCTCTTCAACCTCTTAACTTGGTCGGTAGAATCCTCCGGAGACAAAAGTGGTTTTTAAACTAGGAAAGGACATTGGTCTCCACGGAATGTCTTCTCCTTTAAATCTGGCTTTTCTTTGCTCTTCCTTTCTCTTGTATTCCTCTTTTCTCTGTTGGACACTTGGTTTGTAACCCATCCCAAAACGATCCTTCTTGGTTATCATATTTTTGGCTCTTAGGTTTCCTTGTAATTTCTTCCCCAAATTTCTTTCCTACTTTGGCTCCTCGGCCCAAAGTTTATCGCGATATCATCATCTTGGTACAATTAGATAACCCGGGATAGGGGATCCGACTTCCCTCCGAAACGAACGTGGCATTCACTAGTTCTAATGCTCGTAACGATCATTCTGCAAAGATCTTCATCATTTTGAATATAGGGGGCGTCCGATGTCACAGAAGCAACGATTTCTGCTCGGCCTCTCACTCGACCAATTTGCCTTCGACTACAAATTTTAATTTTTGATGCAATGATGAGGGGACAACTCCTGCGGAGTGGATCCATGGTCTTCCCAATAAGCAGCTGTAAGATGGTTTTATGTCCATTACCACAAAATCGATCACATACTCAATCGGTCCGATCAATAGAGGCACCTCAATTTTCCCCATTGTTCCTCTTTGCGCACTGGCCAAAGGCTCTTCTTGAATTGTGGCGGGGGTTTTAGGTGAGAACCATCTATTGGTAGTTTCTGCAGGGTCACCATAGGCAGGACGTTCAATGCTGACCCGTTGTCAATTAGTACGCCAGGTACTACATACCCTTTGCAGTGAGTTGTGATGTTAAGGGCTTTGGTAGACCCCATTCCTCCCTCGGGGATCTCATCATCACTGAATGTTATATGATTATAGGCAGTGATATGCCCCACTATCCTGTCCAGATTTGTCACAGAAATATCCTGGGGCACAAAAGTTTGATTTAGTACTTTTAATAGCGTCTCTCGGTGCTTTTCTGAACTCAAGAGTAATTCCAGTACTGTGATCCTAGCCGGTTGCTTTCGTAGTTGTTCCACTACGTTGTACTCGCTATGTCTCAAGAACTTCAGAAATTCTTTGGCTTGGGCCTCAGTTACCGGCTCATTCATCTTTGGGGGAGGTTCTTCTCTGAATATCTGTGTGGGGCTAACTGCTGTATTCTTCCCTTTATTTGTTTCAGCTGCTTTTAAAGCCTCAGAGGAATAACATCGGCTGCTCCTTATGAAATGGCCTGCCTCACCAACGTTTACATCGCTCTGGCTTTGTTGGTCTTTTAGCGTAGGCTCTTTTACCTGACCATGTTCTAGTTTTTCTGGCGTGGTCACATTTATAGCATAATTCCGTGGGGTTTGCCGCATATCCCTGAATGGGAATGGGGATGGTGCTGAAATGATGATCCTGGGACTTATCTTGTTGGTTTCTCCTTGGGAGGCACCTGCATTCCCTGGCCTGGGAGAGATGATAAAAGGTCTATCCTTCTCGTATTTAGATTTGGGGCTATCCGTCAGATGTACGTCCTACCCCTTCTTCCCCATGGGCTCCTCGAAGAATTCTATTTGCTTTTCATTCATCAATTTTTGTACCAATCTCTTGAACTCATCGCACTCTTGGATGTCATGCCCTTCATTCTGGTGGAATTTGCAATACACTTCACATCCCTTCTGCCTTATTATCATGCCTTTGTCGGTCACACGGGCCATGCATAACTGTTGAAATACCCACCGTAAAGGAGATTTGATTTCTGACACATCATCCTTAATCCTCCTGGTAAAGTATTCTTCAATAACATTTACTCTTCTGCTCTCATGATTAGGTAGCGGGTTAGTAGCTACACTTGGTTCTTCAAACTTCAATATCCCAGAATCGATTAAATTCTGCACAAGTTTTTTGAAGGCAAGGCAGTTCTCAGTGGGATGTCCAGGGGCACCGCCGTGATAGTCGCAATGCGCGTTCGGATTATACCAAGAAGGGAAGGGCGGATTGACAGGAGTAACGATGTATGGACGGACCAGGTCCGCTTCATACAACTGGGAATAAAGTTCCGAGTACGAAACAGGTAGAGGAGTGAAAGTTTTCCTCTCTTTCTCTTTTCTGGAGATTATCTCCTCTCTTTGATTCGAGTTTTGTGTTTTTCCCACAGGTGCTTGTGGCTGTGAGACTGTGAAGTTCTTCGGGGTGGTATAAGTGCTGGTGGCGTTTACTTCATTCCGCTTGCTATATTTCCGAGACCCTTCCCCGCTATCAATTCTACCACTCTTAATTGCCAATTCAAGGGACTCCTCAGTCCTGATTATGTCAGCAAAGCACTGCGTTGTGTTATTAATGAGGCGATCAAAGAGTGCCCCTTTCAAGGTATTAACAAATAACGGCGTAATTTCATGTTCCGAGAGGGGTGGCTGAATTTGGGCGGCCACTTCCCGCCACCTTTGCGCGTATTGTCGTAGACTTTCGTTGGACTTCTGCCCCATATTTTCCAACATAATTCTACTTGGGGTCATATCTATTATATGCTTATATTGCTCAGTAAATGCTCTTGACAGATCTTTCCATGTCTTGACATTTGCCTTGCTCAACTGGGTGTACCACCGTAACGCCGCTCCAGTTAGGCTGTCTGGAAACAATGGATCAGTAGCTTTTCGTCCTTAAGGTAGGCCGCCATCTTTCGACATTACATTGTTATGTGTGCGGAAGGACACATGGTTCCATCGTATTTGTCGAACTCTGGCGTTTTAAATTTTGGCGGTAGGACAAGATCGGACACCAGACTTAAGTCGCTAGCGTCATTTCCTGATTCTTCCATAGATTGTAACGTTTTAAATTTTTCCTCTATGAGGCGAAACCTCTCCTCCCACTTTTTCTCTACCTCGGTCATGATCCTTTCAACCATGTTCAGGTCCGGCACCTCTTCTTCATAGGGTGCTTCAGTGTCGAGGGGTTGAGTTTCAGGTGCCCCTATCTGAAGACTAGCTGACATTCCAGCAGGGTCGATATACATCTTTCTAGCCGGATTTGGTGCAGCTGGTTGAACCATGTAGTGAGCTGGGGTACCCTCTGGCTCTTGAATGGTTTCTCCTTCCACTATTTTCCAAGGCTTTTAGCCAACAGTACGGTTATGTCGGATACTATCGATGCTTGTGACTGAGCAATCTGGTCACTGAGGCTTCTTTGGGCCTCTTCAAGCCTTGTCTCGAGCTCTTTTTGCCCTTTTTCTAAACTGATTATCCTGTCTTCCATGAGCTTGCTTTGTAATCGGGTAAGGTATGGATGATGAATGATTGCGGGTTAACTACACACACTGCCACAATATTCATACCGTTAATATGGTTGCAAGAAAATAAATGCATGTATAATGATGCAAATGTCATGATGCAATGCAGGAATGTATGCAGACAAGGTACTGATTCCGCTGGTAATCACCCTTTTGAACTACTTCCACGGGAATTAAAGGGTCTAGATTACAACAGAGTTCGTATTACAAAATAAAGATTCTTAATACAAAAGATCTAATTACAACACAGAGTCCTATAGATAAGCTCTAGCTCTATCTCCTAATCTTCCAATTGCTTGGAGTAACTTGCTGAACCTGGGAGCTTCTTCCATTTCTGGACTATGAAAGGTCGGAGTGTTTCAGCCTCGATGGCCAAATCATTCACATTCCTGGCGACTCGCTGTATGTCCACCATCAAGTTTGCGTAATATTGGTCCCTATCATGTACCATCCGGGCAGCGTCACGCAGTCTCTTTTGCCAATAGGTGTCCCCTCCGGCTGCAGCCTCCTCGAACACACTAATTCTTTCCTTGTAATCCTCAACAGTTGCTTCGAGGGACTTAATTCATGCTTGTAACATGCTTACTTCGCTCTCTCTTTCTTGTAGCTCAGTGAAGCCATTTCTCTGGCAGTACGTTCGAAAGGAGTGTTCAACTTCCATCACATTTCCCTTTAATTCACCATTCTGGCTTTGGCTTTGCTCTAGATTTTGAATAGTGTCATCGTACAATCTTTGCATCTCTAACAGTCTATTTCGGCTGCTCATGGACTTTCTTTTCCATACGGCGACGTTTTCTTTCTCATGATGGACAGCTTGTTTTCCCTTGTTGATTTATTGCCTGAATCTTTCCTTTTCTTGGTCAATGGCCTTCTTGGAGGACCATTTTTCTTTCTCCATAGCCGACCGGCAGCTTTCTATCTCTTTCTCGATCGTTCTCTTGCTGATTTATCGTTCTTCTTCCACCAAATGGATACCATTCATTCTTTCTTTTTCCACAACTATGAATTGACTTCGGCCTGCCTTCTATATTTTTGCTTGTAGTAGAAGGGCATCTTTTTGATAAAGAGCGTTCTTGTCGCTCAAATCTGCATTTAATTTCTTCAACTGCCTAATAATCTCGTCCCGTTCATCAACCTCTAAGCTTGCATTATAGAGCTCGCCCGCATGTTGAGTCTGTTGGATGTCCATTTTCCTTTTAATTTCTTCGAGTTCATTCCGTAAGATGTCGGGCCTCGCACGATACCACCCTTGTAAGCTCCTCGAGTGACACCGCTGGTCCTTGATCGGATTCGAATCACATTATTAACCCTCAAACGTCTCCAAAGATCGTAGTCTGGGGTAGTCATGTGATCGGTATCTCTTTCCACCCTGATCCGGTAACAATGGTCCCAGGCCCTCATGATGGTCTGAATTTTCCCTTTGAACTCCCCTTTGAAGAGAAATTCAGTTTGGCTTAACCCGACGGTATTGGGAATGAACTGCCGTGATCCGAATCAAGCCGAGACACTAAAAGCGAGCACAGGTGATCCCTCCGCAATCCCAACATCATCACCAGCTTAAAATCGCCACAACTATATAGAAAGTAATTAACTTTACCGAGCCATGGGACCCTCCATGCTATGTCTTCGTCTTGAATGTTCCTGAAGAAGCTAGTCCACATTTTTGTTTTCAAGTCATCTCGCCATTCTTGTGCTAAGTACTCCCGTAAAGGCGAAAAACCTTGGAAGGATATTCCCGGCAGGACCCTCGTCGGTGTCTTCCATATGTGACTCTGAATCCATACCTGTAACAGTCGTGTACATCCTCGAAAACGTCATTCTTCATGCTTTCGGGTAGCATTTAAGGAAATGAAAGTCTCGGTCAAGATTGCTGGTACTGGGTTTGCTTTCCGTTTCACCTGCTCAAACAAGTCCAAAATGGCTATGTAAATGTTCCTGAGCACTCTTGGAAAGATCACCAAGCCATATATTCCTAAGGCGAATAGGTCCATTTTCGTTGCCTCGTCTGGATGTGTCGGTATGATGTCCCGAATACTTTCCCATGCAAAAACTATATTGTCTCCTCGGAGCTGAAGCAGGCCATTAACCCAATCGTCACTCATTCCCGCAAAGGTTTTGAGCTTCGCAGTGTAATTCTGATTCCTCGGAGGCTTCGCGTAGATCCAATCTTCCTTAATGTTCTTCTGGTTAAGTAAATCGGTGTATTCTTCTTCTCAGAGGCATCATGTCCTGCCCATTGAAGGTGAAGCGACAAAAGGTCGGATTCCGTAATCGACTATAGCTCGGAGCAGGGGCTGGTTAACCCGAACATATAACAGTTGTGCAATGTCGCCATAGCTATCGCAGAACAAGTCTTATAGTCTTCGGTCCTATCTTTCCCAAATGCTTTGAAGATCCCATAAGTTGTTCTGCTGGAGACTCACATAAGTGTACCCTGCTATTACGCGTTCGCTCGCGAATCGTCCCTTGGATTTTCTCGGTTGACCTCGACCAATGTCCGATGACAAATTAAGCTCTTCTTTCCTAAGACACCTTTTTTTTTTCCATGGTGAAAGACTTTCGATCGGGCAAACCACTTGATCCAAGTACCTTTATGTGATGCAAATGTATGATGTATGAAAAAAAAAAAAAAGCGAAAAGAAAACAAGTCAAGATTACCGATAAAATAAATATATAAATAAAAGGACAAAATTAAATGTAATAAACACACAAAATAACCCTATTTATCCCGTCTAAAACCTAAGGTTATCCGCATGGCTCTAAATGGGTAGGTTTCTATGTATTCTCTACATGCAGTCTTGGTTCTAGGAGGTACCCGAATTGTCCTTGTTGTCCTCTACTAAGAGTAGCAAGGCCCCCGATCATCACCCATTATAGGCTCCTTTCAACCGGGTTCAATTGGGGGACTCATTCGCTTATGCCCGTCTGAAGGAACGATATCCTCATTTAAAGCATAAGGTACTCGAGCCCCAAGGTACTTGCTAGGCCCATACGGGAGAACGATATCTCCACGAAAGCATTAGCGTTTTCCCCCACTTAAAAAAACGGGTTTATATGCCATATTTTAAATGCGTTAAAATAAACGCATAATTATAACCGAATGTTAATTTAATAGTCACTTTAACCCAAAATTTCTAATATTAGTAAAGCGGTAATTATTTTAAAAGCTTGACTCTCATTTGTTTTTGAAAAACAAAAAATTCTCCCTAGCGGAGTCGCCATCTGTAGCGATGTCTTTTTACGCTAAAAACGTGGGTTTTCGAAGGTGTTTGTGAATTTTTCGGGTATTAAAATATTTATTCCATGGGGTTTTAAAAAAACCGCCTTTTATTTAAAAATTGGAGTCGCCACCGGCCACTTAGGTAGGCCGGACACCATAAAACCAGAGATTTAAAAATTATTGGGTTCGGGAGTCGGTTACGGATGAGGAAGGATTAGCACCCCCACACCGCCCAAAATTGGTACTTTAATAATTACCGCTTTATTAATATTAGATTTTCCGGATTAAAGTGACGAATAGTTTAAAATTCGGTTATAATTGTGAATAAATTTTAAGGGCCCCGTTATCCGAGAGTAAACGCCCAACCACTATCACTACGCCTGATACTGGCCCCGTTTACGCTCGGATAAAAGGGCACCGCATTGACAATTTATATATCTCATTATGCAAACTTAGCGAGCATATAAAACTTGGCAAATAATTTAAAGACAGTAAATATTCACATAATGAACTATTAACAGAACTTAAATAAAATACTAATCTAAAACATACATACATACAAATTATCCCTTATCATGACTAAAAATGAACCTAACATGTCATAATTACAAGGCATGGAGCACAAACACATATTACAAAGATGTACATATTACAATAAAACATATTATAACATACGTAAAATATAGCATTATACATGACCAAGAAACTATACTGACACATAGCCTAAGAGCCAAGAAAAACATGCAATACATACCGAAATATAAAACAGATCGTGTTCGAGTCAATTCAAATATCAGTATAATATGCGTGACACGAATAACAGAACAAATACATGAAGATACATAATCATCATAAACTTAACACACATATACATGTAAACATAAAATACAAAGCATATATTAGGGACATATGATAAAGCAAAAGGCTACATCAACATACACGATTATAATAAACTAACATGAATATTTACATTGAATCATGACAGAAATGAAAAGAAATAAACATCAGGAGCAGAAATTAAAGGAAAATAATAGGCGATTTAGGGACGAAAATGCAAGCAGAACCGAATTTGAAAGGACTGGAACTGTAATTAGACCAAGGGGCAGACCCGAAGTGAAAAAATTCAAAAACGCGGTGGGACTAGTGAGGTAATTTTGCCATTTAAAAACTGATTCGATTTAATTTAGGGACTGGATTGCAAGATTTCGAAATACAAGGGGGACCAGAGTTGTAAATATCCCTTGAGGTGAGACAAAAACGAAAATATCGAAAACGCGGGGGGATTTATTACAGAATTTGACCATTTCTCGAAATAAAACCACCTATAAAAACTCTTTTTCTGGCTTTATCCCAAATTTTCCCCATTTTTTTTCATTTTGATTCGTTTTATAATACTCTCCCCCCACTCTTTGCTCTCAACTCATCCCATGATGAACCCAGAAACCGACAGCCGACCGCCGTCTTCTCCACCGCTAGCCGGCGTCGGCGAGCCCCAAAAAAACACCAAAATGAACCTTACCTTACCCTAAACTCGAATCCGAACTTGGATTTGGAGAAAAAGCCCCTATTCGTCCTAGATCTAAGAAAAGAAAAACAAAAAAACCGTATATGTTTTTTTCTAGACCGAAGGAACACCTTCCCCTTTTAGCCGGCTCACCAGATTAAGGCTTGTTGCCGGTAGAGGAACTGTCCTCTGAAGGTAAAACGTCACGCTCCTTTCCCTTCCCTACTTTTAGAATACATGCATGCATGCAATATTCAAGATGGATGGATACCTTTGTATGATCTCTGTAAATTTTTTGGAATAATGAAATGATGAGACTTGTTTGTATTTCTGGAAAAGTGGGTTACAACTGAACTGAGACCTTTCATTTTTTTCTCTCTGTTACATATATCCTCTCTGCCTCCTTTTTTAGACTAGTACATAATCTCTTATTTTTTATCTGATTCTGATGCCTTTCTGTGTTTGTCTTTGGCATGCCCGGCCATACTTGGTGGTTGGTACGGTCGGTATGGGGAGCGGCGTGGTGGAAGTGACCGTCGTCTGCGCAGACTGGCGTCTCGGGAGGCGAGGCGATTATTATCGCCAGAATCGTTCCTATCTGTTGGATCAGATCTGATCCAACGGCTAGGAATGATCGATGATCGGGTGGCTGAGATGAGGCCTTGGAAATAATGCACTAGCCTGGGATCACGCCACGTGGCCTGAAGAAGATAACGCTCTTGCACTTCTCATACGCGCGAGTGGGGAACCCAACAGCCCGCACGTGGACTTCACGCGGTAGATGAGGCGTCCTTATGCTTCAATCGTGGATGTTGGATCCAGATCTGATCCAAGGGCCCTCGTTCAGCTGCGCAAGATTGAAAGAATGGCGTCAATGGTCTATTATCTGATGTGGGCTAGGGTTTTCTTAGGATGGGCTGGCTGGTTTGGGCCTGATCAGGCCTTGTAATAATACTAATAATTTCAGACCCTGTAATATGTAATAGACTTGGACTGGTAATTTATTTATTTGGGGTTTAATATGTTTTTGGATTTCATCTTATATTAGCCCAATAATAATAACATTAATATTAGTTATAACAACAATTAATAATAATAATACACATACGATAATACATACGTGTGTACCTATGCAAACATTAATTAATATAACATACTAGCATACATACATATATAATCATACACATAATTAACATAACATCTACACACATTATCCGTAAAAACAAATACGCTCGTACTAAATATAGATACATGTGTGACACACATACACCGTATTACGTATACATACATAGTTTATAATATACATGCACACACTACACACTTTACATATATTAATAACACTCATGCATGTAATAAACATATAGCATAACATAATACAATGTATACATGCAACACTAATATACTAATAATTATACTAATATGTATTTACAGACCAGATAAAAATGAGTGATTACACATGCAATATATAGATAGAGGCATGTCAATATTTCCTTGTTTTAGACAGGTATTTGAAGAATTATCAAAGAGTTTTAAGAAGTAGATTTTATTAAAGAAAGAAAGATCGGTAGCCATAGTAGCGTGAGGCCAGATAATGGTAGCCATAGTAGCGTAAAGTCGGATATTAAGTCCTTCGGGCGGCCATCAGTAAGTCCTTCGAGCATGATGATAAGTCCTTCTGGCCACCGATAAGTCTTTCGAGCATGGTGATAAGTCCTTCGGGCTATCAATAAGACCTTCGGGCATAATGTGGCAGCCATAGTAGCGTGAGGCTAGATGACGACAGCCATAGTAGCGTGAGGCCAAATGACGGTAGCCATAGTAGCGTGAAACTAGATATTAAGTCCTTCGGGCCACCAATAAGTCCTTCGGGCATGATGATAAGTCCTTCGTGCCACCAGTAAGCCTTTCGAGCATGGTGATAAGTCATTCGAGCTATCAATACGTCCTTCGGGCATGATGCGGCAGCTATAATAGCGTGAGGCTAGATGACGGTAGCCATAGTAGCGTAAAGCCAGATACTAAGTCCTTTGGGCCATTAGTAAGACCTTCGGGCATGATGATAAGTCCTTCGGGCCACTAGTAAGTCTTTCGAGCATGGTGATAAGACCTTCGGGCCATCAGTAAGACCTTTGGGCATGATATCAAGTTGTCATTTTAAATGTCGATACGAGTATGAATCGGGGCATAGAAGGGAATAAAACTCGAAGAGGTGGTCGAGGAAGAAAGGAGAGTTCCAGAAGAACACGTGACTCTGAAGCTACAAACAGGGAAGTCAGATAAAAATGAGTGCTTATGGTCTTTGCTTCGTTCCCGTTCCACGAGAACAAGCAAAGAGGGGCAACTGTAATCACTCATTTTTATCTGGTTTGTAAATATCGTGTTAATATATATTAGTATAATAATTAATAGATATTATTATTGCATGTATGCATATGTTATATTAAGTACGTGTGTTAATTATGTACGTGTGATTAATATGTGCATAAAATATGTGTGTGATATGTGTGAGTGCACGTATATTATACATATTATGTATGTGTTCGTGTTAATATTTATTATGGTATATGTAGGCCATATGTTTGTTTATACTTTATGTATCCATTGTTTGTATATGTACAATATGCGAACGGATATATATGCGTGTGTGTTATGTGTTTAAACGTATGTAATTTATATAATAATTTGCATATATGTGTGTATACATGTTATTTAAATATTATGTGTGTGTCTAGTATGTATGTGTTATTAAGGTTTGATTTTTAGAAATATCAATATATTATATATGTGTTTTATATTGCATGAATGTTTGTATTAATATATTATGTTTATGTACGTATTAAGGTATGTGTAAGTATGTATGTATGTATATTTATATGTGTATTGCATGTATGTATTATATATATATCTATGTGAATACATATTGCATGTCCATATAGGTATAATTAATATATGCATGTATTATTATTGGGCTAAAACATATCTATAATATAAAAGCCCATATATCATAAGTGTCTAGTCCTTATACAAATATAAAACCCAACTTAAATAATTACAAGAGCCCATTCGGTCAGAACCCAGACCCAATATCCTAAAACCCTATCTGATATCTATCTAATATCTTGTTTTTTTTCCTTTTAGTCGCCAAAGATTTGACCGTTGGATCAGATCTGATCCAACGGTCCTGATTGAAGTCAGGAGTCCTTTCGTCTGCAGCGCATGGAACTCACACCCGAACTGCTCGCCTCCCACGCACGCGCAAGACTCTTTGGCTTTAACACGCCACGAAGACACCACCACCATGCTGCCATACCGCCACCGTACAACCACCACCATGGTTACCTGTAAAAAAGGGACGAAAAAACATGGGATAAAACAAATCACAGCAAGCAATCAGAGGGTTTTTTTTATGAATCTATATATCCAAACAACTAAAAAATCTTGTAACGGATATTCAACATCCCAGAAATAAAAAGACATTTTATTGGTAATTTTTTCCTCTATTTTTTTCTCTTGCATGCATCTAAAAAATTTAGAAAAGAGTAAGTGTTTACCCTCTCGGCTTCGACTGGCCGCCTTGTATGGCGGCCGAGGTGGGTGCTGCCGATGATCGGCACCATTCAAATGCTCATTCGCTTCCTCCTTCTTTCTACCGATACAGATCTAGAGATCTGACTTTCAAAAAAAAACATATAAACAAATGACAAACGAAAGGGGTTTTTGTTTTTTGGGTTCTGTTGTTGAACCGCAGCGGTCCGGGACGGCTTGAGGTGGCCGTACGGCCGAACCTCACCTAAGACCGGCTGAGTGCGGCGGCTCATAGTTTTTGGGGTTGTGTTCTCTGAAAAAACAGAGAGAATGAGGGTTTTTCATCTTAAGGGTAAAAAAGTGGGAAATAAGGAAAGGGGAAACCGGCCGGTTTGTTTTATAGAACAAAAAAAAATCAAAATGGCGTAATCACTCATTAAATCCTTCCTTGCTTTGGGAATTTTCACAGTTGTCTTGCCGCTTGGGTTATTTGCACAAACGGTCCCTCTCACTTTTTGAAATCTCGCAATTAAGTCCCAAAATTAACCAGGTCTAGTTATTAAATGGCAAAATCTCCCCTTTAGTCATTCCGCGTTTTTGGTTTTTTGCACTTCAAGCTTGCCCCTTGGTAATATTACACATCTGGTCCTTTCAAGTTTATTCCAGTTTTTAAATAAGTCCCTAAATCGTTTTTTCTTGTCTTTTAATTTCTGTTTTTCTGTTTTTTTATTTTCTTTTCAGCCCCTCTTTTCATTTCCCTTTTTTTAATATTTATGTAATTTTGTTTTTATTATATGTTTTCAATAGGTTTAAATTGCTCAGCATGATTTGTGTGTATTTTCTATGTCGTATTTATTTATACCTTTTTAGTTGAGCTATGTTATGATTTTATGTTTAGATTTACTCGGTCTTGTTGTGTAAGTGTTTTGTATATATGTTTTAACTTAGTTTGTATGGTTCTTCATGTTTTTATGCATTTTGGTTGGAATATACGTATATTTATTTATGTTTTCATGTCATGTACATTACCATGTTAATTTATCATTTAACCTTTTGTCCATGTTGCATACATGTGATTTATTAATCGATCATGTTTAGTTTAGTTTTTTATCATGTCTATATGTGCTCCTTTATGTTTTATTTTTATTTTGCATCTTAGGTTATATGTTAGTGTGGTGTTATTTATCACATTTAAATGTCATGTTAAGTTGTGGGTGTAAATTATGTTATATGATAGAAGTCAAGTTTTAGTTTTTTTTTTATGTTAGTGTGTTGTTATGTTAGTTTAGTATTATATTTCATGCATGTCATCTATATATTATATTTATGTTTTAATGTGTTTAAGCATGTTAGAATTGATTAATCTAGTTTTGGAAGCATGATCTTTTTGCACATTTATATTTATAATTTTGTTTTATTATTATGACATATTATGTTGTTTTGTTCATGCATTTTATTTTTAAATATTATTATATTTATGCTTTTATGTTTTTTTTATTTCCATGTCTTTGTGAATATTTATTTTTATAATGTTTTTTGTTAAGGTTGCATAACGGAATATTTTTATCAATGCGGGTGCCCTTTTATTCGAGCGTAAACGTGGCCAGTATCAAGCGTCGTGATGGTGGTCTATCAGTTTACTCTCAAATAACGGGGCCTTAAAATTTACTCGCACTTACAACCGAGTTTTAATTTAATCGTCACTTTAATCCGAAAAATCTAATATTAATAAAGCGGTAATTATTAAAGTACCAATTTTGGGTGGTGTGGGGGTGCTAATCTTTCCCCATCCGTAACCGACTCATGAACCCAACATTTTAAAAATCTCTGGTTTTATGGTGTCCGGCCTACCTTAGTGGCCGGTGGCGACTCCATTTTTTAATAAAATGTGGTTTTTCTAAAACTCCGCGAAATATATTTTTAAATACCCGAAAGACCTCCAAATACCTTAAAAACTCATTTTTTAGCGAAGAAAGAGATCGCTACACGTAGCCATCAAAAAATACTTAAACTATATCATTTTTTATAGGTGACTAAAATATTTTTGGACAAAATAGATGCCTAACGTTTTATTCTGTAATCATTGTAAGGTTTCCTTATCGACAACCGTTCAATTTTTTCGTTATTTAATTATATACGAACATGTGGTATGTGTTTTAATTTTCTTTATTTCTTGTTTAAAAAATCATAAAATATTTCATTTTCTTAAAAAAAACTCAAAATTTCTAAAATATCAAAATAACCCCAAATTCCTAAACATAAATCTTCAAATCTCACATTCGCCTTTCGGTTCAACCACTACCGACCACCCTTCTATTTGTCAGACCCACGACGGTGGGGTATTAGTGGTGGTCAGAGATGACATGGGGATTTGAGATTATAGATTTAGGGTGGCGACAAGAGGTGACCGGCCAATAGGTTCCGACGAGGAAAAGGGTGGGTGGCGGTCGACATTGATTGAACATTGGGGATTGCTGATTTAGAGATTTAAAAATTTTAGAAATTAGGGATTTGATGATTTTTTAACTTTAAATTTTTGAATTTTTTTGAAAAAAAATATTTTTTATTTTTTAAATAAAAATTAATAAATAGACCATATTTTTCATTTTTATTGGATGACAATTTTTTTAACGTTGACGGAAAAAACCTTAAATGATCACGGAATAAAAAGTCATACACCTACGTTCGTCTAGAAATATTTTAGATGCCTATATGAAAAAATATAATTTAAACATTTTTTATGATTAGGCCAACAATAAATAAAAACAATTTTCTCAAACAACTATTTAAATAAAATTGTTGACAACACTGTTTTTATAGAAAACTCAACAAAATAAAATAGCAAATAAAACAATAACGAATTACATAAAAACAAACTTTTAGAATAGAATAGAAATTTCAGATTATTCAGAATACAAAACATCATGCATATTATTTAGAAGTTCAGAAGATTCAGACGTACATAACAAATACATATTCAGTGTACACTCGATTCAAAACATAAATAGTCCAGACATACAAATTATTCAGTAATGTATACTATTAAAATATGTTTAAATAATACTTTTTTATATATAGGTATCTAAAGTATTGCAATTACATTGCAAAAAGCATACAAAAAAACAGAAGTGTGTTACCTCGGTAGCCACACACTGTGGACAAACAATACATGGATAATCATAACAAGGGTAAATTATGTTAAGTATCGCCCAATTATAGGAGATGACTCATTTTTACCACCAATCTTTGAATTTGTCTAATTGTACCACTAAGCTTTAATTTTTGACTTGTTTATACTATTTTGCCGTTAAATGCTTAACGAGATGATGACATGATAGACGTTTTAGTTTGATTGTTTTAGGCATCAAATCAGCTTAAAATGACTCCATTTTGACGATGGATGAAAATTTAAAAGAATTGCTCTTATAGGGATTAGAACTTGGAACTTTTAAAATCAAATACTTAGGGTTAACCACCAAGCCAAATTATGTTTTTGTTAAGTTACTAATACAATTAATATATATATATATATATTAAATTGCAATTGGGATTAATTTAATTTATTTTTGTTAAGGTTTCTCAATTCAAATAATAGTAAAATTAGTCCTCAATGTTTTACTGATTTTTAATTCCCCACATAATTTTTTAAATTCCAACCTCGTTGTTTCAAAAAATTACAAACAAACCTTTATTATTCTTTATATTCTCCTAATATAATAAAAAAATTAGTCCTCATCATTTCATTATTTTTTACAATATCAATCTCATTATTTAAAATTTTCAACCTTAATGTTTATCTTCCGAAATACTGTATATGCTTTATTACATAATATTTTGAGGTATCTATATTTTATGACAAGTAGTTTATCTCGTTAAAAAATATTTACATAAATTATTTTATTAGGTTAAAAGATTATATATATATATATATATATTTGATTTTGTAGTTCAGATTAGTACTTATATTCTTTTTTTCAATTTATTATCTAAATTTGGCTTCTGTTGTTTATAATACGATCAATATACATTGAGGACTACTTTTTGAAATAATGAGACTGATATTGTAAAAAAATAATGATAAAATTAAAATATAATCAAATATTGAAGACTAATTTTGTTTTATATGTTCGCAAATTTTTGAAACAATGAGGTTGAAAACAAATGACATTAGGGTTCCATTTAGCCAAAAGAGTATAATTTATACCCTAACGTAATGGGCTAATAATGGACTTCCAATTTCACTCTATATCTGAAATGGTCCTTAATATCGCCAACTTTGAATTCAATTCAATATAGTCCCCCGAATTTCACAAGTCCTAAAGTAGTACAAATATACTAGAAGCATCTAGCCCCACGGACAATCTCGGCAGAAGTCCAATACTCCGATTGTTAGAAAAATTGTTAATCCAAGAAGTAAAAATAAACAATAAAATTAAATACTGATGTTATCAATGAACTGAACAAATCATAAAATGAATAAAAAAATATTCAAAACATAAATCGAATATTAAAAACAGTAAATTGAAACTGTTTACTTGTAAGTAGATTGAAATAATATTAGAAAGAAACACTGAGACTTGTGAGAAAATAATTTCTTTAAGACAGATTCGTTGCTCTTATGGCGCTTGAGAAATGTTGTACGTCTATCTTCCAAGATACAACAACGAATGAGCACAACAGTTGTACATCTACTGTGATCAGTGAACCGTAACCTCAACTTTTTCTATCACTGAAAATACTATTTCAAAAACATGCAAAGTTGCAAAAACCAGAGAAGAGAAAAATCTTTGTATTGTGTCTTTAACCTAGTAAGTTTAACACGATATTTATAGGGGACAATCTCGGCAGAAGTCCAATACTCCGATTGTTAGAAAAATTGTTAAAGTAAAAATAAACAATAAAATTAAATACTGATGTTATCAATGAACTGAACAAATCATAAAATTAATAAAAAAAATATTTAAAACATAAATCGAATATTAAAAACAGTAAATTGAAACTGTTTACTTGTAAATAGATTGAAATAATATTAGAAAGAAACACTGAGACTTGTGAGAAAATAATTTCTCTAAGACAGATTCGTTGCTCTTATGGCGCTTGAAAAATGTTGTACGTCTATCTTCCAAGATACAACAACGAATGAGCACAACAGTTGTACATCTACTGTGATCAGTGAACCGTAACCTCGACTTTTTCTATCACTGAAAATATTATTTCGAAAACATGCAAAGAAAGTTTCAAAAACCAGAGAAGAGAAAAATCTTTATATTGTGCCTTTAACCTAGTAAGTTTAACACGATATTTATAGGAGTTTCATAAAGTGAACTATTGAAAATTTTTTACCTTATAAAACGTTTAATATTTGAAAATCAATGAGCCTTTAAAGAACTTGTCAGCTGAGGACTTGACCTCAATTTGGCAATTCATCCTCCAAATCTGAGCCATTGTCGGCTAGCAATGGAAACCAAAATACTAGTGTACTTACTAACTCACTACGTGGACTTGGGTTGAAAGTGATCCTTAGAGTTAGAGTGCCATATATAGAAGAATGGCTAATGCTTCTAAATTCGGGGGAAAAGAAAGTTTGCTTTGAAATGTCTCATTACAAGTAGTGGTGAGCTGTCATCATTACTCGACATGGAATAGTTCCATTTAGCTTTTCCAGAAAGAATTTTTATCTTTATTTTTTAGGGTAAACTACACCAGTAGTCACCGAACTATGATTTTTTTCTTATTTTGGCCATTGAACTATTTTTTAGCAAAAATATCACTAACGTTATGCTTCCTTCCTATTTTGGTCACCGAACTATTTTTTTTAGCAAAAGCATCACTGACGTTATGTTTTCTTCCTATTTTGGTCACCGACTGTTTTGCTGACATAGAATTTTATTTTTTAATTTTCTATGTCACTTCTTCTCTCTCCTCGTAAGCAATATATGTTATTTTATAATATTTTTATTCAAACTAACATGATGGTGACATGTGTCACTGCCTATTAGTAGAATAAAAAGAATGAAAAATCAAGCCCCTTATACAGTCAGAGAGATGGTGACACGTGTAACTGCTAATAGGATGGTGACACGTGTAACTGCTAGGATGGTGACACGTGTAACTGCCTATTAGTCGAATCTCTCTGGCTGCATAAGGGGCTTGATTTTTCATTCCTTTTATTCCACTAATAGGCATTGACACGTGTCATCATCCTGTTAGTTTGAATAAAATATTATAAAATAACATATATTGATTTTAATTGGGGCCTAAGACCTTAATTTTTATTAGTTCTCATTTTTTAAAGGGATAACCCAAAAATACCTTTTATCGTCTTATACATTAAAACTTAAATCCCATTTTTATTCCCACAAAATACCCTTCTTCACCCCCTCTCTCTCTATATATATATATATATATAACACCGAAAGAAAAAAAAGGAACCACTACATTTTCATTTTCCCCAAAAAGCCATACCCCCAAAGCCGTTTCCCACTCACCAGGTAGCTCCCAAAAGCCCCAAAAATCTTTCTCATTCGAATCACCAACTCTTAAATCAAGTTTTTTTATCCCAACGACAACGATACGTGGATTGATTGATTAAGCGTATATTTGGATTTTGGGTGTTTTCTTCCCCTTTTATATTTAATGTGTAGTCCATTTTTATAGTTCAATGAAAATGTGGATGATTTTATTGGTAACATTTGTTGTTTATTTTAGTTTCTTTCTTATGTGTTTTATCTTGTTTAATTTTTTGTTTGTGATATGTAGGTTATTTTACTTGTTGAATGTTGGTTAATTTATTTGCTTGTATATATATTATTATTATAATTTCATGTTATCCTTTTATATGCATATGGTTGCTTTTTTATATAGGCATATTATATATATATGTGTGGTACTTTATATTATTATATATACGTTTAATACGTATTATATATTATAAGTATTATGTTTATATTATATGTTATTATTATTATATATTATATAATATTACCTATCTTATAGTATATATTATATTACTATATATCATATGTCATATATTATATTTATATCATATATGTTATATATTATTATTATATACTATCCATATTATCACTAGTATAATATAATATTTACATATGTATAATATATATATTACACCTAACATTTAATTTCCGCAACTAAAATTTACTTTTCGCTATTTAATTTTCGCGTTTCTTTTCATATTAGATCTGGTCCTTTTTCCGAATCTCTTTTCCTTTTATGCTCTTTTGTTCGATCCGGTCCTATTTTCCAAATTGCTTTGTTCGATCAGGTCCTTTTTTGGATTGCTTTTTTTGATTCGGTCTCTTTCCAGATTCTTTTTAATTCCAGCTTTTATTTTTCTCGTAATTTAATTTTCCCGCGTTTTAATTTCCGCCTTTATTTATGTTTTTATTTCGTATATATTTGCTTCATTTTCTTGTACTTGGATATAAATTGTTAATGCGGTGCCCCTTATTCGATAATGAATATGGTCAGTACCAAACGTAGTGGTGGTGGTTTTTCAGTTTACTCTCGAATAACGGGGCCCTTAAAATTTACTCGCATGTATAACTGAATTTTAATTTAATCGTCACTTTAATTTGGAATGTTTAATATTAATGAAGCGGTAATTATATTTTTTTTCTTTTGGTGCCAATTTTTAGGCGGTGTGGGGGTGCCAAAACCTTCCCCATCTGTAACCGACTCTCGAACATGCTTTCAAACAAATCTCTGGTTTTATGGTGTCCGACCTACCTCAGTGGCCGGTGGCAACTCTAAGTTTTATTGTTTTTCAAAAAATAATAATTTTTAAAGAACTCGCTATTTTCCAAATATTTTCTCAAAAACGAAAAAAAAACTACTACTCATTTTTCTAGCGATCACATTCGAATTAAATCTTAATTTCAAAAAAGATGTCACTATACCGGTACCTGTCCATTTTTACAATCAACAATTGGTACGGTGAGCATGGACGAACGCGCGACCTCCAAATTCATTAGTAAGTTTGAAAATCCTGGAGCATGAGTAGAGACAACCAAGACCACCCAGAGGAAAAAATAGTTGAGGAGGACACCTTGATAGCCCAACCGACGACTATGATCGGTGAAAAAGCCGCAGAGAATGTCTTGATGGGACAACCGGTGACAACGACTATTCAGCAACTACAACAGATCTAACAGAGTTTTCGATAACAATTTTGGGAACAGACTCCCACACGGTTATAGTGGGGTAGGGCACACAGCAGATGAAAGGAACGTCACCGTCAGTAGGCAGCAACCAACAATTTTTGGAAATAAAAGAAAGGATGAAGAGCATGGAAGAAGCTTTATTGTTCTCAAAATAGTAGTTTGAGCATCAGCAAAAGTCCATGCAGGAACGGGCTGAGCGGCATAGAGTCGCAGAAAAGATGAGTGAAAAGTTAATTAGGCAATTGATCAAGAAGGCCAGAGACAAGGCAGTTCATGAGGGGTAGGTTTTCCCTCAATAGGGTGCTGGAGGGAATGGCCTCGAGAGTTGGAAAAAGACTATAAAGATTCAGATGACATAGATTATAGTCCCACGAAAGACAACGAAAAATAGACGTTGAGGGAAAAGAATGAGCAGTTAAAGAAGAATTTTTAGAGCATCCAGAACCTTCGGCAGAACAACCCTTCTTTGAATCCCTGAAAGTACAAAAACGAGCCCCTATCTGTAGACATTCTAGAGCATCATGTGTCTATGTCTTTTAAGGTCCCAAAGCTAATGTACAATGGAAGGGGCGACCCTCAAGATCACCGACCAAGTTAAATGTCGAACATTTTCAATGACCCTTAAAAATTCAGCTCAGGCTTGGTATCTACAGCTCTCAGCGAACTTAATTTCTAGCTTTGATCAACTAGCAGAGCTGTTCATGAGCCACTTTATGGCGAACAAGATGTTAAAAAGGTCACCGACGTACATCATGTTCGTCATCCAAAGGCCAGGCAAATCAATGCGAGAATTTGTCCAACGATTTTACACTGCAACCATGCAAACCAATTAGGCCTCCAATGAGTTTATTATCTCTTCTTTCGTCAATGGTGCCTCCCATCAACATTTTAAATATAATTTACTGGATCGACCACCAGCAATGTTGTCAGAATTATATGAGAAGGTTCAACCGTACACTAAAAACGATGAGGCAAATAACATGAGAGCCATGGCACATAGTTCGCAGCGTAAGAGCTAGATGTAGGATGATCGTGGTCCCAGACGTGGCATGCCCCCTCTTCATCAGGGAGTTGGTAAAGGTGGCCAACAGTTTCACCGCGAATCACAGTACGTTCAAAACAACAATTAGTTGTAGAGGCAAACGCAGGAAAGCCAACCGCATGAGACGGCCCTGTAATCACTCATTTTTGTCTGGGTTTTAGTATTTTTAGTATTGTTGTAATAGTAATATTATTAATATAAAATTGTGTTAAAAAAATAAATAAAAATAAATTTAAAAAAAAAAAGAAAAAGAAAATTGCGTAGAGCATATCGCTCCACGTGTTCCCCCCCCCCCCCCACACACTTTGATTTTGCCTATAAATAGGCAATTGAAGATTGCAATTGGAGAAGCAAATGGAATCGGCATAAGGGCTGGCCGAATAAGAGAGCAATGCTCTCGGCTAGCCTAGGGCCAAGGGGTAGTCCCCTCGGTCCTAACCTGTTCGATCGGGGTCCTATTTTAGGTCTGATCTAGTTAATATTTTTGGAGAGGTCGTGGTAGATCTCGGTGGGGTCCAGTCGGGGTTCGTCATTCGAACTCCTAGTTAGGTATATTTTCTTTCCTTTTTATTTATGTTGTAATTTTTATATTTTAATGAAGTAGTAGTTAATTTAAAATTGTGTTTTTAATTTGTATGTTTATCTATGTTTTAGATTAGTATGTTTTAAATTTATGTTTTATATTAGTGTTCTATTTATGTTAGATATGTTTTTATTTATGTGTTAAATTAATAGTTATGTATATATGTTTTAGATTAATATTTTATTTATGTTATGTTAGTATTTCATTATGTTAGTATTTATTTATATTTTTTATCGCAAGGTATTTATTTATATTTGTCATGTTTTTTAGTTTGCATAACGAACATATATTTTGTCAATGCGGTGCCCTTTTATTCGAGCGCAAACGGGGCCAGTATCAGGCGTAGTGATAGTGGTTGGACGTTTACTCTCGAATAACGGGGCCTTTAAAATTTACTCGCACTTATAATCAAATTTTAATTTAATCGTCACTTTAAATCCGGAAAATTTAATATTAATAAAGCGGTAATTATTAAAGTACCAATTTTGGGCGGTGTGGGGGTGTTAATCCTTCCTCATCCGTAACCGACTCCCGAACCCGATATTTTGAAATCTCTGGTTTTCTACGGTGTCCGGTCCACCTTGAATGGCCGGTGGCGACTCTATTTTTAAATAAAACACGGGTTTTATAAAACCCCACGCGGAAGAAAATTTTTCCAAAAAAAAACACTTTCATTTTTAGCGAGAAAAAACATCGCCACAGGTGGCGACTCCATTTTTAAAATACGGGTTTTCTAAAACTCCACGCGGAATACAACATTTTCATTATTTTCAAAATAAAGTAAAAAACAAAATAAAAACACTTTCATCATTTTTTAGCGAGAAAAGACATCGCTACAGAAGGCGACTCCGCTGGGGACATTTTTGTTTTTCAAAAACAAATGAGAGTCGAGCTTTTTCAAATAATTACCGCTTTATTAATATCGAAAATTCTGGATTAAAGTGACTATTAAACTAACATTCGGTTATAATTGCGCGTTTGTTTTAACGCATTTAAAATATGGCATATAAACCCGTTTTTTTTAGTAGGGGGAAAACGCTAATGCTTTCGTGGAGATATCGTTCTCCCGTATGGGCCTAGCAAGTACCTTCGGGGCTCGAGTGCCTTATACTTTCGTGAGGATATCGTTCCTTCGTATGGGTATAAGCGAATAGGTCCCCCTGAATTGAACCCGGTTGAAAGGAGCCTATAATGGGTGATGACAGGGGGCCTTGCTACTCTTAGTAGAGGACAGCAAGGACAATTCGGGTACCTCTTAGCACCAAAACTGCATATAGTGAGCCGTAAGAGCTAACCCTTTAGAGCCATGTGAAACTCTGCCCGATTAGTGGTCACCCTATTTAGGCTCTGGTGCCTTATTTCTTGTTTATGTACAATTTTTTATTACTCTATTTTTATTTGTTTTATTTAATCGTTTTATTTGGTACTAACTCGTTTCATTTTATTCTCATCACATTGATTTCACCTGCATCATTGCACAACATCATCACAATCTTAATTTTGCATTCATCGATTTATGACACATTTTGCATGCATTCATTTTCAGAATAATAAAACTAATCCTCGGGTTGCCCCATTAAATACAACGAAGATGGTCGATCTAGCACCTTACAAAGCCTCTTACAAAAGTTTGGTCTTGGGGCATGTCCAAAAGCGCCCCACATCTTTTACAAACATTATGCCTATAACAAGTCCTCAGTCCGGGGGCATTATTTGCCAAGGTCCAGCCTTCATTGTCGAGTCAAACTATTTCATCTTTGACCACAGTTTGCAAAAATACACCTAATCCAAAATAATAATAGTAACGAGCTGCCATGAACCAACACAATTTATAAACCCAACCTAGAGGGCAACAGAATCCACACTCAAAGTGTCAAATTCAAGAGCAATTTAAGACGATGGCATAGGAATTAATAAAATGTTGGGGCATGCACTCAGATAACTGATCGAACCCAAGTTGAGGTTGGGGCACCGTCACATACAAAAAACCAAGATCCTGACGGGACCAGTGAAGAATCAGGGGCATCCCTTTGAGGATCGAAAAAAAATCATGTCACATTCATGCATGTAGTTGCATTCATCTTGCATTAAACCATTTTTGCAAATGTCATACATCTATGTTCAGTGCATACACCGAAGTCACCATGCATTTAGGCATAAAGTTCATGCATTTTTGCTTACAAAAAGGTTTAAAAAGAGATCGAACATCCTCAGCCGTGGGGGCAACAACATGACAGCCAACCTTAGTCTTAAAGGAGGCCAAACACAAAGAGGATGCTGAAACATCAATAAAAGGTAACAGTGGCAAAATTTTGTGAACATTTACTGATTAATGTTTTTTTCATCGTAGGTCATACCTCTCCGCCAGTAGAGCAACAGAAGTAGACTTTTCCAGATCTTGCCTTCGTCATTGTTGATAGGCCAACAATTTTCAGATTCTGTTTTACCACTGATGGTGCAACAATATAGACATCCTGAAGATCTCGTTTCTCCGTTGATGGTGCAACAGATCCGAACCTTTCCCCAAACAGATCAAATTTGTATTCAAGTCTTGTTTCTCTGCTGACGGTGCAACCAGACCTAATTTTCCTCAAGTCTTACTTCTTTGTATAGTTCAAGAAAAAAGAAAAATTACCAAAAAAAATAGAGTTGAAAAAATCAGAAAAAAATTAGAAAAAAATCAAAAGTCGAAAAAATCAAAAAATGAAAAATGAAAAAAATGAAGAAAAAATGAATGAAATGAAAATCAAAATGAATTTATCAACTTTCATCGCCCGAACCAGTCCTCCGCTGATGGAGTGGCCAGGTACAAGCTATCGTCGTCCTTTGATCCTGCTCTCCGCTGATGGTGTAGCCGGTTTTAGTTCGTCATTATCAAATCCAACCCTCCGCTGATGGAGTGGTCGGGTCCAAGCTCCCGTCGTCCTCTGATCCTGCTCTCCGCTGATGGTGTAGCCGGTTCCAGGTCGTCATTGTCCAATCCAGTCCTCCGCTGATGGAGTGACCGGACCCAAGCTCCCGTCGTCCTCTGATCCTGCTCTCCGTGATGGTGTAGCCGGTTCCAGGTCGTAATTGTCCAATCCAGTCCTCCGCTGATGGAGTGACCGGGTCCAAGCTCCCGTCGTCCTCTGATCCTGCTCTCCGCTGATGGTGTAGCAAGTTCCAGGTCATCATTATCCGATCCAGTCCTCCGCTGATGGAGTGGCTAGGTCCCAGTTGCGGCTGTCCTACTTATCCGCTGATGGTGTAGTAGGGTTCTAGTTAATATTTCTGTTTCTCCGTTGATAGATCCAACTTTACTGATTTTCAAGTTTTCTTTATTAATGTTGTAGCTAGAAAACAAATCAAAAAAAGAAAAAAGAAGAAAAAATCAAAGAAAATAGAAAGAAAAAGAAAAAGAAAAATAGAAGAAAAAGAAGAAAAAGAAAAAGAAAAATCAAAAGAAAAAGAAAAAGAAAAAGAAAAATCAAAAAATGAAAAATGAAAAATGAGCTTTCAACCAAATTTTGATCACGCCTCTTCGTCAGAGTCGTAGCTTGATCACAAAAAAACAACTATCCGATCCTGCCTCTTCGTCGGTGTCGTAGCTGGATCAAATCTTCAGACCTTGCCTCTTCGTCGGTGTTGTAGTTTGGTTAAATCTAACTTTCGGTTCTGCCTCTTCGTCGGTGTTGTAGCTGAACCAAATTCACTAACTTCTGGTCTTGCCTCTTCGTCGGTGTTGTAGCTAGACCAAATTCACTAACTCTTGATCCTGCCTCTTCGTCGGTGTTGTAGCTGGATCAACATTACTAACTTTAGACCATGCCTCTTCGTCGGTGTTGTAGCTTGGTCAAAATTCACCAACTTTCAAGTTTTATCAATGTTCTAAGAAAAAATCAAAAAAAGAAAAAAAGAGAAAAAATAAAAAATATGAAAAAGAAACAAAAGCAGAGAAAAAAAAAGAGAAGAGAGAAAAAAGAAAAAATTGTCAGTTTTCTGATCTCGCCTCTTCGTCAGAGTTGTAGCTGGATCAGACATCAGAACTTTCACCTATCGGTCTTGCCTCCTCGTCAGTGTTGCAGCTGGATCGAATTTTGTAGACCCTGTCTCTTCGTCGGTGTTGCAGCTGGGTCGAACTCACTTTAGGTATTAGCTTATTACCAATAATGTAGCCAGTAGAACTCGGTTTGGCTTCCTCAACAAACAACCCCCATTTTGAAGGCTTTGCTTCCCGAGAGTGACAAGGTGGATCAACCAAAACAAGAAAGAATACATGCGCTGAAGAGAATGAAGATCTACCAAAGAAAGAAGACACGTCAAAAGGAGAGAAGTTTAGCCAGATAAGACAAAAATGAGTGCTTTTGATCTTTGCTTTGTTCTCGTTTCACAAGAACAAGCAAAGAGGGGCAACTGTAATCACTCATTTTTGTCCGGGTTTTAGTATTTTTAGTATATTTGTAATAGTAATATTATTAATATAAAATTAATAATATAAAATTGTGTTAAAAAAATAAAAATAAAAAAATAAAAATAAATAATAAAAAAAATGCGTGGAGCATATCGCTCCACGTGTTCCCCCCACCCTTTGATTTTGCCTATAAATAGGCAATTGAAGATTGCAATTGGAGAAGCAAATGGAATCGGCATAAGGGCTGGCCGAATAAGAGAGCAATGCTCTCGGCTAGCCCAGGGCCAAGGGGTAGTCCCCTCGGTCCTAACCGGTTCGATCGGGGTCCTATTTTAGGTCTGATCTAGTTAATATTTTTGGAGAGGTCGTTATAGATCTCGGTGGGGTCCAGTCGGGGTTCGTCATTCGAACTCCTAGTTAGGTATATTTTCTTTCCTTTTTATTTATGTTGTAATTTTTATATTTTAATGAAGTAGTAGTTAATTTAAAATTGTATTTTTAATTTGTATGTTTATCTATGTTTTAGATTAGTATGTTTTAAATTTATGTTTTATATTAGTGTTCTATTTATGTTAGATATGTTTTTATTTATGTGTTAAATTAATAGTTATGTATATATGTTTTAGATTAATATTTTATTTATGTTATGTTAGTATTTCATTATGTTAGTATTTATTTATATTTTTTATCGCAAGGTATTTATTTATATTTGTCATGTTTTTTAGTTTGCATAACGAACATATATTTTGTCAATGCGGTGCCCTTTCATTCGAGCGTAAACGGGGCCAGTATCAGGCGTAGTGATAGTGGTTGGATGTTTACTCTCGAATAACGGGGCCTTTAAAATTTACTCGCACTTATAATCAAATTTTAATTTAATCGTCACTTTAAATCCGGAAAATTTAATATTAATAAAGCGGTAATTATTAAAGTACCAATTTTTGGCGGTGTGGGGGTGCTAATCCTTCCCCATCCGTAACCGACTCCCGAACCCGATATTTTGAAATCTCTGGTTTTCTACGGTGTCTGGTCCACCTTGAGTGGCCGGTGGCGACTCTATTTTTAAATAAAACACGGGTTTTATAAAACCCCACGCGGAAGAAAATTTTTCCAAAAAAAAAACACTTTCATTTTTAGCGAGAAAAAACATCGCCACAGGTGGCGACTCCATTTTTAAAATACGGGTTTTCTAAAACTCCACGCGGAATACAACATTTTCATTATTTTCAAAATAAAGTAAAAAACAAAATAAAAACACTTTCATCATTTTTTAGCGAGAAAAGACATCGCTACAGGCCCAAGAAAGGTTGACCACATATAGAGCTTATCACAAATTAACAGAATCGCCTTCGCAGATACTATATCAGATTGAACACACTAGAATCTTAAGGTCGCCGTTTCCAATGACAGAGAGTAAGCATAGGGAGCACTCTAGACGAAGATGTGAGTTTCTCAAAGCTTAGGGCCACTCTACGGATAATTGCGTACATTTGAATAACGCAATTGAATCCGCAGTGAGAAGAGGGCAGTTGGAGAGATTTTTGGTTTCCCGCTACAGATAGGTTGAGGATAACAGGGAGACTCATCAGCTTTGACCACAGACAATAGAAGAAATAACCAAGATAACAGGGGAACCATACATATGATAGTCAGTGTAGACGAAAAGTGGAACCAGTCAAGCTCCAAGCGCAAGGCGCACGTGTAGGGAGTAATGTCAGTTTCAGCGGTAATGATGAAAAAACCAAATTGTAGAGACCCATGGCGAGTCTCGTTCTCAGAGAAAGAGAAGGACAACATTTTTTGACGAGGAAGGCAATGACTCTATCTTCATTTCAGCAGGGATAGCATGATTCACCGGCTGAGCCCACTAATATTGTTCTCGAGACATGGAAAGGTTCCATTTATATTTTTCAAAAAGGAACATTTTATCTTTTTATCTTTATATTCTATTCTTATCTATTACTTTTGTATATGTATACACATGATGAGTTTTAAATCAACAAAAATTTTGATTTGTATTTATAAATAATATTCACATATAATAACACTTATCTCAAAAACCACAAGAATATTTGATATCTTTAACTTCACAACCTTGTCAAAAATCTCAAGACTCCAAACCTTCATTAAGCAATTCTTTTAATGTATCAAACATTAAATAAAAACAATTTTCTTAGACAACTATTTAATAAAACTATTGACAACACTAGTGTTTTCTTTAGAAAACCAAACAAAATAAAATAACAAATAAAACAATAAAATTTTAAATAAAATCACAACATGAAAATAAATTCGTATGTTCATTTGTTTCATTTTTTAAATATTGTAAATTCATATACAATTCTAAAGAATTTGACGATAAAAATTTAAAAGAAAAAAGCATTGTTGGATTGGATAGGATTGTATTTTGATAATTGATGCTATTCTTGTTTAGATTCTTTTGGAATTTACAATTTTAAAAATAATTTTATGATTATTTATATTACTATATTTCTAATATATATTATAAATTCAAGAAAAATGAATTTAAAAAACTATATATTTTTGAATTTAACGTTTAAACATATTATATAGGGATTGAACTAATTTACATTTGATGAGTCAAATGAGTTATTAACCCTTGGATTAACACATCATCGTCTCGTTGAGGGGTTAACGATTAAATTATAAATTTTTAATAACTTTAATAATTACATTATAACGTTTCAAATTTAAGTGCTTAAAATAAAATCTAACCTGTAGTTAAGTGACTAAATGCATAATTGACCTTAAATTTTATAATTTCAGGAGTCGTATAGAACAAGGAAATCAAAGCTTGTAAAATGTACGTGGTGGGCGACAATTGGATACGGAATAGGAAATGGAGTAGCATCATTCATGAAAAAATATTAGATGTATCTGGCTCACCACGTCATTAGTTGGGATGACGTGGTGAGCCAGATACATCTAATAATTTTTCGAGTATTGGTTTCCAAGACATAGACACCGGTCTATAAAATGGCGTTTTGCCAAAACAAGAAACAAACCACTACAACTTGATATCAAGAGATCATCTCGTGTGTGAACCAATGGCACAAGCAGCTCTGAAGAGTAAGCTTGAGGCGGATGTAGAGATCCAGGCTTCTCCTCAGCAGTTTTACGATATGCTCGTCATTTATAAACTGCGGGACGTGCAGCATACTTGCAATGACAAGGTTCAAGGAGTCAATTTACAACGAGGTGAATGGGGGAAAGTCGGTACCATCATCAACTGGAGCTATGTGCATGGTATATAAACATAACACACCCATAATTCTTTTCCATGCTTTTCCGCTTGATTTCTGGCTCCTTTTACTTGTTTATTTCTAGAACAGTGTAATAAACAATTGTGTCTGTTTAGACGGGGAGACTAAAGTGGCAACGGACGTAATTGAAGCGATAGACCCCGATAAGCACTCGATCACTTTCAGAGTGATCGAGGGAGATGTATTGAAAGAGCACAAGAGCTTTTCACTCTCGCTTCAAGCTTCGCCCAAGGGCGGGGGTAGCGGCAGCATAGTGCATGTGACTTTGGAATACGAGAAGCTACACGATGGGGTTGCAGACCCCGAGTCTCTACTGCAACTCTTGGTGGATCTCACCAAGGACATCGACGCTCACCTCCCTCAACCAAACTAGAGGATGGATTAAGATAATCGCGTGTTGGAAGCTCCATTACTACTACTCGAAGCAGAACTCGTCTGTTGTTTAATTTTGTATCGACTCTATTTGTGTGCTAAATATGAATATGGTTCTGGAAATTTACAAGTATTGGAATAAGGATCTAAGTTTGCAAATAGATTTTCATTGAAATACGTTCTTCTATAAGAAAACATAAATAGGAAATTTACATGTGCATTTGAAACATCCATTGCCTAATATATTTATTAAGTATAATTTTCAGAGCAGTGGCGGAACTCGGTGGTAGAGTTTGGGGAGCCAACTTAAAACTTTAAAAAATTAGATGTTTAATTTAAAATTTTCAAAATTTTGAATGGTTAAATTTAATTTTTTTCAAAAAAAATGGGGTCTTACTAAAATGTTTGAAATTTTGAGAGGTTTAATGAGAACTTTTAAAAATTATGAGAAGGATTTAATTAAGAAAGTTTACGAATTTTGAAGCTTAATCTAAATTTTTAAAAATTTTGTAGGGGCCAAATTAAATTTTTTTAAAAATTCAAAGGTCTAAACTATAATTTTTCAATTATTGTGGGGGCCGTGGTCCCCATAGGTCCCCATTGTGTTACGCCACTGTTTCAGAGTTAGTCATTAAATCATGACAACTTTATTTAGTATCAATTGGTCAAAAAATATGATAACTATCAACAAAATTATTAAATTTGGTTGATATAAATTTTAATGCTTTAATAAAATCATCCGAAAAAAATTAACAAATGAAATGTGATTATATCCATGCATATGAATGCCTAATCAGTTGAAATTGAAAGAAATAACTCCCATCAATTCAACTTTCACTTTTTTGTTCGAAAAGGTAACCCATAAGGATAACCATGGTATGGCTTCCACCCAAATAAGGAATATGAACCTTAATGTTAAATGGCAATCAAGTTGGGTGCGGAGGTGTGATGGATATGAGAATACCGTCGCTATTTTCTCTGGTCCATAGGGGAGGGGTTAATGGAGTAGTTGCACAGCATTGGAGATCGGACGGTGGCGTGATAAGAAATGCGTAAAGATTGAATTCGATTCTATGATGCTTAAAAATTATTGTGTTGAGAATCTTGGACCAATTAGGAATGGGCAAAATTCGACTCAAAAAATTGAATTATTCGACTCGGCTCGACGTGAAAAAAATCGACTCGTTTTGACTCGACTCGTAGTTTCATAGACTCGACTCGAAAAAAAAAATTAAAATGAAGTTTGAGTTATAAAATGAAAATTCGAATAACTCGAAATTTTTAGTAATTAGTTGATCAATTTTCGAATACGAATTGAGTCAGTCAATTATGTCTGATATATTATGTATATCACATGTGAAAATATAAATCGTATATGGATAAAAAAGCCGTTAAAATTAGAATTAATATGTATTATAACATTATAAATAATTACAATTAAATTTTTACAAAAACTCAAAAGCTTGACTCGATTTGAAAAAAAAAATCAAAATAAAATTTAAATCGTAAAATATAACTTGTAGCTGTCCTAGGGCACGCATAGGTGATTTTGTAACAGCTCATTGCTGCTTCTTTATATAAATAAAACAATACATACCCAAAAAAAATGATTTGTAAACTTGAATAATTAAAAAAAAAATTGACTCAACCAATCATTAGCATTCTTACCTCTGTTCTTATAAAAGTTCAGATCCTATCATGATTGCAGTTCAATGGCGTCGAGAGGAAACATCCACATATTCTCTGATTTTAAAAATTGGAAATGTGTAAATTAACTCCACCAAAAATAACCTTCAAAAACCAATGTTTTACGATTTTTAAAAAAATTCAGAGAATATCAATTCTTTTTAAACTATTTTTACTTAAGAGAAGAAAGAAAAAAAAATATTCTTACTAAATCTTAAACTTACGATTTAAAAAAAAAACTACATACTTTAAAAATTATTGACGAAAAATGTCAATTCTTCCTTCATCTTTAAAAATTTATTTAAAATCTTTAGGTCGCTAAATCGATATAGTAGATCCCTCCTTGTTTGTTTCTAACATACAGGTCAATTTAATTACATAGTTACAAGTAATTCTGATTCTCACCCCTTTCTAAGAATTATATACTCAATTTAACGAGACTCACAAATTGTAATAGTTAGCCGAACATGTTACATTTGTATAATTACACAAAATTTAATCTGTCAAATAATGTACTTATATTTGATACTTAATTTTAAGTAATATACCAAACAAATTTTATAATTCAAATTTAATACATAGTCTTTAATTTTATCAAACAATACTTCAACAAATTCAAGCTTTGTTCTATTGCTTATTTCATATTTAACTATTTTGAGTCTAGGTCAACTAATTCTAGAGCAGGTAGTTCAAGTTCTCAGTTGACACTCTTTCCCTTCTCCTAAGTTGTGTGTTCAAGACCTAGTAGGAGCAAAATCTCCCTTCCCCCTCTCTCTAAGTAGAAATTATTCAAAAAAAAAACTATTTGGAGTCTAGCATGATGGGATTCGAATAAAAGAAAATTTAGGTGAATTGTTCTCTATATTCCAACTCAAAAGGAAAGCATGTACAACAACTGTTTATACAAGTATTCACTGCATATACCCAACTATACAATTAAATCTCAATCTGTACAAATTTTATCCTAAAGAAAGAAGCCTGCATTTTGTTGGTAACCTATCCATTCAACTTACCATTGAGTTCGTAAGGATATGCCCAGGATGCCAAACAATTATTTTCCAAGACACTTTTGCACCCTGCACTCGAATAGATTTTCAAATCTTCGAAACTGAATCTATAGAATCACTAAAAAAGTCAGGAATCGAGGCAGCCATACTTCTGAGATGCATTAAGCACCTCCAAGTCCAACTGCGATGTTAACAGCAAGAGAGCAACCAAAATAAGTTATATGAGTTAACCCCAAAATATTCAATTTAATCCATTTATGTTCTACCCAATAACACTAAATCGAATATAAATCAAACCTGGAAAGATGTGCACCTTGTCGCAGCCTTTTCGAGCTCGACATAAAAAAACAACGGAATTGCTACCAATCTTTTTTCGAGGTGTGGTTGGATCATCTAAAAATGGTCATTTTAATAAAAATAATTTATTTTATTAAAACAACAATTTTGGTATGTGAAAATACAAAAAATGGTTCGAGAGTCGGTTATGTGTGGGGAAGGGTGAGCATCCCACAGCGCCCAAAAAGTTGATACCTAGCCGATTAAAACTTTGAAAAAATATTTAATTAATATATAATAAATACAATGATCTACTTGTTAAGTAAATGAATTTAAAATTAAATTATTATAATCAATACAAAATATGCAATGTATTGAGACACAAAATAAAACAAAATGAAAAAAAAAGTACAAACCGATATAAAAATTAACACTAAAATGACACAAATGAGTGAATAATTGAACAATCAATATCAATATAAAATAAATTATACGCGTAAAATTTCAATATTAACCCAACAAGTGGTTTCAGTGAAAAAAATAATGTTCTTCCTATAAGATTCATATTCAAATATTAATAAAAAAATATTCATATTCAAACAGTTTTGTCTGCAAGATTTACTCGAGTTTTATCAAGGCTAAAAACATAATAAATATTATCATGAGATCAAACATAATAAGAATACTCAAAAAAATAGGTGCAACATGAATACTTTCTATAATTTAACTTTATATTCCATAAGACAAACAATAGTTAACAAAATTCATCTTAAATAATCAACAGGTTGGTCCAAGTGATAAGTAGCTTGGTATTGCTTAAGATTGTCTCAAATTCAAGGCCTTGTATATGCAGAAAATTCTCGCTAAAAAACTCACCCACCAAAATCAGGTGTATGTCACGGGTTCGAATTAATTATAGCAAAACCTAGAAAAACGGGAGAGCAACAAAAAAATCCATCTTAAATAACAATAATAAAAGCAACGGCGCCCTTACTAATAATATTTGCAATACTATCGTCCACATTATATGATCTTGAATACTCATATATTAGTAGTTTGTATGTATGAGTGAGCCTATGATAAACACCAAATAATCCATCATCGTATGGCAAACTTCTTTATGAAATCAGTATGATAATCCTTTCACAATAAAATGGGAACATTCTGTCTCCTCAATGACTTGAATTCTTCATGGAAAAAGCTCAGATGAAACAAAGGCAATCATGATGAAAACGAAAATCAACCACCACACTCCACAGCATGTAATGCCTCGAATGAGCATAGCATGAATGCGAACCAAGGGCGGAGCCACCATTTGAGTAAGGGTATCAACTGACACCTCAAATATTTTAAGAAAAAAAATTATATATATAAATTTTATATAAAAATAAAATTATTATGATTTTAAATGTATATGGACACCAATTTAAAAATAATTGACACCCCTTCGATCAAAAATTGACTTTAAAAAAAATGATATTGTTTGTTCCAACCTACTTAATCTCAATTCAAAGCTGATCTTTGGGTGGTTGATATTGTGATGGAATTTTAGCAATTCCAGCTGAGTATGCAGCTTGTGTAGGGCCTCCTTGTATTAGCCATGCTTTTCTATATTGGTGATTAATATTAAACAGAAAGAGAGATGAGGTGGTTGCACTTCTTTAGATCACTGTTTTAAATGCCCCCCATCCCCTCTATAATGGCTCACAACCAAACATTCATTTCATTGGGGGGAATACTATGCACTTTCCTTGCAGAAACTAATGGCTTCCCTTCGCAACTAAGAAAGATCTCAAAGAGTTAAAAAATATGAACATATACTACTATCTAATCACACAATATATTAAAAAAAATTTGTATGTGTCAATACCCCACATTGGCAAACCTACTATATATATTTGAAGTTTCAACTAAGATACAGTTTGGATATATTAAAACCATAACCTATATCCCTAGGCTGAAACCCTAATAATAGTAGTATTCCACAAATGTCAGAGATTACCCTAGCTTTCAACTTTTTATCTTTTCCTTGTTGGGGATTTTTTTTAACGAAACTTGTTGGAGATTTAAAATTGATTGAAAAGAGAAAAGCAATGGTTTGGTTTTGCCCCATAGTTTCCATACATTTCCACTCTTATTTTATATTAATTGAGTGGAGTCAGTAGAGTACATGTAGCTGAAAATAAGGTTGAATCAAGCTGAGACATAATTTTATTTCTCTCTAAGAGCATATAAAATGTTAGTGACCAAAAGTGAGTATATACATATAGCATATGCATATTTGAGGGTGGTTTGGTAGGTTTTGAGCTCTCCAATCCCATGACAGAAAGGGGGGGGGGGGGAACCAGTGTTATGGGCAGGCATAACAGTTGCAGAACATAGTAAAGTATATGAGTGAAAGTAATTGCACATCAAATGTAATGCGAAAGGCAAATTATATTGAATCTTATAGCATTATAACAGGAGAGCAGGTAACAAGAGCATTAACACTAGCCTTTTCCCTTTCTTTCTCATCACTCTCTACACCACTGCTAAAGCTGCACTGCCCTATACAACCCTCATTTAAACCTCTCACTGAAAAGGCTAAAGCCAATACTCCCATTCCCTGTAATAAATAATAATACAAGAAAGAAAAGAAAAAGCTGGTAACATGAAAAACAAAATAGCAGAAAACTTCCCTAGTTGTGAAGAGGATTAGGACCCGTATGAACTACCCTCTTATCATCTTCATATACAGTGTCTGGGAATGATGTGCTTGAAGGAGCATGAAAAGCAGCAGTGTCCAAAAACTGGACTTTCCTTGGGGGATGAAACGTACCCCTAGTGCTGGTGCTGGCAAAACGGAAACCTAACTGAGAACAAATCAAGATAATACACATGAAGAAAACTGCAGCTCTAACTCCACCGCCAGTGCCGCCTCTAAAGATTGTCATTGCAGCTGAGCATAAAAGGACCAAATGGGATAATCCTGAGTTGCTCTAAGCAGTGTAAAAAGAAGGGTGTTTTGAGTTAGTCCCGAATATCAGATAGAAAGCTTGGTATGAGAATTTGAGAGGAAAAGAAAAGCTCCATACCTTATGTGTGTGGTCACATGATCTTGACCCTTGATTCCCGGGAACTTCTTATTTTTCCCCTTCTGAAATCTTTGGACTCTGTACCTTTTTACTCTCCCAGTGCTCGCATTTTCTTTGCTACTATGCATCTGTTTTCTAGTTTTGGTTTCTGTCTGTTTATTATATAATGTGTGTACTATTTTTTTTCTCTCGTTTTGTACACTCAAATGTAGCTGGGAGAAGACGGTCCAGTCTTAATAGCCGTTGTCTGCGGGAAATATACAATTATATATTGCTGTTTGACGCTCTTGTTGCAGTCTTGTATTTGTACCACTGTTACTGTATTACTGAATTATATGCCTCCTGTTGTACATACAAATACCCTTCATTTGTATTTCTAATATACTGGGCCTAAAATGGGCTAATTATCTTTTAGATTGAGCCCGCAGTCAGAATGGGCCAAGAATCCTCCTAAGTTATTCGAATCCAGTTTGGGTTAAGATATGGATTCATTTTATATTGGGAAAATATCAAATGCATTGGCAGTGGAAATTTTTTGTTTTTACAAGCGTCCTAATTTTAGGGTTTAAGAATTTAGTTTAGGGTTTAAAATTTAGGGCTTATGGTTGAAATTTAAGGTTTAAAGGTTAAGGTTTAGATTTTAGGGTAATATATTAGGGATTTGGGTTTTAACTTTTAAACCCAAAATTCAAACCATACTCTTTAAATTCTAAGCACATAAATCTAAACCCCTAAATTAAGTCTCTAACCTTTTATATATCTCATTATTTAGAATTTTTATGATACAATTACTAAAGTTTAAATTTCTAAATAAAAAAATACATGTTTAAGCACGTTTAAACTCATAATCTCTTGCACTTTACACCAGCAATCATGCTAAAAGATAAGTGCAACATATACAAATCGCCCTTTTACATAAAATATATGATTAATAATAGAATATGTATTTCATATATGGGTAAAACTTTGATACATAGGGTGTGTAATTTTACACAGGCATGTGTATTTACACTATAAAAATTCAAATCCTAAATTCCTAACCCTAAAAAACTAAATCCTAAACCTTAAACTCTATACATTAAATCCTAAACACTAACCTTAAATTTTAAACCCTACAACCTAAACCCCTAAACCTTAAACCCTAAACTAAAACCCTAAAACTAAGTTTTTTCCTTCATATATTAACGTTTATACACTATGATTGAATAAAATAATGTTCGTCCATTACTCCAGCTTAAGAGTACACCACGGATCAAGTCAACTTCCTATGATCAAGCAGTTATATATTATTGTTAATGTCTAAATGATCAAACACCAAATAAAAGAAGTAGAGAGAAAAATTAAGGTGGTTAGATGTAATTTTAGACGATTTGTTTTTTGCAGATTTAAAACGGATAACCGCAGTTAATACGGTAATTGGAGCTGAAGAGAAAACTAGAAGATGGAAAAAGAAAAGGGGTGTCATTCTCCCGGTCGTGCTCTGTGTCTAGCCTACCTTCTCTCTTCAGCTGCATGGGTATTAATAACCTCTAAAACTATTGACGATGAGATGAATTTAGGCCTAATGACAGCATATGGATGGTCGACAGAGATAGGCCCAACTTTCAAGTATTAAACTTTACAGGATAGGTACTGTAACATCCGACAATGTTTATTCTCAAGACCGTGTAAACCTTCAATTTTATTATCTTCGATATTGCTTGACACCGAGGGACTACCTCTGAAATTGTTGTGCGAAGACGGAGGTAGCAGGTATAACAATTATGATTGAATTTGTGTCCCTTCATCCACAACGTCGATTAGTATAGTTATACATGTTCATTTCTAAGATCTGTAATTACATTTTCAAACACAGCTCAAGCCCCATAAACCCTTTCACCTCTTGCAATAATTCACCATAAAAATGGGTATATATAAGCTTTAAATTAGCGCATGATAATGTAAAACAGCAATTTAATTGCATAATGTTATAATCAAACCATAAATTAATATGAAATCTAATACCCAGGATTTATCATGTCAAATCATTAAGAATAATAAACCGAATAAACTGAATGCGGAAACGTACCTGAATTCATTGATAGACTAAAAACCTTGAATCATTTTATGGAGATCGCCTAAAAGGTGGTTGTGATCTTCCAAGAAGATAGGTTTTCTCTTGACATAAAACTCTCTGACGGGGAATGAGAGAAATACAAGTTAACCTATTTCTTGGAGACCACTACCTCTTTATATAGTTGGTTTAATAATCAAATATTAAGTATTTATAACTCTGCCCCTTATCGAATTATAAATACATCTTATGGTATCTACACTTTTATTTCCATGACATTTTAATACCCATGACACGCCTAACATAATTGGTCACTAAATTTTGTGTCATACTTTAAAATAGCAATATACATTATACATATGTGTCCACTATTACATATTTTAATCGAACAATCTCCCACTTGAGCAACATATGTTTCCTGACAAATGTATAACCTTATGAGCTCAAAAATTTGCTATTATATATTAGGTATTCTGTAACAATCTCGTCCATCAACTATATCCATATAGGATCAAAGCAACCTTTGTCGTATCAATCATGATAAGACCCATCAATGGTCACGTATACAAATATAGTCAAATGATATAGATCAATCATGGATGCGTAGCATGGAAAATTACATGAAATGTGAACCAAACATGTCTATTTCCAACTGGTCATCCTAAACCTTAGCGAGATCAAACTTTATTGAACTCAAAGTGTGCTTACCAAAAGAATTTTATTTCTGCAGAAAATAATCTTAAAATATCATTAAACTGAAGTAACCGAAATTGTGTCTAAAACGAATGAGCATTTTTCAAAATTACAAACTCCTACTAAAACTGAATATCCTTAAATAACATTACACCCACACGAGTAGTGTGCTCATGAAAGACCTAGGGTGTTAGTTTCTTAATAAGCGCGCAATTATGGAGTTTATACCAACATGCTCTATAGACACACAACCACTCTGAATTTTCTTTAACAACTAAGAACTTAATATTTATGTACTTCAAATTTTAAGTGTTCCTATTGTTTATAGAATAAATGAATGCATATTTATTGTCACAAAATAACCGAAGTGGTCTTTCTATTCAATCTATAATTAGCAGCACATGTAACAAAATTCTTTTGCATCAATATTCTAATAGAATCGAAGTCTGTAAACCTGGTGATCTCTGACTTACCATAACTTCGATATGTGAGCATGTAATTTTTTTTACCTAAATATATCTCATAACCCTATTGGCTGCTATCCAATGGTTCAAACTAGAATTGCTTAAATATCTGTCTAACATTCCAACAATGTACGCAATATCCGAACACATACATACTTGAACATAAATTAGATTCTCGACAGCTTATGCATATGGAATCATTTGTATTTTCTAAATTTCAAGGTTACTTTTAGGGCATTGAGTAAGACTAAATTTGTCTTCTTTAGCAATATGAGCATCACTTGGTTTACTCCCACTGAACTTATAGTATATACAATTGTCAACCAAATTTATCTCAAAGCCGAATGAGATAATCAATATGAAATTTATAATTTCATTAATGAGAGTCCTACTTAAGCTCATAGATGAATTTACATATCATTGATTTTGTATCATTAAACACAAATCTATGATGTACATATAATTCATTTCTTCAATGTCGCCATTGAAAAAACACAAGCTTAACATCCATCTTATGTAGCTCAAGATTAAAATAAGCAACAAGCGTCATGATTATCTTGAAATAGTCTTTCAATGAAACTTGAGAGAAAATCTCCACAAAATCAATGTCTTCTTTTAGAGTACATCATTTAGATACAAGACATGCCTTATACTTGTCCACATTATCATTTGCATCCCTCTTGGTTTTAAATATTCATTTACAACCAATTGTTTTGTACCTTCAGGTAATGAGACAAGTTCCTAAACTTTATTGTCTTGCATATAATTATACTATTCTTGAATGACATCAATCCACTTTTGAGAGTCAGAACTTTTATGATCTGATAAAAAATGATTGAATCATTTTCTATCATTCCATTATTATCCTTATTTTTTTGAAGAAATACAAAGTAATAATCTAGAATAGTATTTCTCCTTCCTCTCGTGGATATCTTTAATGACGCTTATTTTTTTAAGGTTGTTGAGTTTGTTCTTCTGAAACAATTGCCTTATCTTGAATGGGAGTTGTTCAACATTGTTTTGCTGAGGTACTTGATTCATTTCTTGATCAATGATAGGTGTGAAAACCTAAAAATTGTCAAAAGTGATAGTAAGAATTAAATTATAACCAAATTCCTCCTCCAAAGCAATGCATCTAACCTTATTTCTCCCTCCAAACTCAACATCCTAAAAAAAGTTATAAATCTCTCCTTAAAATAATCTTAATTGTAGGATCATAAAATTTACAGCCCATGGATCACTCACAATAACTGAAGTAGTTGCTCACTTTTGAAGTTTAATTTCTTCACATGTGTCCTAACTTATACAAAAGCATCAATACTTTGTAACTTATTATTGTTTCTTTTGATTAGGACCTTTAGCAACTTTATTCTAATATTTTTTTTATTGCTCTTATTCTTAGAGACATTAACTAAATGAGCACTAACCGAATGAGTACTTTTACACTTATAATGCCTCAACTTTTCTTCCTCTTTAACATAATGAGAAATAAGCTCATTTAAAGTCTATTTCTCCTTTTGACAGTTGTAACTAATTTTGAATTGGTTAAACTATATAGGAAGTGATACCAAAATCATAAGAACAAACAATTGTTAGGAAGTTCGATCTTATGTGCCTTAAATTTTGAAGGAATATTAAACATTTTTCATAATGCACTCCTTCACATTTTCTTGACCCTTATACTTCATAGACATCAAAGAAGGCATAAGTGATGTCATCTTAACCTTAATGTTTTGGGCAAAACATTTCTTAATTTCATCAAGGAAACCCTTAATATGAATAATCTCTTTAGATTTTTTTACTCCTAAAGACTTATAGAATGTTATTCATTATAATCATTAGACTCGTGTGATTTGAACAATCTCACCTCTCAAAATCCCTTTTATAGGTACTTACCGCGGTAAGAGGTGCAAGTTATTGTTCCCTTAGTGCAAAGTCTATGTTCATACAACCAAATACTATATGTAAGTGTCTTTTCTATTCCTTGAAACTAGTTTCACTAAATATGAGTGTAGAATGTATTTAACAGATAATATGACAACAAAGATAAATTACATAAATATAGAACAAAAATAAGTAAATAAAATAAAAATAAGCTCACATAAATATTCATAACTAAACAAATAAATTCAAAATAATGGCTAGTTCCCCTCAAGATACCAAGCACAACATTAATATCAAGTCTTTGGACAGTAATATTAACTGTAAGCGGTACTCTTGTTGTAGCAATCAAACATTGACAATAAACCATGTCAAACAATAGATTAATCTTTGGACTAACGTATTGCTTACATTTATCGCTACAGTTGTCGTTGTAATTCTGTCAAATATTAACTTTCCTTTGGCCCAATTAATAAACGCATGAATTACAAAAACCCATAATTATCTTAATATTTTAAATAAACTAATCTACACAAAAGCGGTCACTTTGGTGACATTATGTTTTAATTAATCTATTAAAATATTAAACATCCGAAGCCAAAATATGAATTTAATTGTTTCAAAATACTTGTCTTAATTTTATCTTTCAATCAAATTAAAAGATAATCAAAATAATAATAAATTTGAATAAAGGTAAACCTCATATCAAGATACCAGACACTTCATTAATATTTCATCTTTGGACAAAACATTAACTTGCAAGTGATATCTTGGTACAGTAATCAAACATTGATAATAAGAACATGTCAAACAGAAATCTTCCTTTGGGCTGATTTGTTGCTCACATATAAAACTGAATAATTATCACATGTTTATTACCACAGTTGCACATGTAATAATGTTAGTTATTAACCTTCCTTTGGGCCGATTAATATTAACATAAACCGACTTACATGCACAAAATCTTCTATATTTTAAAATAAAATAATTTTCACAATAGAGGTCACTTTGATTATTTAATGCTTCAATTAATTTATCTCAAAATATATAATATAAATATACTAATATTCAAATTTAAAATTTTGTAACAGTCCAAACTGAAATTTCTGATAACACTTAAATTTTCGAAATAACCCAAAATAAAGTTGTCTAAATGGGGCTATCAGAAATCAAAAAACCTAAATCTTTGACTGTGTTAGTCTCAAAATTTCTTTATATGCTAATATTCATTCGTTAATTTCCGAATTCTAAGTACAAAACAAAAAAGTCAAGCAAGATATAATTTCTTTATATAGCGTTCAATAATAATAATAATAATAATAATAATAAAATTATTATTAACGCACGATATAGAAGTATCCGTATTTAGGAATAAATATTGCCTCTTTAATCTGAATCTAAAAATATATATATATATATATATGTTTTAGTACCAAACATAATCATTATAATGATTTAATCTCAAACAATTAATACCAAAATACAAAAACCAAAATATAGATAGAAGTACTTCCCCAATTCACCACGTTTACCAAGTAGATTAATAACATGAATATTCCATTAGAATTTAAAAAAAAATCCAATTCAACAGTAGCAACAAAAGGTTTGCCTCGCATAATAAACTAAAGGACTGATTTATAGAAGCCAGAAATTATTTGGGATTAAAATTGAATTACAAAAAATAAATAAATATGGGCTGAACTGAATGAATTGAAACATGAAGAATGAAGGGTATTATTATCCCTTTCTTTAAAGAGACGCACATGCGTCTGTAGCTTTCTTTTCCGTTTTTTTAAGGAAAAAACTTTGATACACATGCCGTGTTTACACGCACATTTTAGTTTTAGGGGTTAGAGTTTTAGTTTAGGGTTTAAGGTTTAAAGGTTTAGGTTGTAGGGTGTAGAATTCAAGGTTAGTGTTTAGAATTTAGAGTTTAGGGTTTAGAGTGTGGGGTTTAGTTTTTTAAGATTAGAGTTAAGAATTTAAAATTTGGGTTTTGATAGTGTATCAAAGTTTTACCCTTTTTAATTCAATTAATATCCCATTGTGCAGCAAACAACGAGGGTTTTCAAGGTTTCGCAATAACCCAGATACATGTACATACTATGTGATAATTCAAGGAGAAGGATTATCGCAATATAAATTTAAATAAGGTAAATGACTTAATAACCGTAATCGAGAAATTTAAGGGAGATTAATCGAACCTTAAACATCTATCAAACCATACATCAGTATTCATAAAACCCCCAAAAAATTAACCTAATTTCATAATTAAGACATCATATATAAGGATTTTAAACCGTATTGCCGAAGGGTTTAAGAATTCCTAAACTTAGGGGTATTTTAATTTAAAAGATTTAATAACAAATCAATCAATTGGTTCTCAATAATTCAACATGACGAGTCTCTGATGCGGAAGCGTACCTAGATTCATTGGTAGACTAAAAACCTTGAATCCTTTGATGGAGATCGCCTAAAAGGTGGTTGGAATCTTCCAAGAAGATAGATTTTCTCTTGACATAAAACTCTCTGACGGGAATGAGAGAAATACAAGTTAACCTATTTCTTGGGACCACTACCTCTTTATATAGTTGATTTAATAATCAACTATTAAGTATTTATAACTCTACCATTCATCGAATTATAAATACATTTTATGGTATCTACACTTTTATTTACATGACATTTTAATACCTATGACACGCCTAACATAATTGGTCACTTAATTTTGTGTCATACTTTAAAATGGCAATATACATTATACATATGTGCCCACTATTACGGATTTTAATCCAACCTAAATGTTTCAAAAAATTGAAGCCGGCAATTCGCCATAGCTGATTGCTCAGACTGTAGCCTGTATTTTTTGTTATCTTAAAGTTCATACAACCCTATTAATTATATGTCTGCTGTTGCTGTTTATGAAAGAATATATATATATCATTCCATGTTCACGTGCAAGTTTGTGTATATACATAGAAATTAGAGAGAAAGAGAGAGATTAGATATTAAACTACGAAATTACATAATGTGATAATGTCCATATGAAATTGTCGGCTCTAACTATATTCCTAGTAAAGCTGTACAAAAAAACAGAGGAAAAAGACTGCAACATTTGTAGACAAAAGATTAAGCAAAAAACCTTGAAAAACAACCGCAGACTGTGTTTCCGGCATGAGAGTTTTAAGACATACACGTGTGACAAATGTCAGAAACAGACCAATGACTAAAATTGATTAAAGGAATGTTTGTCCAGCAAGAATTGCTGCTAACAAAACGAAATTCTTGGAATCGAAAAGAGTTACACATGAAAAATCAGGAACCTGATTTCTGACAAAAATGTACACCAAATTCCTTCCTGACTACAACTAATTTACAAACAATACCAAAACCAGGGTGTGAAAGAATACAATGTGTTATACCTACAGCCTTGTTAGATACATTAGCTGGGACCGCAATTGTGAAACAATCTCTCAAATAGCAAAATTGCCGGTTTCCCGTTCTCTGGCATCATATACAAAAAGATGCAACTCCCCATCAACTCAATCCCAGTGAAGTGATTAGATCGATAGATCAATGTGACCACTGAAAAAAAAATCATCAAAGCTGACCACTGAAAAAATCATCAACTCCCCAAAACTGATTGTGTGCCCTCTTGCAACATGAAGAGGATAACAAAATTAAAGAGTTACAGGTACAAGAAATGCTCATCAAAATCCCTCTCCAAGTGCTCACTAAATTATACAGGTACAAGAAATTATCATCAAAATCCCTCTCCAAGTTGATCATGTCGCTGATGATGATCTTGAGTCGGCTGATTTGTTTGTACGACACATGCAATCAGGGCATGGGAAAGTATATATCGAATCACTTGGCCTTTTCAGCTCAAATCCCTTTGAGTCACTATGAGACCGCATATTCAGCATTTGTCGCTTGAAACCTTTCCACCTAGAATAAAAAATAAAGTGAGTTGAATCCAGCAATTCTTATTCCAAGTATTACAGGTATGAAGCAACTGCAAGACTAGCAAATAAGATAGTTGTTTCAATATGTATTTCTTCATGCTTATCTAACTGCCAATATTTCCAAAAACCTGCAAACTTTCAATAGTACTGCTAAGATTTTTTTTCTTTCTACACCACAGAAGCCATTAAACGGAGGAGAAACTAATTCCTGTTTTGGCCCGAATCCTAATAGAGATTACATATCTTTCAATCATTTTCTCCCTCCTTTTTCCACCCACTAAATCAATCATTTTGGTCCTTAAAGAAAAGCAGGCAACTAAAAGTATAGAATGATTGGGAAATAAGATAAATGCATACCCAATATTAGGATTATCAAACAGTAATGCCAACTTCCGCTTGTCTGGTCGAATTGTTTTGGAATGTCCTCCATGCAAGTATCTCCTGTGGCCCATCAGAAAATGAGGAAAATTCCCACCTTGAGTAGTCACAAATACCTCACTATGAAGGCAGACAGTATAATCTATGGCAGCCATCCTGGAAGAGAAGTTCTGAAAGCAGTAATACAAGTTAAAGAGCTGAATATATGTGTGTGTGTGTGTGTGTGTGTATATATATATATATATATATAGAAGAAGAGGGTGGTGAAATCTTATATATTCCAACCTTATATGGTGCAAGTTCTTCCTCGGTCGCCAACATCTCTTTTGTTTGCAAGTTGGGAAACATTTCTAATAATGGAGCCATTGTTTTTTCAGCATTGTATATTTTTCCAGATGCCAAAAAGATATATGTATTGTTGTCAAACCCCATTCCTCTAAGCATCAATCCAACCTAATAGGTGCAAGAAAACAGAGTTATAATCTGTCTGTACATATATATTATTATCTCTTTGACAATAATTAACACAAGAACATCATAATCATTACAGGTAACACATGCTAATATATACTTATTGCAAAGCTGTCTAGAAATTTTACTCATTAGATGCTATATATTAGAGAATGAATAGAGAAATTTCATCATTTCATCAGGTAATATAAATATTTTGAGAGCCTCTGACTACCATCAGCAAACAAGACAATAAATACTTAATAAACTAATCAAGAAAACCTATAAACCCATTCATAAAGATGTTCTTGTACCTACACTAATCTCCGAGTACCATCCCAATCTAACCAACAATGATCTTTTCCTTTTTGGATAACTATCATAATTAATTTATCACCTGTAGAGATAGCTCAAGTTCAATTTTCAATTGACAGCTACTTTAGTAAACAAAAAAGTGCAACCAACAATACCTCTAAAGGAGTAAGTGGACATTTCCCATTAATCCTGATTGCTCCAGGACGTATAACTCGACCAGGTTTTGTAAACTTCCCTTTCCAACCTCTTTCCCTTGCTTTTATCATGTCTTCTTTTTCCTTCTCCCCACCATCAAATACGCAACAAGAGAAGGCAACCATATCCTGCACATTAAGTGTAGGTTATACACTTCGTACAAGAATGGAGTCGATAAACATAAACTACTAGATTTTAACAGTGAAAAAACTATGGCAATTAACAGTCATAGCAGTAACATTTCATGTTAAAAGGACAATCATGATGCTAACCTCCTCAAAGCGAAGATGTACAGAAACATACTTGCCACCACTATTTGCACTGAGCTCTTTCATTCTTGCAACCAGAGTTTCCCCAAGGTTTAGTATTGGACTTGAAAACCGTAAAGCTTCATAATTTGCCAAGCACCTGAGTCTTTGAACAGCTGGAGGAGCATCAAATGATAAGCGGTTTGCAAAAGGAGAAATCCTTATAATCCTGCCATTCAATCAGATAGCAAGTAGCTTATATTAAGACAACTAGAAACAGTATGCTTTATTAATAGATAAAGACAGCTAGACGAGAGAAAATTGGTGCAAATATGCTGATCTCTGCTGGCATGCATAGAAAGAAAAGATGGTCCTTTTTTCTCCATGCAATGTTGCGGTAAGCAATAATGCTTAGAATCACCATATGTCACTCAAGTAAACGATCTAAACTTAAAACGGAACAATCATGAAACAAAAGTGTCAAAAAAGGTTCAAACTCACTTTTCTTCGAGGAGCTTGGGTAGGACTACATCCTTAAAATACTGAATGGACGACCATGCTTTAATTCTGAAGTTGTAAACATTGGTCATATTGTGATCAAACCGTTCCATTATGTACTCAGGAATCTTGTCAACAATTTGCACTTCATTCTTCAAGGAACTGATGAAATAATCTTCATCATAGATATCTTTGAATTTGCTGGAAAAGTTAAAAGGGATACGGACTTCAGTTGACATGATAATATAATGATTGGTAAAATATAATCATATTACATGTCGTTTTTAAGGAACAAGTGTAATGAAGAAACGAAATGATGTGCAAACTAACAACTGAGGCACATGAACCAAGAAAATTGGAAATCAAAACTATTTTTGGTTCAAGGACATTTTTAAAAACTATTATTACTTCTCTTTGATGGTACACTAACAACATGACATGACAACTGAAAATAGATTATCACAAACCTGGGATCTCGCCATATGCTATGAAAATGGAAATTCGGGATTAGAAGTGTTGCATTAAGATAGCCAGCCACAGCAACTGCATTGCATATCTGCAAAGTATAAAAATCAACCATGTACAGATCATAAAATAGGTAAGCCTTTATAAAATGGAGATAAAATATAAATGCTTAATATAAACAAATGAGAAATAAAACCAACCGATGTCCTCTGCTGATTTAAGCCTCCATTAGCTTCAACATATATGTAACCATTTGATTCAGGCAAGCCTACAGTATTTAAAAGAACAGTCCAGTTTTAAGCTGAAGATGACAACCAAAAACCGTACTCATGCGTATAAAATTGGAGAATGCGTAGTGCATACACACATGCACATAGAAAACAAGCAAATACCTAAAATCTGTAAAGAACCAGAAATGGCACATAAAACTCTAAATGAGAAACATTTACACTAGAATGTTAATGAGGCACCTGAGTTCAGACATACTTGGATTGTTGCCAAAGTTCTAACATGTTATTCTCTGACACGGTTCGAATGCCAATATACTCTCTCTCAACGGCACACTCAAACGCTGTTACTCAGACTCAACTTATGGCGAAAGAAATCACACCAACCAAACATAAATATGTTGATATGGGATAGTTCCACCCACCTTTAGCACAAACAATGTTATTTCTAATGCTACAAAGTCTCCTTGGCATAATGGCTAAGAGTTATTGCAAAACTTAGCCAAATTCCAGATATGGCAATACTATTTAAACTGTCACTAACACAAGAATCCAATGGCAATCCTCAGTACTCCCAAGATCATTGACTTGCCAACCTGAAAACCTAGTCAATCAATACATGAGTTGTCTGGCATTTAAACAAATGGTTTCTACATCTACACTAGATTTACACATGGGCTTGAAAATTATATAAATAAGGGAGGGCCAGGAAGCTCCAGCAAAGGATTTTAACTCTTCAAGTGCCCAATTCCAAATCCTTTTTGGCATGTACCATTGATTTAGAAAATTACTACTATTCCAATTTTTTTTGACAAATTTTGATGCTTGCAACAATACCATCAAACCAAAATATAAAGTAGATGCTAGATACAAATTAAAAGGAAGCAATTTGTTCCCATTCGCCAAAAGTAATGCCAACAAAGAGATTCATCAATATGGATATTACTTTTAATATTTTTATATTTATCAGAAAACTATAAGAACCTAATTAATATCAACGAAGCTACAGAAACATAATCATAACCTTCTTAAAAAAATGGAGGGAAAACTCATAGTTAAATACCTTCAGACGACTTATTTACACAAGGCCTCCACTCCCCTCCTTTATATGAATTTTTCCAAATAGTCGAAATCTACAACAAATTAAATAAGTTTAGGGCAGTTATAATCACAATTACAAATAATGAATAGCGTCAGATGTAAATTGCAACAATCAAATTGAAATGCAAAAAGCCTTCACCACGCAACTATCGCAGTATAGATTACACAAGTTAAATAAACAGTTCGATTGCACGATATCGAAACTGATACAAGCAAATAACAAGTGCACACAATTGATCATTCATATTCCTCTTCCGTAATCAAATTACAAAGTCAAGTTTAGAAGAAACAAATCATCAACTAGTCATCAGTGCTGCACTGTGAAAAGATTGAATCAATCAACAGAATCTTCTGATTTCAATTCACTTGCGCTGTAAATGGACACTCTACAATTATCTTTACTATAATGTAGTCTCCCATGTTCTTCAGATCCAGATACGATTCTAAAGATTGTAACAGCTGGATATGAAGCATGTACCACAAGACACAAGGGTCTACTTCCTCAGCAAACAACAGTTAAATTTAAATAAAAAAGAATAATGCTAAAAATGATTCCTTGATTCAGCTTTCCTAAAGATTGTTTCCAAACTTTCAAGAATTGGAAGAACTGTTCAGAAATCTTAAGTCTAGATCAAATCATTAACAGAAATGGAAAAGAAATAACCAAGAAGGAAAAAGAAATCAAAGAAAAACTCAAAATTTGGAATGGTTCAACAAACAAATCCGACCCAAAACAGAAAATCTTACATAAAAGTCATCCCGCAACAATAAGATCCAAGAAGCCATCAGAATTGAGTAAAAATGAACGAATCAAAAACAAGTGACTCACCGCAGCAACAGAGGAATTATCAGCATTCATATCAATTTTAAGCTTCTCATAAAGCTGAGGACTCCGGTAAACGGAGCCGGGGGCAGGTCGGTGTTTAATAACGGGAACGACATCAAAGGAAACGGTGCCCATGTAAAGAAGCATCCCAGAGATGTAAATGAGAGGAGCAAAGAGGAAAATCCCTTGTCGACGAAGAAGAACCGAAAGAAGTAACCAAGCGAGACGATGGGCAATGGACCGCCCGGGTTGGAACGGGCTGAACCGACCCGACTTCTTTCCGTGGCGGTACCGCGGTGAGCGCAGTGGTGACGCCGGCGGTGATGGGGTGCTGTGACCACTACTTGGAATCCTATTTTTGGCGTGCATTTGAAAGAACAAGAAAAGCAAAGAATCCTCTGGTTTTAAATTTTGGCTTTCTTGAACGGCTACGCTATAGAGGAAGATGAAAGCCTTGTTTTTTTTTTTTCTCTTCTCCTGTTGAAGGAAAGAGAAGACGAAGCAAGCGAAAGGAAAAGGAAAAATAAAAATAAAATGTTTGGGTGTTGGATTGGAGTGATGGAAACGACGGGGAAGAGCACGTGCAAGTGGTGGTGTGTTGGAAGGTCAAGAATTTCACTCTCTTCATATTTAAACTTCATTGTGCTAGGCAATGGCGTTTCAAAGTAAAAGCTATAGTCAATACATTCATTCATGCATGCATCCCTAATATTGAATTTTAATCATCACATTAATCCATTTAAAATTTATTTTTAAATAAATAATTAATATTAGTAGTATGAATTTTTTACACTTTTAATGGCGTTCATTGTTTATACTGTCCATCTTTATTCTTCACATACTCTTAGGTCATAAGTTTTAAACTTTTTAGAACACCTTTTTCTTCTCTAAATTGCGAAGATGAGTCGATGGAGATATATGGTTCTCTAAATTTAATAGCAGTTAGACATGGTGATTCCAATAAAGAACAAAGAAGAAAGAGTAGGAGGATGAATGTGGCATTCTCAAACCTTATGTATATTAGATGTGTTTTATCTCAACGTATCACCCTACAAATGAACATTGATATATCGGAGACAAGAAGGTTGATGAGATTGGTTTAGTAACTCTATGTTATAATCTCACTTGCCTAGATAAAAACTGACCTAATGATTGAGATTTAACTTCAGAAAAAACACCAATTGAGTATATCTTTCTAAAGAGACGAATGGTAATGAAAATTATGATTTCAAATTACGCACGAAATATATCTTCAGTTAGTCTCATGTGAGCACTTTTTGGAAACATACAGGAAATTATAATCAAATATTGTGAGAGTTCTCTTCCTTCTGTGTGACATAAGCGACATGTAGTGGCAGATTCTCGAATTGTTGGCGTTTCTTCCGTCTCGACTTCTCTTTTCTCGTAGGCTTTGGTGCTCCGGCTGCCTCTTGGGTTGCTTCTCTTGTTCTTTTGTACTCTGTTTATGCTATTTTAGTTGCCTGTGTGTTTTTACTTTTCTTCTCATTGTTTCTTTCCCTGTTTTTCACTCTTTGTTTTCTTCTCTATAACTCTTCTTTGCTTGTTACGTTTGTATTTTTGTTATGTCTAATGCCAGTTGATTCACTTGTTGAAAAAATATTTAAATTTAAAAAAATATGAGAGATGAAAGCTTTATTTAATTAATATTTAAATTAAAAAATCTAAAATATCAGTATACTAAAAAAAATGTAGGATGAATGATAAAAAAAATACTCTGTCCCTACCTGAAAACATGTTATTGTGCCATCGACAGTGTGTAAAACAAAGTTGGTATTTTATTTTTTTAAAATTATATATTTTAATAAGCAGAGAACGAATCTTGATTTCTACATTTGTATCGTTTTCATTGCAATGTGGATGTGAAGAATAATGGTCCCAACAAACATAAATAAATGATAATAATTTAATAGTTAAATCACTGCCTTAATCAACACCAGAGAGCAAGCAGATTGTAACAAAGTCCTTGTCACAACACAACCAATGCTCTTAATAATTCATTTGGGGAGCATAAATAAATCAATTCTATTTCCAAACAATAATTCAGATTCCAATGACTAATCACTTCCATTCAATTAAAACCTCCCCAAAACTGCAAATTAGAATATCCCCAACCTTGAACTTGGGGACCCCATACTTCCAGCTTCAGCTTCTTTAATCGTCCATTCAATTATTACAACATCCCTAAATAGTTACTATTTATTTCCAATATTTAAATTACACTAACGCTTAATCAGTAGTGAAATTTGGTGAGAGAGTTTGAAGGGCAACTTGAATTTTTGTTAAAAAAATAGAGGTTTGAAGTAATATTTTCAAAAATTTTGAAGGGTTTAATTTACATTTGTTCAAAAAAAATAGGGTCTATCTTAAATTTTTAAATTTTGAGAGGCTTAATGAGAACTTTTAAAAATTATAAAAGAAATTTGATTAAAATTATTCAAAAATTTAAAAAGATTAATATGGATTTTTAAAAATTTTATGAGGGTCAAAGTAAATTTTTGAAAATTTTGAAGAGATTAAAATTTTGTTTTTTCAAAATTTAGAGGAGGCCATGGCCCTCACTGGCCATAATTGTGTTCAGCTCCTGCCCTTAACTAGAGAAAATTAAATTAGTAGGATTATAATAATATTAATCAAATTAAGATTTAATCGACCAATACTTCAACGAATGGAAATAGTGCAAGTTGTAATCCTTTTAGGCATGTCTGTAATTTGGGTGCCATGTGAATTTTGATTGCAAGCCAGACAATTTGTTATGAACATCGATTACAGCCAGTTTCGTTGCATTAAAAAAAACTAATACTAATTTTATTATTAACATGTGGCCTTCAAATTATCAAGAATATGAAAATGATATTTACATGTTTATAATCTGCTTTTTCAAATCATCGACTTTCCCCCATAGAACCAAAGAATACAAACGGAGTTTTACATCCTCGTTAATTTTGGAAAATCAATTCAGGACACAGCTTGATACCTGACACCAGGGGAAGGAATATGTAATAGTAATACCCCGATCAATTGAACATGAACCTATCAACGAGTTCGAAAAACAACTGAAAATGCCAGAATCTGCCCCGTAACTAAACCGTACATTAATAAATAAAGTAACATCAAATCAGATAGATCATTTTCTATCAAAGGACGATTCGGATGACAAACAAATACATGGAAAAATTAGTAGCAGCCCACAGAGCACAGGCCGGCTAAGACAATGGGCCGAACACAACCCAAAAAAACTAAGAGAAATACAAGGGAAGGGAAATTGTCGTCGATCAATGCATGTGGACTAAGGACAACAATGATTTCCAACTGCAATCTACCGTAAAAGCCCACGATGTTTATTAGAGAAAAAAGACCAAAGTCGAGCAGTAGAAGTGATGAGAGGAATAACAAAACTGACATGAATCGATGGACGGCATCACCACCGTCCGTCGCTGTTTAAACACTCATCGAAATTGGAAAACAAAGAACCCCTTCGTAGAACCCTCCATTAAATTTTGTTGACGAAAAGGCAGTCTTTGTAGAGTCATAACTTTTATATAGTAAGATCAGAATTCAGAGTATAAAGCAATTGAGATTTCATATCATTATGATATGTATTATTGATTTTATATCTTAATAAATTAGATGAGATCAATTGACTCGGTTTTGAATATAGATATGCCCCCGAAGACAACATAACCTCACACATAAAACTTTAAATTCAAAAATTGCAAGAGAAAATAGTCCTCAAGCGAGTAAGATTTAGATTTTTTTAATATACTGGTGTGATTACATGTTCATATTTGTTCATATTTTTCTTAACCCTTTAATAAAACACATATGTTTTATACACACAGGTGTTTGAACATGAAACTTTTAGAATGAACATCATCATGCCCAACCCTCGATTTCTTTTACCTTTATAACATAGATTTTTTTAAAAAAAATAATTAATTATACATTTGTCTCTACACTAGTTAAATATTTATGTTTGCCCTTAACCATTAATCTTTAACTCCGTTTCTAATCATCATTTTTTCTATTGGAGTTATCTATTGAATTCATAAAAAAGCGTTTTTTTATAGTTTAAAGGTGATTACAAGGTAGTATTTATTCATACATATTCTTAATCTTTTGGTAGTGGTATTAATAAGTTTCTATCATGTACTGATATGGTGTTTACTATTTTATGTGATTGCAATGATGTGATGATCCATTCAACATAGACGTGGTGTACTCTTTTTTCTCCAATTAAGATTATGGAAGTTTTTTAACGAGACTTATATCTTTGCTTTAAGTGTATGATATCTCTTAATTTAATCATACATTCTTACCTTTTAAAAGAAAACCATTTAACAATATACACATATTTTATAGACAACAATTTAAACTCAAATCTCTTAAAATAAACAATATTTATTTTTTTTACTGAAAACCACTAGTTAGTTATGACGTCTTTTTTAAACAGATCATATTGAACCTTGAACAAATAAATTTTATTATTAAAATCCGTACGGTCCAGCCATGTATGTAAAATGACACTTATGTAGGACAAAAATTAATTCAGAATCATTTTAATACGATGCATTTAAATATTTAGTTATACGTCTTTTTTATTTTATTATGTATTTAATTATAAAACACCGTCACAGAATCATTACTCATTCATAGTACAGATAAGCCTACTTAATGGTTGATATTCGTATAATAATAAAATAAATTAAAATTCAACCTTCAACGCGTCGAAAGGCTGGAATTCATAACCGATAAAACGTGTCTATTTATTTTTAATAATAAGTTAGTCGAAGGAAAAAATGTGTTTATATTAATATTATTTTTAATTTATCTAAAATATTATGAATTTATTTATTTCTACATACCTGATTTATTACATATATCAACGTATTTTAATATTTTTATTGTTATGGATATTTATCTATGTGGATGTCTATCATATAAAAACTTTATCAAAGAGATTTGATTTACTTTATCATTATGAATATTATATTAATTAATTAGAGTTTAATGTATTATGTACTTCTTATGCCTATAAATAGATAATTTGATGAAGGCATTGTACACAAATTAATATTAAGAATAATACAAATCTCCCTTTTTCTCTCATCTCTTTGTCCTTTTATTCTTATTCGTTGTTCTTCGTTATTTTATTCACAACACGTTATCAACACGAGACTCTAAACAACTGAGGTGTCTGTCGTCGAATCATAAAAGAATTACCGAAAAAGAATTTGATTCTAGCATGAATCAAAGATAAGTTATTCTCCCTAAATTATATTTTAATTATCGATTATTTTTTCTCTTAATCTTAAATTTGATTTTTAATTTTTTGGTAAAAGATAAACTTTCACAAAATTAAATTTTCAACCATGTTATTTTATATATATAGTGCATTCTATTTTGTCTATAATTTTTCCTCGTAAAGTTTGCAGTTTAAAACAATATTGAAAAGCTGAAAAAAAACAACAGAGATTGAACATGTGATGGCAGTTTAATCCGAACAACTTGATTACTTATCTTTTGAGAAATCTCTTATTGCTGCTCATTACAATCAAAATGTTGTTTTGAATGAACATTATATTTGAAGCTGTGTGGTAAGTTTCATCTTTAACTCCAGTTTCAATGACGAATCACTATGCGATGTATATGCTTTTATTTGGATTTTTTGACATTTTATTCTTATTTTTTTATTTAACGCCTAAAGCATATTCTTTAATTAGTTAATATGTTCTATGTTTTGTTGGTTTAATCCAAGTATATTGGCTGGACATCCCGTTCTGCGAGGCTATTGGTCTCAAAGGAGATTTTTTAAAGGACCTTGTGAACTGGTTTAACAATGCCGCGTACGAGGATTAAATCTTATTTGCTAAAAAATAATAATTTTTATGCGGCGAAAAACTCGACAATAGACTTCTCCCAAATTAAAGTTATGAAAATTCATCTTGATCCAAAAATTTTATGGGAAGCATTCCCTAAAGTGAATGCAAACATGATATTTATTCCATGCGATTATTGGATAAGTTTCATTCCCTGAAGTGAATGCAAACGTGATAATTCACTATATGGTTAGTGAATAAAACTCAGTTATGTGAATGTTTCAAATTAAATTAAAATTTTGTGGTTAGAGTATCACTTATGAGGATATGTTAGAAAAATATACTCCACTTTTCACAAAATTAATGTTGTCATGTAGACACAATATTATGAAAAGGTTTTAAAGACCTATTGGCTCCGCTCCATTCCCTGAAGTGAATGTGGCATTTTAAGCGGAAAGAATAAATGCCACATTAGCAATTATGGTCGCAATTGAGGCCATGAATGTACATTGGCAAGATGATTATTTTAAGAATGCATATAACCACCAGAAGTGGATTTATAAAGATGATAAGAATAAATTAAGAAAGTGATTTTTATGCAATGGTACAAACCATTAATCTCGTACTTGTCATATGTCAAAGTATTATGAACCTTTATCCACAATCATGAATGATAAAGAAAAGAAAATATAAACAAAATTCCTTTACGAAAATGGCGAAAATAGTTATGGCGTTATTGGTCTAACTCAATTGGATATTGTTGATTTACTCATAACCCTTGAAGGGAATAATTCACAATTTATTTTATTTTCTTATAATTCTAAAGGGAATAATTAATCTTTTATTTATTTTTCTTTCTTTTAATTTGTTTTACTTATTATTTATTTATGTTAATTTGTTTTACATATTGAGATAATATGCAAGGGAAAAATATGAGTACTATATCTCAAAGTATTAAAATATCAACGCTCCGGAAGAGCAATAAGTTCTTGAGAGATTATCTTTGATAGATAACCGATTTGATATGACGTGATATATTTAATATTTTTATTCCTCCGAAGTGAATGGTACAAAGCACATATTTTTCATTCCCTGAAGTGAATGAAACAAATCACATATTGAAAGGTGCATAATTATGCATATTTTCACATTTAGAATGCAAAGGAATAATGCGAGTACTATATCCGGGAGTACTAATATCATAGAAGGCTCCGAAAGAGCAAATATGCTATTGCCAAATAGAACTCAATTCCATATTCACAATGCAATACACTCGTCAAAGTCGTAAAAGGCTTATTGAATTTTAAAGAAATATATATCATATTGAGATTATTAGTCAAGAGGATGCTGATTATCTCCATATTACGAGTATAACTCAAGGCAATAAGAAAATCTTGAAAAAAAATTGCATGCACTGTCATCCAGATTGTACTACACAAGAATTAGTACAAAATTGAAGCTCATGTTATTGTAAACCAGAAGTTTATTGATAACTTTATTATTTGGCATGACAGTTAGGCCATCCCGATTCAATTATGATGCGAAAAATTATTGATACTTTCATGTGGTCAGTCATTGAATAAATGGCATATTCTTCAAAGTAATGTTTTTTCATGTGATGCTTGCTTTCAAGAAAAATTAATTATTCGACCATTACCACCTAAGATAGATTATGAATCTATTAATTTTCTGGCAATGATACAAGGTGATATATGTGGGCCTATACATCCTCCTTGCGGACCATTTAGATATTTTATGGTTTTAATTGATGCATCAACTTGATGGTTACACGTATCATTATTATCAACTCGCAACCTGGCGTTTGCGAGGTTACTTGCTCAGTTGATTAAATTACGAGCAAATTTTCCAGATTCTCCTATAAAGACAATTTGTCTTGATAATGCTGGTGAATTTACTTCCCAAGCTTTTGATGATTTTTGTAAGTCAATTGGAATAAATGTTGAACATCTTGTAGCTCATGTTCATACACAAAATGGTCTTGCAGAGTCATTCATTAAACGTCTTCAATTAATTGCAAGACCATTATTGATGAAGTCAAAACTTCCAATTTTTGCTTGGGGACATGTCATATTACATGCAGCATCACTAATTCGTATCAGACCAGCAAGTTATCATAAGTTCTCCCCATTACAAATGGTTTTTGGTCAGGAACCAAATATTTCCCATCTTAGAATTTTTTGGTGTGTGGTATATGTTCCGATTGCTCCACCACAACGCAAAAAGATGGGTCCTCAAAAGAGGTTGGGAATATATATTGGATTTGAATCTCTGTCAATAATTACATATCTCGAGCCTTTAACGGGAAATTTATTTACAGCTCGATTTGTTGACTGTCATTTTAATGAGTCAGTTTTCCCGACATTAGGGGGAGAGAATAAACAACTAGGTAAAGAAATAAGTTGGAATGAATTATCATTATCTCATTTTGATCCACGTACCCAACAATGTGATCTAGAAGTTCAAAGGATAATTCATTTACAAAACTTAGCAAATAAATTGCCAGATGCTTTTACTGACCCTAAAAGAGTGACTAAGTCGAATATACCAGCTGTGAATGCTCCAATTAAAATTGATGTTCCTGAAGGGAAAACTTTAGTTGCTAATGAGTCTAGAGAACGCTTGAAGCGTGGAAGACCAGTAGGTTCCAAAAATAAGAATCCTCGGAAAAAAAAGAGTTATATCTAATGATGGTCCGACTAAGGAATCAATAAATTTTAAAAAGTCTTCAGAAGAGAATAATGAAACCCTAGAAGGGACATTAGACATGACTCAGGTACCTAAAAATGAAGAGATCTCAATAAATTATGTCATGTATGGTAATAAAAGTGGAACCGAAATCAAATTGACGTCGATGATATATGTGCATGCAATATAGCACTAGAAATTTTGGATGATGATTTTGATCATGAACCTATGTCAATTGGACAATGTAAACAAAGAAATGATTGGCCAAAATGGAACGAGAAAATTGAGGCATAACTAAAATCTCTTTCGAAAAGGGAAGTGTTCAGACTCGTAGTTCGTACACTGGATGGTGTAAAACCTGTAGGATATAAATGGTTTTTCATGATAAAGAGAAATGAAAAAGGAGAAATTGTAAGATATAAAGCTTGTTTGGTTGCACAAGGTTTTTCACAAAGACCTGAGATCGATTATGATGAGACATATTCCCCAGTGGTGGATGCAACCACTTTTAGATTTTTTATTAGTCTGGCAATAAAAGAATGGCTTACTTTCTGCCTAATGGATGTTGTTACAGCCTATTTGTATGGGCCTCTTGATAATGATATTTACATGAGACTTCCAGCAGGATTTATACTGGCTGAAACAGTTAATTCAAGTTCTCGAGAACAATATTCAATCAAATTGAATAGATCCCTTTATGGATAAAACAATCTGGACGTATATGGTATAATCGCCTCAGTGAATACTTATTAGTGGAAGGCTACAAGAATGATCAAATTTCCCCATGCATTTTTATTAAGAGATTTAGCTCCGGATTTGTTATTATTGTTGTGTATGTTGATGATTTGAATATCATTGGGACTCCTAAAAAGATCTCAATGACAATGGAATACCTAAAGAAAGAATTTGAAATGAAAGACCTTGGAAAGACAAAATTTTGTCTTGGATTACATATTGAGCACCTAGAGGATGGAATCCTTGTGCATCAATCAACATACATAAAAAAAGTGTTACGAAGATTTTACATGCATAATGCACATCCAATAAGCACCCCAATGGTTGTTAGGTCGTCAGATGTAAATAAAGATCATTTTCGTCCCTCGGATAAGGATAAAGATCTTCTTGGTCCGGAAGTACCATACTTAAGTGCCATTGGTGCACTAATATATATTTCTAGTCATACACGACCTAACATATCATTTGTTGTAATTTTGCTATCGAGATTTAGTTCATGTCCAACCCGAAGACATTGGAATGGGGTCAAACATATATTTCGGTATCTTCAAGGTACGAAAGATATGGGATTATTTTTTCCTAATCTATCCAAAACCGAATTGATTGGTTTTGCAAATGCATGGTACTTATCTGACCCTCATAATGCTCGATCACAAACTGGTTATGTATTTACATATTGTGGTACTGCAATTTCTTGGCGCTCTATGAAGCAAACAATTGTCGCCATTTGCTCTAATCATGCTGAGATTTTAGCTATTCATGAAGCTAGTCGTGAATGTGTATGGTTAAGGTCTGTAGTTCATCACATTCGAGAAAATTGTGGCTTATGCTCCGGAAGAGTAACTCCGACGGTCTTATATGAAGACAATCCAACTTATATTGCTCAACTGAGAGAATGATACATAAAGGGTGATAGAACAAAACACATCTCACCAAAATTTTTCTTCACTTATGATCTCCAAAAGAATGGAGACATTGATATCCAACAGATCTGTTCAAGTGAAAATTTAGCAGATCTATTCACCAAATCGCTTCCTACTTCTACATTTGAGAAGTTGATTTTTAACATTGGATTGCGTCGTCTCAGAGATCTTAGTGATGCATGAATGAGGGGGAGTAAATACGTGTTTGCACTCTTTTCCCCTTAACCAAAGTTTTGTCCCAATGAGTTTTCCTGGTAAGATTTTTAATGAGGCAACCTGTTATGCGTATCAAAAGATAGTGTACTCTTTTTCCTTCACTGGGTTTTTGTCCCACTGGGTTTTTTCAAGGGGGAGTGTTATAAATATTTATCTATGTGGATGTCTATCATGATAAGAACTTTATCAATGAGATTTGATTTACTTTATCATTATGAATATTATCTTCATTAATTAGAGTTTAATGTATTATGTACTTCTTATGCATATAAATAGATGATTTGATGAAGGCATTGTACACAAATCAATATTAAGAATAATACAAATCTCTATTTTTCCTCTCATCTCTTTGTTCCTTTATTCTTGTTCGTTGTTCTTCTTTATTTTATTCACAACACTTATCATATTTATATCATTTTATTGTATTATTTTAAAGTATTTCATTTTGTCATTTTTATATTGTGTGTTGACTTATTTAATAGTATTGTTTTAAAGATTATTATTTCTTACGTTACTGATTAATGTTTACATAATCGGGTTTGTATATTTACTGCCATGTATCATTTAATTAATTAAAAATTTAAATACACATAACAACATTACAATTGAATATTATTTTCACTAATTTGCATCGAAAAATTATTCAAATTTTTAATAGTTTGTCAACTTAACTCAATTAGAGACAAATCTGTTTCTTATAATTTCCGTATCATGTCTCAATTAATAATATATTTACATATTTGTTAAAATAAATCAATTTATATAATATTTTATATATTAATAACCTATCAAATACAAATTTTAATATATGTATTTACTTATGTCTAGACCCGTCCTTGGACATGGACAATAAAAACGACGGCCTAGGGCCCTATGGCTCACCGGCCATTAGAAGATAAATAGTCTCCTTAAAAAAATCTTTTTTTCAACACTAATATGAATATCCCAACAATTTTACCAATTTTCAAATAAAACATTAGTTTGAGATATTTTAATATATGAATTTTTAACCTCACAAAAATAAGATTCTTATTTATTTATTTATTTTATTATTTGTGAATAAGTTGACGAATGGTTGTTAAAACTTACGTAACACAGCCGACAAAATCACTTCCACATCTTTTATTTTTGAAGCGCAAAAACGTTGAACCTCAATAATATTTGGCTGACGTGGCACGACCTCCTTCATTATCATCCACAAACACGACATTTGGCAATGCTAATAAAACCCCCGAAATATAGGGGTGCGAGGAAGGTGAGGGCCGCAGGAAGGACCGACGGCGACTCACCGCCCGAACGAACCCACCGATTCGAAGCCGCCGGATCAACAACTCAACCCAACTCGCTGTGCTTTGCTTTCCCCTTCAGGTAAATTCTACTGACTATCGTCCCATCTATGGCAATTCCCTTCACAGCTCCGGAAATGTGGGGATAAGATGAGGTTCGAATTTCGAGCAAAGCTACAAACTTTTCAGATAAATTATATTAATATACCCTTTTTCTTTTGCAAAAGGATGGAATTTTTCTTTTTTCGGTTGTAATATTTCATATTTTTGGTTTTTTATTTATGATCTTTCTGACAGCAGTTTGGTTTTGACATATTCAAAGTTTTGTCTGCATCCCATTCTATACGACTTTATATATACGTATAAATATACGTTTACGGTATACAGTATTTTCAAACGTACAACTTGTTGCAGGTATTATTTGAGCAGTTCGTATCGTGTCTCCCGAGTTTATTTGAAGGGAGCCCTTTTCGCCATTCTCCAAGCTTCTTCTGCTCTGCTTTGGTGTTCTTTGCCGACAAATAAAACCTGTAATTTCTCCTTTTTGCTCCTTAATCAAATTATCTCTGTTTTTCTTTTAAATGAGACTTGGGATCTCTGTTTTTTTGTTTTTGTGGTTTGAATGTGTGTTTGATGAACAATATTGAAGCTTGAAGGTTGTTTGCTCATACGATGGACATTTTAGCCTTTAGGATGAAAATGACTGGAAAAAATGGGTTTTATTTATATAGGATTATTGGGTTGAATTTCTTGACTTTTAGTAGCAATTAGTATTTGTCTGCATAAAGGTGCTTTTTTTCTTAGCTACTTTCTTGGGGGATTTATTTTAAGTCTTAAATATTCTCCAAATGGTGACAGGTATTCTTTATATTTAGAAAATTTTGAAAGGAAATGGAGAAAGGATTATTTTTTATGTGTATGTTCTTGTCTTTTTCTTGCTTAAGGAACTATAATTTGCATCAAATTCACTTGTCACGGTTGCTAGAGATCTGCATAATACATTTCTTTGAAGAAAATTAATGTTGAAGTTTTTCTTTGTCTAGAAACAGATTTTTGGGATCTTTAATTTGGTTTCGTTTCTCCGTGGAACTTTGGATAAGTGTAGCCACTGCGTAAAAAATGTTAGTAAAACATCGATATACATGCATATATGTTCGATATACATCAATATACAGATTCATTTGGCTCTATAGTGAAATCTGAGTAAATCAATGTTTTTATGTGCTTTCTTTGTATTACTCCTAGTACGCTGTGAGCATGCTTAGATGTAAGTTTTTCATGCTACTTCTCTTTCAGATGGAATCTAATGGTTATTTAATTTGATCAGAAAATGTTTGGCAAAGACTTTTTCACCGAATATGGTGAAGCAAGTCAATATGAAATAAAGGAAGTAGTTGGCAAAGGAAGTTATGGTGTGGTTGCGTCTGCAATCGATACTCACACTGGAGAGAAGGTAGCCATCAAGAAGATGGCCAATATCTTCGAGCACACCTCTGACGCCACACGAATCCTTAGAGAGATCAAACTCCTACGGCTGCTGAGTCACCCTGACATAGTTAAGATTAAACACATAATGCTTCCTCCATGTCGAAGAGAATTCAAAGATATATTTGTTGTTTTTGAGTTGATGGAATCTGATCTTCACCATGTTATAAAAATAAACGATGATCTCACCCCCGAGCATCATCAATTTTTCCTGTACCAGCTTCTTCGGGGTCTGAAATACATTCACACAGGTTGGCTTCTTTTACATATCAATCGTTGTAGAGGTTTCTCCAATTTGTGATTACAAATGACCCACTTTTTTATCATCCATTCAAATTTTCAGCGCATGTTTTCCATAGAGATTTGAAGCCAAAAAACATACTTGCTAACTCGGATTGCAAATTGAAGCTTTGTGATTTTGGACTTGCTCGGGTGTCATTTACCGACGTTCCTTCTGCTATATTTTGGACCGTAAGTGCTTTCTTGGTTTTGACTGCTTTGCTATTCAAGGCCATTGTGTATACCATGTTAGCTGGGTTTTTCCATCTGATCATCATTTAATCTTTCAAGGATTATGTGGCAACTCGATGGTATCGTGCTCCTGAGCTATGCGGTTCATTTTACTCCAAGGTAAATACTGTTATCTTTTTTCTCACTTCAATTTGTTTACTATAAGAATTGTTGGCCAGCTTTATAATTAGTTATAATGAGTCATACACAGACAACACTGGTAGGAATTATAAGGAAAACCTCCTAAGAACTTTGTTTAATTTTTTTTAAACAATCAGAACTTTGTTTAATTGAATTTTAAAACCTATGTTTTCTGCAGTACACCCCTGCGGTCGATATTTGGAGTGTAGGATGTATATTTGCTGAGTTGATTACCGGAAAACCGTTGTTTCCCGGGAAGAATGTGGTGGATCAATTGGATCTTGTGACCGATTTGCTTGGCACTCCCTCTGCTGAAACAATCGCAAGGGTTTGCCATCTCCTTTTCGATTAATGAGAATTTTCAACAAAGCTTGTTGGGAACCTCTTTTAAGTTGCTTCCCAAGCTTTTCGTAAACAGGGTTGAGATCTTTTCTAACCATCTTGATTATTCATAATATATGCAGATTAAGAATGAAAAAGCTAGAAATTATTTGAATAGCTTGAGAAAAAAGAAACCAATTCCTTTCACTGAAAAATTCCCAAATAAAGATCCATTGGCCCTCAAATTACTTGAGCGACTGATTGCATTCGATCCTAATGATCGTCCAACCGCTGAAGAGGTAAACTCTAAGGATTCTAACAGTTTAAGATTTAAATCCCTTCTTGTACTCTATTATATTTCATAACTGCTATGTTTTTTTCTTCATGCAGGCATTAGCTGATCCATATTTCCATGGATTGGCAAATGTGGACATTGAACCATCCATGAAACCCATTTCAAAATTGGAATTTGAGTTTGAAAGAAGGAAACTATCGGAAGATGATGTCCGAGAGCTAATATACAGAGAGGTATTTATGTGCATAGGGATTAATTCTTTCCCGATTGATATTTTTCTCGTTTTAATGACCTCTTTTATTTAGTGTTTACGTGTTCATCTCATCTTGAATTGAAAATAGATATTAGAGTACCATCCACAGATGCGTCAGGAATACCTTCAAGGCAAAGATCATATTAGTTTCATGTATCCAAGGTAAAGCATCCAACTAGTAGTGACATAGAACATAAATCATGAAGATCGAACCTTCTTTTAATTGTCACGACCGATGGTGACAGTCATAACTGAAACTACAAAGCGATGAATTGTTGCGTTTCACTATATGCATAACTGACAGTGATACTAAAATGATGTTAAATTTTAACCAAGTATTTTGTGTCACCCCAGCGGAATTGATCGGTATAAGCAACAATTTGAATGTCTTGAGGGCAAAAATGAAAGAGGTGTTATGCTCAGAAGGAAATATGCATCTTTGCCTAGGTGAATTTCTGGAAATATAAACACATACATTCTTATTTGTTATTTCTTTGATTTGAATATGCTACTTTTTTTTTTACTGACTTAAATTATTTCTTAGGGAGCGAGTCTGCAATGACGATATTGATAACATTGGTCAATCAAAAAAACGTACAGTGGCTTCTGCTAATCGTGCAACCCTTCAGAGCCCTACAAAATTGCAAGGATCCAGGGAGCCGGCCAACCAAACTGTGTTAGAGACTCTGGAATATGCCAACCAAAATGCGTCTGGGACTCTGGAATATGCAAACCAAAGTGTGTTAAGGACTCCAAAAGCCTCCGGCAAACCTACACAAAATGGTCGTCGCCTGTTGAAAAGCGAAAGCATCAGTGCTTCCAGGTGTGTGGGTGTCATCCGCAAACCTCATGGGGTATGTAAAACAATTTTGATATTTGTTCGCCAGTGTTTTCACTTCACAAAGGGTTCAGTATATCTAACTCACTTCTCTTCTCTTCCCAGGTTCATGGCGAAGTGCAGAAACTGGTTGCTTAACATTCTCGGGAACTTGCAAATGTTCAACAATAACATTCCTTGAATAAAAAAAACATAACATTCCTTTGGAGGTTCTTAATCTGTCTTATTAACCAAATATGTTGGACTTGTACTTTAACCATTCTGTTGTACAATGGACAAGGAAAAAAAGTAGCATGACATATGGTTTAGAAGTTTTTTAAGGCAGGCGATCTTGCAATGAGATATTGGGTCATTTCTCAATAGTTCAGCAGGGTTCAGCTACTGCACTTAGCACATGAATCAAACAATTTAATTTAGAGGCACATGTAGCCCTTTTATTGTACATATTAAACCATATCATATTTATAAACATGAAACATGCAAATTCCAATTCAATTGGTGGCAGATATGGATGCATTTGAGATTTTTATATATTGATCTGATGCTCATCAGTAGTGTAACAAATTCATAAGAGCAAAATGACATTCATCATTCATGTATCAGTGGACTTTAAAGTCAATGACAAATACGTAATTCTTTGGTGTCTCTAAAGTATAAACGAATTCTAGAGCATAGACCAAGGAGCAAATATTAAATTGCAATGACAATTAAAAGGTGCAAGTACAAGTTCTTATGTTAAACAGAATAAGTCGGTGTCATAAAATTGTATGGTTTCTGATATTCTGCTCCTCACGTTGCCATAAGCATCAAGGCAAATACTTCTCACGTGCATGCTAGAACGTTCTACCCACTTCCGTCCAGTTGACCATCAGAAAGGAGGTGCGCCACGTATTGCTGCAACCATATAACATCTGAATTAGCGAGCATTGAGCAACATAATATCAAATTTTAGCATAAAAAAATCCAAATCTAATTAAGTCAAAAGGATTCAAAGTTGTCTTTCCGCATTGCATAAATTACGTCTCGGCAACAAAATTGGTCAAAGGATGATGCATGAGTGGATTATTGTATAAATGTTATGCTCTTTTTTCTTTTCTTGCTGTTAGCATGCCTGTTGTTCATATATCAGTCTAGGCTATTGGTTTATGCCGTTGCTATTTGCATTTTACTACGTTTCCTCTCTCTTCACGCCCTCCAAAAAAAAGCGCAAAAGCATAGACCATCCAGTCATAGCAGAGAATTTTCTATGGTTTATAAACAAAATTCAAAGGCAACATTGGGGGAAGAATTCAAAGGCAATTTAATTAGTGCACATCCATGGGGAAGATACGAGTGGATTTAAGGTCAAACATCAGCAGTGCGCTCAGTAATGTCTATCTTTTCTAAGTGTATGTGAATGACTTAAAGCCTATTTAAAAGAAAGGGATTCAGAAGAGAAACCATTGTGTGCAAAAACGAGGGAAGGAGTTTTGATTAAATAAAAATAAGGCCATCTGACAGGAAAAAATATAGGCTGAAACCACTTAGTTGCACCCTGTAAACAGTATTGTTAACCTATTTACATCAATATGGTGGTTTCTTCCATTTAGTGTGGCACTACTTGGATGAGTTGAAAATCAAATATAAGCTTGCCTTTTATGACATCCCAGTCACTCCGTTCACAGAGAGTGACAAATGACCAAATAGAAACACTATCCCAATCAAAAGTGTGCCCTGCAGTTGAGCAACTCCCCTTATGGATAAGGCAGGTTGGATTTGGAGAAATTTAAAATGCGGAGAAGAATAAGTTGACAAGTACCATGGGTACAGGAAATGAAAGAATTTGCTCCATTCATTCCAACTCAAACTGCTGACTGGTACTACCAACATACAGATAGAAATCTAAGCAAGAACCTTTTCTCGAATTCATCTTTTGACGTTTCTACCACAATTTTTTTCTAATAGAAACATGCTTTAATCTCCATATGATAAAAAAAGGTAGATTGCTCTAGTTGACATTTCGGGGAACAAACTATTTCTAAATTAGGGTCAGGAGAAATCAGGAAATGTTGAAAATTTTACACTTATGGACGCTCGAGTCGATTTGAAGCAACTGTAAATTTCCATAGAATCAACAAAAATTTGATTTTCCAAAACAAACAACCCTCCTATGCTTGAATAATGCACAAACAAAAACCTAATTCTAATTAAGGTTTCAACTATCATGTTAACCCAGAACACAACAAAACCTTATCTTGCATGCCAAGAAAGAAATAGCAAATTCATAATTACATTATGTAACGTACCGCATGATAGGCATAGGGCGATTTCCCTTGACGCTCAAAGTGTTTAGCCATGATACAGAACTCAATCGGACCCCATTCCTCTGACTCGAAGCAATTGCCTAATGCTGCTTTGTATAACTATCAAAACCAAGCAAATATCAACCAAAAATACGAAAGCAATAAAGCGAAAGGAATAAAAAGAAGGGTACCTTAGCAGTGTCAGTTAAAAGCTCCGTTCCAGCAGGATAAGAAGCATAGAATTGATCGGCCCTCGAATACCCAACTCTAGTTCTGCAAAATAAACACCAAAAGAAGGCAAACCCCATAAAAAGAAAACGCTAAGAAAGGATAAAAGTTCACAAAAACTAACAATTGAGCGTACGTGTTGTTTGTATAAGCATAGCTCAAAACAGCAACAAAGCAATAGAATCCAGTGTAAGAGACAATTCTTCGAAACTTTTGAATCTTCAAAACTTCATTGAAGCCGTCAACAAGATTAGAGAGCATCATGATTGCTTCCGAAAGTCTCAAGTATTTCTAAGAGGGAACTGTCTTATTATTGAGACATTTTATCGAACATGTGGCGTCCCTGTAACGAAAGGTTATAACAATTGTAAACTGATCCGTGGCTCTTGCGCAAAACCTTGTAAGGACGCTTTTTTTTTTTTAATCGTAGTGCCTAAAGTTTAGTTAAGGGCAAGGGGTCTAGGGACACGAAGCGGGCTGGTCTTTTTTTATTGCCCGACCCCAACCCGAAAATGTACTGGTTCGACCCGCCCTGACCTGCCTCGGTGGTCCATGATCTCCCACACGACCCGATGCTTAAAATATTATGAAATGCTAGATCATGCTGATTCGAGTATTTTTTTAAGGTTGAAAACTGCTATGAACTGTAAAAATTGCTGATTTTAGTACTTAAATGTTGTTTTGAGTAATTAAAAACTAGGTTAAACTACACAAATAATCACTAAATTATTCTGAAAAATACAAAATACTCACCAATTTTTTAAAAGTTACATAATGAGCATTAAACTTTAGTTTTTGTTACACATTGGCCACTGAGCAGTTAACTGTTGTTAAGTGAATAACATAATAATTGCGAAAATTTAAATCATAGCACATTTAATCTTTAATATTTACGCATTCAGTCAATTTAGTCCTAATTTAACTCTCATTATTGATGTCCAAATTGATTAAATGTGTAAATATTAAGTAATAAGTGTTCTATTATACAAATTTTCGTAGCGACTCGGTGAAAATTTTATAACAAAAAATTAAATGAGATTTTTATCTATTAAACCCTTAAATTTCAATTTGTTTAAATTTTGCTCTTATTTTTTACAGTTAAGTATATTTTATCCCCTTTTTAATTTTGATTCTTGATTCGTCACTGTGAATTATGTCATCAATTCAGAATATTAGAAAGAAGATTTTGTATCCACTACAATGGAGCCGTGTGATCATTTTTCAACTTTTCCCAAAAAGCAATAACTCTTTTCCATATGATGATAATAATACATAAAAACAAAACGTTTAAAAGTTTTGAGAGTTATAGTTTAAGGATAAATTAAAATTTTCAAAAGTTTACTATTACCTAAAAATATGGGATTATAAAAAAAATTCTAATGAATACAAAAGTTGGGAAAATAATCAAATCTATACTTTTTAATAAACTTTTAAATATGAAAAAAAAATTGTCTGACGATTAATTCTTCATCATTTCCATATTGTTTATAAACACAATCAGGGGCGGAGCTACATTGCCCCCACCCCAAAATTTTTTCACCTTTTTTCCCTATATAATTTTTTTACAAATTGGTTTATTTATGAATTTTCCCTTCAAACATTTATGTTTTGCCCTCAACTTCAAATCCTAACTCTTCCCTGAACACGGCAAACTTATTTCGAGTCTTAATAGCAACTATCGCGGGAGTTGGGATCCTTAAACCTCATCCATAACAAGCATGCCTATTAACTAAACCTTAAAATTATATCCAAAGGAGAAACAAGATAGAACGATACACCTCAAGACATAGAAGCTCCTCGAGCTGTGCATTCTCATATTTGTATTCTTGAAGATGGGATGAAAGTCCAGCACCAATCTTTAAGACAATGTAAAAAACTTGTTATAAATTCCAAAATACAATTTGTTCTTAGAGAGAGAAATAGAGAGAGAAGAATGTCTAATCCCTGAGCAATTTCTTAGAAGCTTTCTTCTTCACTTCCATCGCCAAAGGTCAGTGCAAATGAATTTTTTTTTTTTTCTGTTTGAAACTAATTCGATGGTCGTAATCTTCATTTTCTGGCTATGGGAGTGTCTGTTAAAATGTCAAATATATTGAACATTGAGTATGCTTGTTTTGTAGCTAGATTCTTTCTACTACTGCTAAGGCTTCACAAGTGTAATTGTTCATATTACATAAAGTACACAAAAGGTTATTAAACTATCTCTAAAAATATAAAATGGTTATCAAACTTTTGAAAGTTACATAATGGGCATTAAATTTTAGTTTTTGATACAAAATGGTCACTGCGCCATTAACTATCGTTATTGGATGACGTGACAGTTACAAAAAAAATAAATAATATAATATTTAATCCTTCATATTGATACATTCAATCAATTTATTTTTGATTTAACCCTCAATATTGATGTCTAAATTGATTGAATGTGTAAATATTAAGGATTAAATATGTTATTATACAAATTTTCATAACTGTCAAGTCTCACAGTTAACGGCTCAGTGACCATTTTGTAATAAAAAACTAAAGTTTAATACCCATTATATAATTTTTAAAAGTTTAGTGACTATTTTATATTTTTAGGGATAGTTTAGTAACCATTTGTGTACTTTACCCTACATTTTTTCAAAGCAGTCAATGTTTTTGCCCATGATTTTTTTAAAAGCCACTGACTATGGTTTGTGATGGAAGTGCAAGTAATTTTTCATGTATTTCAATATGCTAAAGCTTGATTCCCCTGAACGAGAAATTATATTATAGGCCTGCATCGCCACGTTATTCACGGTCCCAACTAATAAAGAGTATCCATTTTATTAAATTTTTTTATTTTATCTTTTTACAAAGTGAAATTATAATTGGTAAAAAGTGATTTTTAATTTAATTTACAGCAAATCTAAGTGAAGATTCACTTGGTAAAAATAGGACATGGAAAATTTAATGAAATGGATGCTTTTTATTGGTTGAGACCATAGATGACGTGGCGAGTCGGGCCTATGATATAATTTCTCCTACTGAACAGACAAAAAATTTTCTCCTTTGAAGTTTTTTTTAAACAACACTAAAAAATTAAATTTTAAGCTTTATCTTAAATTTAAAATCCTAAACCTTAAACATTTAACAAAAAAATCCAACTCTAAATTTTTTAAATTCTTATTGTAAACCATAATTTTAAACCTTAACCCTAAAATTAATATTCATCTTAAGTTTTTAGGGCACCGAAAAGACATGATTTCTATTCTCTGCAGAACTTGGTTTTGACTTTTGTCCACTTCAATTACTGTGACGCGCATATTTGAAGCGTGGAAATTTTTTTATAAATTTTAGCATACGATTAATTTATTTATAATGCTTTGCAGTTATTCACGGAGAATTTACAAAAATGTTGTTTTTTATATTTTTTCTTAAAATATAATAAGTATAACTTAAATTATTTTTAAAATATTACACTTTCTACGGTAAAAGTAAAGTCGAACCCTTTAGACACCGTTTATAAACAGTATTTTAATTGTTTGGATTAAAAAATAAAAGATGATATCATGAGGTACCGATTTTAAACAATGCCATCACAAAGATGACATCATCAGTTTTTGACTTTAAACAGTCTTCTTTGAGACCCATGGCGCGCAGCCAGAGGAGATGAACTGTTAAAAACGGATCCTTTTGAATCCGACTTCAAATAGTGCCTTAATGTTATCAGGTGACAGGCTGACAGCTTTGCATGCATAGAAATAGGGTTTCAATCGGCATATATGCAGAGAAAATAATAAGTTGGGTGGGGAGGTGGTTGTAAATTAAATAGGGTGTTTTTAAAAGGTATAGGGGTAGGGGTAGAGGTTGAAAATTTGTTAGTGTTATTAAAGGAGGGGTAGATGTAGTTAATGGGGAAAATTATAATTTTTTGAGTTAAATAGATAAGGTTGAAAGGAAAATTTTGAGTGAAGAAGAAGAAGAAGAAGAAGAAGAAATTATTGGAGAAAATATTGTAAGTAGATTCGATTTTTTTAAAAGATTTGTTTTTACTTTGTTCGTTTTATTTTGTATGTTGATATAATTTAAAATTTATGCATGTAGTTTGGATATCTGGAGAAAAAATAGTGAAGATTTGGTGAATTTTTTTGGAGCCAACAAGTAAGTAAGTTGATTTAGTTTTTAAATTTTAAATTATGTATTCATCTCCCATATTAAGTTGTTGTTTAGAATTTAGTAATTTTTAGTATATTTTACCAATTAGTATAATTTTAAAAATTAGAATTGAAAAAAATATATTCGAAATAAGGTTAAAATAAAGACAAAAGTAATTTAGTATATTTAAAAATATATTTGAAACATATTTAAAAAATTTAATTAGTATATTTATAAAATTATATATATTCGAAAAGAACTCATCCCCGATGTTAGTAACAATAATTCAAATTTTAGTATGTTTATTTTGATTTGTGTATTCTGATTGAAAATCCATTTATGTGTTTTGAACATGCAGAGAAATTGAGCAACACCATATTTATGACGATTGTCCATTGTAATGGACAAATGGAGAAAACTAATGTTGGGGTTGTATTTGAATCTGAAAGCATTACAAAGATAAAATTTAAAAAGAAAATCACGCTTCGAAAAATGAAGGAGAAGATATCTGAGAAAATTGGAACTGAGATTCATGGTTTGCGGTATCGGTGACTGACATGTTACAATCTAGTCAGATATTCTGTAATCACTCTCCTAGATAATATTGATGTTGAAATAATGATTGCAGAGCATGAATCTATAGAGATTCGAGATATCGAGTTGTTTGCTGAGGTGCGTGATGTTCCCGACCCATCCAGACGCGTAGTGGGAGAATCTGCTCAAATGGGTTTCGGTAATGAGATTGATATGTCTAGAGGTAGTTTTGTCGCAATGTCGATAAGTGGGACATTGAGTGCGTTTCATTCAGCTGGGCCTTTGACGTATGCATCATCATATGGGCTGACTATTGATCCAACTGTTGATGCTATTATGGAAAATCTACTAGGTAGATAGGGAGAAACACTTGAAGATTCCAGCAAAGATAAAAATATTGGGGATCCCGATTTGTTCCCTGATGACGTTGGTGATGCCCTGATTTCGGTGTTGAAGAAATCATTTTCACTGGGGATGACATTATATGGTATGAACCTCTTACTAACATGAGCTTAGTAGATTTTGATGCGATGAAGATGCCTCAATTTTCGGATATGCCCCAATTAACTTTGAATCAGTATGGTGAATTATCGGTTGAGCTTCAATTTAATGAAAAGAATAAAGCTACATTGGTAGTTAAAGAGTATAACATCAATAAGCATGTGGACTACGTCGTTGTAGAATCCAGCCAGGGGACTTTCTTTGCCAAGTGTGTGAAATATGGACAAGAGTGCAATTAGAAGATCTAAGTGTCGAAGCTTCAGAGGAAAAATGCTTTGGAGGTCATAAAGTACAATGACGATCACACATATTTACGAACTTCCATCGACCAGGACCACTGCAAATTTGACTCAAATATAATAAGCCATCACGTGATGAAGTTGGTTGAAGCAAATCCAAGGGTTCCCGTTTCAATGATTTAGGCAACCATTGCACTGCAGTTTGGATATCAGTAAAATATAAGAAGGGGTGGCATGTAAAGGATAAGGCAATATAGTCGGTGTATGGTGATTACGATAAGTCATACAACGAGCTACCAGCTTTATTACTAAAAATGACACGTTTCATCCCAAGCACCATAGTGAGGTATCAAACTACGGATGCATACGACCGAGAAGGCCAACTTGTTGAAGAGAATAAATTTTTCCATCGACTTTTCTGTGCGTTCAAGCCATGCATTGAAGGCTTTCCATATTGCAAACGTATGGTCCAAGTTGATGACACATGACTATATAGGAAATACTCTCATGTATTGTTGATTGTTGTTGCGCAAGATGGTGAGAACAATGTCTTTCCGATTACATTCGCAATTGTTGAGTAGGAAACAATGGAAACTTATAATTTTTTAAAGTAATTTACGTGAACATGTTGCCTGAGAATATGGGGTCTACATTATATTAGATCGAGGGTTGGGTATCAAATCAACAATTAATCGAGATGGAAGTCGTTGGACACCTCCGTACGCATATCTCGCGTATTGTGTTTATCACATTGGTAAGAACAGTTACGAATAGCTCAAAAACCAATACATTCGCAATGAGATTTTAAGCATGGGTAAGTATAATTTTTTCAAACTCCGTTATATATACATTTCCATTTATGTGTTTTGATTTTTCTCAATACTAACAACATATATTATGACACAGGATATCTACTACTGCGGCCAGATTTTGAGAGGAAGATGGACAATTTAATAAAGTACGGCTAAGGCATTTAGAGTTAGGCAAACAATATTGAAAATAAAAAATGGGCCCAATCTTATGATGAAGGTGGTAGACACCAACCCTGTGGAGTGCATAAATAGAGTACTAAAAGTATCACGTCATCTCCCAATAGCAAGCTTGGTGAAAGAGACGTACTACAGGTTGGCTAAAGTTTAGACCGTTAAAGGAAAGCAAATCGAGTCCTTAATAAATAGGGGGCAAAGTTGGGTATTCGAGCTTGTGAGGAAAATGCAAGAAAATGTGCAAAATAAAACATCAATGAATGTTCATGGGTTAAACCGAATTAATCAGACTTTTGATGTTGTTTGTTTGTTCCAGACGCAACAATGAAGTAGGGCACTCAAATGTATTTAAAGTCAATTTCGGAAGTAGATGGTGTGACTGTGGCACGTTCCATGTATGGCGATATCAATGTGCTCATGCAGTTGCACCATGTATGGCTGTAGGGGTTAACTCGTACACCTACGTTGATAAATGCTTTAATCTCCACAGGATGGTCAATATTTACAGAAAGAGTTCCCACCGATCGTGAATTCAAAGTGCTGATCGTCAATGGAGCATGAAAAATGGTTACTGGATCCTAGACTCCATAAAACTCCAACAGGCCGACCTAGATCGACCGCATCTATACCATTATGGATCTTCATCATAGAGAGAATTGACAACGAAAGAGATCTACCATATGCAGGGCTGAAGGACATTCAAGATCAAACTATCCAAATGAACCAATATTCTACTTTGCATCAGTGATTTCTATTTGTATTCGAAAATATTCTACTTTGCATCAGTGATTTCTATTTGTATTCGAAAATATTCTACTTTGCATTAGTATTAATTACTTATTTATAATTTTATGTTTTTACTACTATCATATTGTTTAATTCTGATTTAATAATTATGGACCAAATTGCTAACTATTCAAAGTTTAAGGACTAATCTGTAAATTTCTAAATGTTTCAAGGACTAGCAAAAATTTTCATTTTATTAGTAGGAAATATTTTAAATTTTATGTTCGTCACAAAACTTGAACTTCAAACAAAAAACAACGACTGAATTAGAGTTAAATTGAAAAAGTTATGAGATAGTGACCAAAATGTAAAAATTAGATTAGGTGAATCGGAGTTCAATTGAAAAATTCAATAATTTAGGTAACTTAATTCCCGATCTTAAGCATAGAAATTTAAGTCATTTCTAATTTTTAACTTTTATCATTAAGTTACTTCATTACTAATTAATGAATTCAACAGTCGAATTTGATAAGTGATTCACTCATTGCTAAAGATAATTAGTTTAGGTGAATAATAAAAAAATAGTGGAAATAAAAAAAAATCAAAGTTAATCAAATGTATTACAAAAAAGACAAAAAATCATTTCTTATGTAATTTCTGCCCATAACGGGGTGTAGTCGAATAATAATATCGTGGCGGTCGTCGAGCACGTTTTGGCCTATGTGCTGCCTTGTGATCCTCTTCAGCATCCTCAATGTTGTTCACCTCCTTAGTCACCAAGGGCATAGGAGGCAGTGTTGTGAACAAATCCATGTAACCATTTTACCCTTCCATAATCTCTGGTGAATTCAGGAAATTTTGCATTTTTCTGAAAATCCATGTTATCGCCAAAGTTTTAGTAAATGGGTGACTGTGGCCGATAAAACTCAGGTCTGTATAAACCAGCATCATCAAACCCTAGATTATCTGAGGAGCTCGGGCTCACTTTTGGTTGTATACCCACTTCTAGTTGTACACATGTAGGAGGTGGTTTCCTTTCCCATATAACTATCGGCGTTACTGTTTCTACCTCCTATGTGGTCGGCCAACCTTCAGGGTTTCTACTCCAAATATTTTTACTCTCAGATGCGTCCGCTGCAGTCTTCGACGATTGACCTTTGCCACCATATTTTTTCTTATACCTTCGACATTCTTTCCGTCCTTCAAGAATAGTTAAGTACGAATTTTCATTACTACGACAGTAGATCATGTACTCTAAACTCTCAAAATCAAAATTATCAGCTTGTATTGGACTGTGATACAGCAACGATGAAGCTCTGACATTCCACAAAGCAATGTAATCGGTATGTACGTCTTTCCAATCCGCATCTGGCTTGCCGCGTCCATCATAGTCGTAAAGAAAGTAATGATCGAGTGGAATATGCGAAATGGGCTGATGGAAGCCAAATTGCCTCAAAACCATAAAGTATAACCATTTGTCAAATAATCCGGTAGAAATATGCGGTCATCATTGTATGGCATCCAAATAAACTACAAAAAAAATATTATTATTATAATAATACATCTCACTAAAATGTAAATAATAGATTTAACCAAATAAACTTTCCATTCAAATACCTGATATTGACAATACGAATCAATCGGAGATCTACATACTCTAACATTGTTGTGCGCCAATCTCGTATCATGTTTTTCCTCGCACCATCTACATACAAATCACAATAATATTTTAAAAACAAGTAAATTTAATTTAAACATTCAACTCAAAATTAGGATATTTACCTTGCAACAAGAGGAAACTGTATCTGTGTTCGAGTAATCGGTGTAAAAAAAGGAAGTCGCTACCAAGCCTACGCTTGCAATAGTAGCAGACATCGACCAATACCGCTTACCTTTTCTAGTATAGTGCCCTTGCACAACTCACGATACAAGCACACTAATAGGGCCAATCCCCAACTATATTGACAATCAGTTTTCCAAGGAGTATAAAAAAATATAAATACCGTATATAGACCAGATTGCTATATTTATCCAGCATCGATATCCCTTTAATCATCTACAGAATATATGCTTGACCGGCCTTATAAATCTCATCAACCGTTCTATATGGATTGAATCCAAATTTACTTTCGAACCAACTCAATTTGACACGAGACCCTTTCACATTACTTCCATATGGCATCTTCCCAAGGTACTTTTTGCAAATTGCAGCAATTGGACCCTGAGTAAGCTCGATCAATGGCTTTCTATTTACCGGGACCCCGATAAGATAAATCACATCTTCTAGTGTGATCGTACATTATGCACAAGGCATATGGAATGTATGAGTTTTGGGTCTCCAACGCTCAATTAGAACTGTAATCAACTCGGGAACCAACTTGTAGCCACGAAGGAATATCGCATGATAAATCCCACCATATACAAGAAATTCATGATTATATTATTTAGGGAAGTTTCTACCATGGTCCGATGATATTTAAATGTATCATTCGTATCGTTTAAAACGTATTATTTAAACATAATTATTAACAAAAATACAGAAGTGACTGATTTAGTAATAAATAAAATTTAAAAAATTTGTACTAGCTCACAACCCTAAGACTAGTAATGTGTCGATCCTGTAAATGCTACAGATGAGCTTGCTCAGCCATCCTACATGACAAGTAAGAAAATATTAGTAACCTGGGACTAAATCTACTATGTTATAATAATAATAATAATCAAATAAAAATAACCCGAGACAATTCTTTACTCATTTTTCACACAAAAATTCTTCTTTAACACACCAAAATTAAATCTCAACCGTTCAACCCACCAACCCACCCTCAAGTCATAAAACTCACCCTTCCCATTTTTTCCCCACGAATTCTGCCACCCTTCCCATAAAGCTACCCTGGTGCCAATGCATGCAAAGCTGCCAACCACTGCCAGCTGATGCTGAAGACGGAGCCAGCTGAGTTCGACTTTAAACAATATCAAGGACATTGCATGTGCACCACGTGAACGATGTGGACCACAACCAGGGGTTGTTTGAAGACAAAATCAGAAGGATTCGATTTTAGTTTTTTTATTCAAAAAATATAAACAGTGTTCATAGACGGGATCAGATGGTATCATCTTCAAAATTACTGTAGAAAGTACAATGTTTTAGAAAATAATTTGGGCTATGCCACATTTTGGGGAAAAAATAAACTACAATATTTTAGTAAATTATCCGTTATTGACTGTGTAATGAAAGAGCAATAAAATTTTAATTTACACTTTTTTAATTTCTAACAAATCTGAATTTTAGAGGTCAGAGAATAGGAAATATTGAAGTAAATAAAGAAGTAAGAGTGCTTAAAAAAGGGAAATAGTTGAGAGTATAAAAGTCTTTATCATTTTTTTGGAAAAAGTGACGAAAATTTGTAGAGTGAGGAAAGAAAAAAGTGGATGAGAGAAAATATTATTTTATTAAAAAGTTAACAGGTAACATCTGTAACATCCCCTTCTCGTATTCGTACACCGGGTACGAGTCGGAAATATTACGACTTCTTTAATAAAAAATTGGGGTAATTTAATTTTAAAAAAAAACTTCTCAATTGTCACTCATCCTAAAATTTCTCTAACCCAAGCACACTTAACTTTATTTAAAACCGAAATAAATTATTTACTCGAGTTCCAATCATAAATCAATTATCTTAGCATACAATCATCACCTGAGTTTACTCTTAACTTTGCATCTTTCCAGAAACGCCAATTATCATGAAACCCTACCGAACTTTAAAGGCCAATCATGACTCAATTAGGTTTAGCAAGTATACATGCCATTATAATAATCAAACCTCAACTAGGATGTCATAATTGTGATTACCTGTTGAGCTTTCCAATATAGATGCAATGCTCTTCTCACTCTCGTCTTGATTTACCTATGTGTGCAAAATCAAACACACGCTAAGTACAAACTTAGTGAGGCAATAAAAGAAATTAATAACAATAATTTAAATTTTGTTTGACTTCATGGATATGTTTATATAACATGATACAAATATGGCAATATACTAACCTTTGTATTGCATTGGTAATAATTTACTACATGCCAATGCTAACAAACTTTAATGCTTATCTATTTATCATAATGTGCCATATATGCATAAATGCATAATGATCACTAGATATGTATTACCACCATGTTAATCATATATTAACATAATATAAACCGAATATAAATTTCTTACCAATATACTTGCCATTTATTCCAAAAGCTCATAAGCTTGTTCACATGTTTATCTTTTATTAACCAATAAATCATAGCCCAAATATAAGCCTATGAGGACCCTGGGTACACGAGTCAAATATGCACCGAAGTGCTAATACACATAAGGTCGTGCCCACCATCCGCACATTTATAAGGTAGTGCTAACCATCCACACATTTATAAGGCAGTGCCAACCATTTGCACATTTATAAGGCCGTGCTAACCATATACACTAAGTGTCCTTTATATACATTATAATGCTAAACTGAGTATGCAGCGTGCTGCTGGACTCTATGACATGCCAACTATACCTAGTCCCTCAATGATTTATTTGGGCATATTTTCCATATTTATTTCATCCAGGGCAATGTATATCAACATAATTTAACATTGGACAGTTCATACCAGAAATAACATTCATAATATAACATCATATGTAACTAGCGATCCATGCATTTATAATCAACTTTTGACATATTTAAAATATGCCAATCATATGCTCCATGACATAAATATAAAGACAATAAAATTTGGGTAGGCTCATCGTAAGCCATCCCAATAATGTATAAAATATAAATGTGTCATGATATGTATGCAATTGCATTCACCTTGGCCACTTAACACAATGCCTCACTAAGTCCATAGTTCGATCATTTCTTTCATAGAACTTTGAACATTCTTTGATTCAGACTTGACTTCATTAATCACATGAATAAAATAAAATATTTGTTAGATTCAAATCTAACAATACCTTAAACATGTTATCTAATATAACCATTCGAATATAAAATTTCCAAATATTTTTCCTTTCTTCCTTGTACTATTCCAAAACTCATTATGGTCCTCAGTGACCAATTTGAACTTCCAGAAATTCTTTTGAGCTTGCTAACTAATATTTGAATACAAAATGTTTCAAATTCTATTTTCTGACAGCTTATGCTACATTCAAAGATTTACTTATAGAGGGCATAATACATACGGGATCTTGATTTCCTTTATACTGGAGAAACTAGATTCGATAACGATTCTAACGGTATAAGACACATAAATTGATAAAATCTACAAAAATTATGAAAAAACACTAAATTTGCGTCACAGACTGTCCAGGCAGAAAACTGCTCTATAATTTTCTGACCTTCATTCAAATAAAAATTCATATATTTTAACTCGGAATTCGAAATCAGTTTCCATTTGTTGGAAACGAAACTAGACTACAAATCTTTTCAACGGTATAAAATTAATCATCTAACCATTTTTGTAGAATTTATGGAGAAATTTTAAACTTACTGCCATAATTCAATTCCAACATAACTTTCCATAAATAACTTTTAATTTACACCAACTTCTCCCTATTTCTCTACTTGTCAATTTAGTCCCATCACTTTACTTCAAATGACCAAAATAAAGTTTGTATTCATATGTTCTATTTACATCCTTCATCAAAATAGGCTTAAACCTTTACTTCTCTAATTTCTCTTGATTTGTCGAGATGGTCACCAAATTTCAAATATAAGGATTCAAGCTTCTTAACTTTGCAAATTAGTCCTCCAATCAACATTACTACCTTAATTCCATCATTTTAACTAAAAATCAGATTTACTACTTCTACATCTTATCTTTGCCGAATAGACCATTCAAGTTTGACAAATTGTCAAAATGGTCACTAATGTGATTAATCGTCGGTTTAGCATTCTAACTTCATTTTCATGTCTCTAACATCATTAATAATATAAATACACATCAAATTCATAAAAATAAGATCTGGCCCCTTAATTTTGAAGTTTGCCGAAATGGTCCCTATGTATTTAACTTAGGGTTTTGCTTCCAAACAACAAATCAAGCTTACTAAACCGTTAATCCAATATCACAAACCCTAAGTTAGACTTGAATCCATAAACCCTAATATTATCTATACAAACCGAAATATGTAGGGTTTAAATCCCAACTCAATAACATGATTCCAACATCATACAAGTATGATTCTAACTAAAAATCAACCATGAATTCATAAAATCATAAAAGCCCCAATTTGTTCATAAACCCTAATTTCTTCCACATATCAAATATCATCAATCAAGCAAGTATTTTATAAATTATTTACATCAAAAGATAGAGCTCGAAGAGTAGAACAACTTTGTAGTTCGAAAGATTGCCTAAAAACTGAGATTCGGGGCTTAAATCAAGCTTGGAAATTTCTCTCTTATTTCTCCTCTTTCTCCACGGTTTATGGATGGAAAAGATGAACATTTTTTTTCATCTTTTTACTATTAAATTACACTTGTAACTATTAAATGAATTTTAAATTCATTTAAATAATGAAATTACCAATTTAGCCTTTAAATCCAATGACTAATTTAATTTCATCCAAAATCAAGGGCCAAGATTAAATCCATATATATATTTCATCTTCTAAAAACGTCCTCAAAATTTCAAAAATATTTCAAAATTGCTATCTTTTCCAAATGACCAATTTGCCCTCTAACCAGTCTTTATTTACTAGTTCGTTTCAAAATTGCCTTTCCATTATAATCTAACTATATTAGTTCCTTCTCAACCAGACACTATTCCATAAATATCATTTTATGATTTTCCATGGCTTATGGAACAGTCTCTGAAATTTCAATTCAATCCGATTTCCCGATATTCACTAAATACTTGTACTACGATTTTACCTTTACCGAGCTATTGGATCTATTCCGAAAATTCTATATTTCCATAATGTAACTCATGTCATCATCCTTCATCCAATGACCTAGATTTAATCTTGAGCTAGTAGTTACCAACCTTGCCCTTATAATTTTCTAAAATTACGATCTTGCCATTTTTCATCCCACGACTCATATTTAACATGGACAATCAGCTTAAATCCAAGGGTTCATATTCTTCCAACACAAAGAAAATATATTAGACATGTAAAATGACATAATTAACCTTGCCTTATCATCCTTCAAAATATTCTAGATATTCGATTCGATCCGATTATCTGAATATTTTTCTAAACTTTATCGCTTTATAGCCTTTAATACAAACTCCGTAAAAAAATCCGGATAACACGATAACGTCATTCTTGGGTGTAAATTATTCATTTACGGTTAAAATACACAACTTTTGAAAATTACACTTTGGTCCCTAAACTTTTCCAAAGTTTATACTTTAGCCACAAAACTTTCAAAATTTACATTTTAGTCACTGGCCAAAAATTGGGATATTACAACATCAGCCGCCGTTAATGATAACTTGCATCAATGATATATTTTTTTGAATAATTTTTACTTAGGGCAGGGGAAAGAAGAATTTCTCATAATGAGCATCAATGATAATTTTAAATGTGAATTAAAAGTTCAATGATAGTATTGTAAGTTTTAGAATTTGATGACTAAAATACAAGCGTCATAAAAGTTTAGATACCAAAATTAGGGATGGCAACGGGGCGGGTTTTTGGCCGCCCCGAACCTGCCCCGATTTATAAACCCTAAACCCGACCCGACCCGAAAATGTAAAAAAATATATTAAATTTCACTGAAGATAAATGTTAGTTTCGATCGAACGACCATTATATTTACAAAATATAAATTTCACAGGCTTTAAACTATATAAAAAATAAAATAAAACCAATTAAATTACTCATATGAAGAAAAAAAATACATATTAAAAAAAAATAAACTCGACCATTGACTTTTAGAATCAGATATGTTAAAATTCGAACAATATCTAACAAAAATTTACGATAAACACAAACTAAAAAAATAGCTTGAAACTCCTAAAAGTATTTATATATAGTGGTATTTTTATAAATATAATAAAAATAATAAAAAAATATCAGGGCGGGGCAGAGAATTTTCATATCATACCCGAACCCTCCCCACCCCGACTTTACATTTTTAAATACCCGCCCCTTCCAGATACCTGAAAATCAAAAGAAAATCCCGATCGGGTCGGGTCGGGGCACACCGGGTCGGGTCGGGGACGGGTAATTTTGCCATCCCTAACCAAAATATAAAGGTTTATATAATAAATAAGCACTTAAAGCATATCAATTTTTTTATTTAGGTACATAAAGTATTTTTTGGTTTTAAAGTATATTTTTTGGTTCAATTAAGTACCTAAAATATTTTTTGTCAAAATAGATGCATAATGTATATTTTTTCGTTAAAATATGTACCTAATGTATACTTTAAATACTTATTATGATATAAGCGAAATATAAACACCTTGTTTTTTTTTTTAACTTAAAGACCGTCATTCATTCAATCACAAACAATCATACAAACAAATAAGAAAACACAGAAATAGGGGAGGGAGAAGAAGAAACACATGAGCGAAAATAAACAACACCATGAATAAACAAGAACAAAAGAAAACAAAAACTCAGAACAATCAACAAAACATACAACATAAAACAAAGAAAAAACACAACAAAGTAGAGAAAGAGCAAACATTTCAACACAACGACAGAAACAAAACCCGACGAAGAAGAAAAACGAAAACATCAAACCAACTATTATCTTGAATCTGTATAACCGCTTTTGTGGGCGCATATCAAAATTTAAGAACCATTTATATAAGCATGTAGTTTACTCTAAAAGAAAATCTAATTTCAAATAGGCTTAAATAAAAAATAAATGCCTAAAGTATGTTGCTTTTGAACTTTAAATGCCTAAAGTATTTTTTTTTGTAAAAATAGGTGCCTAAAGTTTCAAAAGTTATAATTTTAGGTGTCAGGCTGTTAACTACCGTTAAAAACCCGTTAACCAATACAAAATTAACATGTGTCATTTTAATTTTTTTAAATTATTATTTTAATAATTTAAAATTTTACAAAAAAATCTTAAAATTCTAAAACGTTCTAAAATAGTCCCTAAATCCTCACCGCTGCCGCCGTCGTCGACCCTACCCTTTCGGTTGCCGGACCTAGCCGACCATTTCCCCTCACTCAACATTGCCAAAAATCGGCGAACGATTTGCCAACGAACATTGAACGTCGAACGTGAAATAACCGTTCAATTGGCACACCGTTTGTCGATTTCTAGTGATAGCGAGTTGGGGGAAATGACCGTCTGGGTTCGGCGACCGAACGAGTGTGGTCAGTGACGGCGGTCAACGGCTGCAGCAATGAAGATTTAAAGATTTAGGGTTTAGAGATTTTTAGGGATTTAGGGAATGATTTGAATATTTTTATAAATTTCGAGATTTAAAAAAAAATTAAATTTTTTTAAAAAATAATTAAAAAATCAATATTCATGCCATATGTCACGTTTTAAATGGATAACGGTTTTTTAATAGCCGGACACTTAAAATTATAATTTTTGAAATTGTGCACCTATTTTTACAAAAAAACAAATATATTAAGTATTTAAAGTTTAAAAATATTATACTTTAAACACTTATTGCCTTCCAAATATAAAGTAAATCACATGATAAAACACTTGTATTAAATGTTTAGTTCAAGTCGATCCCTCCTTACTAACCCCGGCATACCTGATACTATTCTAAAAAGCCAATGAGAAGAGTTGACAAACACTAGTGACGATAATGGCAACCACTAGGTCAACGACAACCACCGCTTGCTTCCTCCTCTTCTGCCTTTACTCTTCGATTTACCCCTCTACTTCAGCTCCTCTCTTTACCAAATCGGCCCTCCCCACGAAATCAGGCTACCTCCCGGTCAACCCACCACCGGTTCCGCTATTTTCTATGCCTTCTATGAAGCTCAAGCCCCCACTTCCCCTCTCTCCAAAACCCCTCTTCTCATTTGGCTCCAAGGTAACCCTGGCTGTTCCTCCATGATCGACAACTTGTTCGAGCTCGGACCATGGCGTGTCGTCCCTTCGCACAACAAAAACTCTCACGATTTGTCGCTTGACCCCAATCCAGGTCCTTGGAACCGCTTGTTTGGTCTTTTTTTTCTTGACAATCCCATCGGAACAGGGTTTAGTATTGCAGCAACCCCGCAGGAGGTTCCCAGGGACCAATATTCTATCGCCAAGCATCTCTTTGCTGCCATCACGGGGTTTACATCATTAGATCCGTTGTTTAAGGACTGCCCTATTTATATTACCGGTGAGAGTTACGCCGGAAAGTATTTGCCTGCGATTGGGTACTATATTTTGAATAAAAACCCCAAGTTACCAGTGTCACAAAGAGTGAACCTGGCGGGTGTGGCTATAGGTGATGGCCTAACAGATCCGATCACCCAGGTGGCGATGCATGCAGACAGTGCTTACTACTCCGGTTTAATCAACGAGAGGCAAAAGTGTGAACAGGAGGAAGCACAAAGGGAGGCTGTTGAGCTGGTTAAGATCGGGGAATGGAGTGAGGCGACGAATGCCAGAAACAAGGTCATGAAAATGGTGGAAAACACGACTGGTTTGGCCACTTTGTATGAGTTCACAAAGAAAAAGCCTTACCAAACGAGTTTCGCAACCAGGTTTCTCAACATACCCGAGGTAAAGAGAGCGTTGGGAGTGAACGAATCGATTGTTTTCGAGGAGTGCAGCGATGTGGTCGGGGCGGCATTGCACAACGATGTGATGAAGAGTGTCAAGTACATGGTGGAGTTGTTGGTGAAGAAGAACAAGGTGTTGTTGTATCAAGTGTTATATGACTTAAGGGACGGCGTGGTATCGACGGAAGCGTGGGTGAAGACGATGAAATGGGAGGGGATTGAGAAGTTTTTGATGGCTGATAGAGTGATTTGGAAAGTGAATGGAGAGGTTGCTGGGTACTTGCAAAAATGGGGGAGCTTGACCCATGTTGTGGTTTCAGGGGCGGGGCATCTTTTGCCTACTGACCAACCTTTGAATTCTCAGGCTATGATTGAGGATTGGGTTTTGGAGAAGGGCCAGTTTGGTGGGAAGCAAACTGGTTCATCTTCTAAATTCAGGGCAACCCTTTGAGTTTAATTGCGCTGGTGTACTTTTTGTTGTGCTTTCAGTGATCTGTAGTTCTAAGCCATGTAAGTGTAACCAGTGCCTTTCAATAAAAAGAACTCCGCACTACCTTGTGTATTGGTAAACATGAAGCCAAAGATTCTTATGGTTGGTGAAACCTATGCTCTATCTAACCCATAATAACCACAATTACATCCGTTGTTTTCACATAAAAAAACACAACCACAATTTAAATCCCTGATGACAACGTTGTCTTAGGTTGCAAATACAAGTTAAATCTAATTAGATCCTCCACTTTTTTTTTGACATAAACAACAAAATCTATTAAACCAATCAAAGATTACCAAAGGTCCCTCAATTCTGAGGGTAAAACAGATGCCCAGTTCAGAGGGCAAAAATCAAGCCTGACAGCCTTGGCAACCCAATCTGCGGCAGTGTTACAAGAACGTTTAACAATAGTAAAGAAAAAGAAGGGGAAAGGGGAAGACATCCTGATAATGTCATCTATAATGGCAATAGGCTCCCATGCCAAAAGGCTTTTAGAGTTAATTCGACCAATAACACCGACATTGTCAGATTCAAAGATCACCTTCCTAAAATCGACATTGAAGCAATAACCAGTCGAATCGCAACTGTACGGAGCAAACATTACGAGCTTCTTGGAATTACCACCCAAAACATGACCAAACTCATCACGGATGATAGCCGCAACACCTGCAGAACCCGTTTTCGAATCCACAGATGCATCGCAATTAATCTTAACGAAGCCATAACATGGTGGGGACCATTGTGAATCGGGCAGAGGGCCGTCACGTGGGGGCAAAGGCTCCGAGACATAACAGTTTTTAAACTCGACATACGAAGATTCAGCTTTGAACCAAACATCCAAAGGGGGGTGTCCAAGGATCCTGAAAAAATAAGAGCATTCCTAGCTTTCTAATTATTCCCACGTAAAAAAGCAAGAAGATCAAGTCCATCGAAAAAGATTGCCTTTGATCTCCAAGCAAAAAGAGTTTCTTCCACCACCGAAAGAATTCAGAAAATCCAATCTCGTTGGGAGAGTAGCTGAATCTGAGAGAGCGCCAGACAACCTGAGCGAAAGAGCAAAAGAATAACATATGCTGAATGCTTTCTTGTTCATTTCCACATCGAGGGCAATGAGAGCAGAAAGAATCGACTCCATGCATTCTAGCCTTAATATTATTGTTGGTAGCAAGAATATTATAGCAAGCTTTCCTTAAAAAATTCTTGATTTTTGGAGGAGCCTTTAGACCCCAAATAGATCTCCAAAGAATTGAATCGGAAGAAGGATCATCACTAGAATTTGGTCGAAGACAGAGGTCGAAAGAGTTAAAAATGAGATGGTAGCCTGCTCTCCATTCTTGCTTTCAAACCAAATCAATTCATCTTTAGTAGAATGGCCTCCAATGGGAATGGAACAAATAGCTTCAACTTCCTCTTCAGAGAAAAGGTGAGTGAGCTTATCTCTTCTCCATTCACGGTTAACATCGTCAATGAGATTAGAAACCAAATAATTATGGCAGTGTGAGGGGCGTGGGGACAAAACCGACATGGCTGGAAGGTGTGGTATCCGTTTATCATCCCATATAAAAATCCTTCTTCCGTTACCAACTCTCAAAACAGTGCCTTTTGATATAGTTTCAATCCCATCCCTAATACTAGCCCATGCCCATGATTGATTGTGACATTTTGGTGCTGAGAAGATATCTTCATTAGGAAAGTATAAACCCCTTAGTACTCGAGCCAAAATGGAGTCCGAATTTTTTATAAATTTTCAAGATTGTTTAGCCACGAAAGCTTTATTAAAGGTTCTCAAGTCTTTAAAGCCGAGACCCCCTGATTTTTGGCCTTACATAATCTCTTCCACCCGAGCCAATGAATACATTTATTGCTTTTTTTTGAGTTATTCCACCAAAATTGACCTATAATAGAGCATATCTCATCGCAAAAGGTGGAAATGAATGGTTGGGTTGTTCCCTTTCAATAATCCACGAAAGCATATTAGATCCTCCACTTGAGCATAAACCTTCATGGCAAATCAATGAAATCTAATAATCTATAGGGCATTGTCCTGATGGAGCGAGAGCCAAATGGTTACATAATGAAAATTTGAGATAAACAACCTGTTACTCTTGAGGCCGTGTAATCTGTTACTGTTTTTTTAGGAAAATCTTTTACTGTTGTTACCGTACTACTATCGAACCAATCAAGATTAATCAGCCAATCAACAGATTAATTATTTTGACAAAGGTTTTAACCATGAATTAATGTATTCGAATATTATCAATTATTCAGTAGCATCCGCCTCAAGAAGCACCGCTAAAACTATAGAGACAGAGCGCTTCGAAGCTAAAAATCTCACCAAAATCAAATTAAACTATCCAGGACGAACCCATTTACCTGTGAAACAAAACTTAAAAAACACCATAACTTTATACTAAATAAATAGAAATCCATTTTTGCTTATGAAGTTTGAAAAATAATGAGGCAGAGAGATTGAAGCAATGGGAATTTATATGTAATGGCGTTTGGAGGCGGGAATGTGGTGAAACTCATCTGCCGGGGATGGCGAAAGATGGGAGACTGGTAAAGAAAACCAGAGATCCCATTCCGGCGACCAAAACCCAGCAGAAAAAAGAACACAAAAACCCATACTATGATGCCATTGATAAAGGTTTTGATGTGCAGGGCTGATGCAGGGAGCCTATAGAGAACCCACAGGTATTTTAAGAGCCACGAAAATGCTGCTCTCCCCTATAGTATTTGCCACAGCCCTTTAACTTTTACAAAGGAATCAGTTTATGAAAAAAAAAAGACTTCTGATGATTGAATTGAAGGCCTAATTCCTAACCTAATTGTCGAAGATTCACCGGATCCGAGTGCTTATCAATGGCAGAGCGGCTCAATGAAAACCCTAGATCGAAATAGCTGGTTCATTTATAGAGAAAAAGATCACGCGATGCTCACGTGGTGTAGAAAATCTTTCTCTTGCTGGATTTTTTTTAAAAAAAAGGTTAATATACATCTTGATACCTGAACTTAGCTTATAGATTCATTTTGGTATCTAAATTTTTTATCCAATTAAGTACCTAACTTTACTGTACATAAACTTGACTTATTGGTTCTAATAAGTACCTAAACTTGATTTGTTGATTCAAACTGGTTAAAAATTGCAAAAAAATATTCGAATAAAAAAGTCAAATTCAAGTACTAATTTAAACCAAAGAGCCAATTTTAAGTTTCTCATTGAAGAAAAAAAATTGGATACCAAATTAAATATTAAATTCAAATTCATATACCAAAATATACATTCATAAAAAAAATCTTTTTTTAGTTAATGTTGTTTATACTGCAACTATTTTTTTAAAAAATTTCCAGTAAAGGAAAACTAATATAAAATTCCTGAAAATTATTAAATTAGTAAGAGCTAATTGTACAAGAGGTCTCAACACTATAATTTTAAGTTTTTTTTTTTTAATCCTCAAACTGTCAAACAAAATAAGTAACAAAATAATATTGAAGGATTCGTTTGGTTTTAAGACTGAAATATAATATTTTAAAGTTTAATCATAACGTTGTAATGAAATAAATTAGATTAAAATGATTGTTACATAATTAATTTTTTATAATAATTAATTTAAATTAATCGGTCAATAAATTATATACCGATATTTTAAAAATAAAAATCAAAAGTCTTAATTTGAAGACCATGGAATTAACTCGAGTAATAATAAAAAACTATTTCCGGCCTTGTACAGCGCACTCAATTTTTTTCCCACTTAGTTCGAATTTATTTTTTAAATCATTTAATATTATTTTAAATAAAAATGAGTTCCGGATGAATCTGAATCCGACCCGGCGCAAAGGAACTGAAGCATAGAAAAGGAATTCGGACACAAAATGGAAACTTTGTTGAGTGTTTCTTCTAAACTCTCAAGTCTCTTCGCATCTGTCTTCATTGTCGATCTACTTTATCCCAAATTCCTTTAGATTCTCCAGCATTTGCTCGCACCCACTGAAGGCATTGACATCCACATAAAGAAGAAGAAGAAATCTTGTAGCCAAAAACCCAGGTGCGTTCTAATTGCATAATCTCCATCTATATTTTATCTTTCAATTTCTTTTGATTTGCTTGCATTTCTTTCACTTCCCCATGGTTGTCGTGAAGCTGCATGTAAAAAAAACTGCCCAGTTAGGCTTCTCTTGCACAAAGTCCGTTGGTTCAGTTCTCACAACTTCGAGTTCCTTCCCGAGTTGAAGCTGGAGATGGAGGATTGTATTGAGAACATAAAATATTTTCGATTTGAAAGACACCCAAGTCTTCCAAATCATAAAGTTTATGTTTTTTTTGTATGGGTTGTGGCAGTTGATTTTATTATTCCCTTGATTCTTACTCAAATGCCGTTTTGCAGGATTATATATGTTTTGATGAGCTAGGCATGTCCTTTTGGTGTAGTAAGTTTGTATCGCATGCCACTGATTGTCTCGATAGTGCTTTCGTGTAGCATGGTATGGTTCCGGGATTTCTCTTTTGTTTTAAATGAATGATCTAGTCAGAGAAATAGTTGTAGGATTGAGTTGGATTGGAAGAATGATGAACACTGGTACATGTGTCTTTGTGTGTTGGAAAATTTGAGAGGCTATTGTAAAGTATTGGAAGAATGATGATTAGTGGCAAACATTGCCAAGTTGGGCAAATTCATCTGTTTAGTTGTGTGAATTTACCTGGTTGAACTCATAGGTTGAAAGGCAACTACTGAGCTCAAATTCTGAATTCTTTTGCTTTGAAAGTGAATTATGTTATTAAGGACGGTATTCTCTTAACCTGGAAATGGTAACTACTTCCAAATCTAGTTATCCTAACAATAATTTGAATCTGTTTCCAATGGGACGAATTAGAAATTTTATTATGCTCTCTTTCTCTCTCACGTGCTCATTCTAGCACTTCTTCATTTTTATAAATTGTTTCTTCTCTTCTGCTATTTTCTGCCTATTAAAGGTACTTGCGTTTCTGTTATAGAGGCCCCATTATTTTCCGTAACTTATTTGGAATGCTGTTTTACTTATCCAAACCAAGCATGTTGGTACTGAATTTTTGTTACCTACTTTTGAAAATTTCCTCTTGCTTTCAGTGTTTTACTGGGCAAAGTTTGAGAAGTGCTATAGTATTTGAAGCAGAGAGAGGCTATAGGAATGCTTTAGGTAGAAACATGAGGTAATGTTCGACATTAACTTTTCCAGTTGCTTAAACCACTATGATTGAAACGGAGTTTTACTTTGAGTTGCCTTCGATTAATGTTAGGTTTAATAATTTCCTCTTCGATAAAGTTTCAAAAATTTGTTCTCGGTCCAAGCACAAGTTTCCGGAGAAGTTATTGGAGGAAGTACATAATTATGATACAGCCAGTATCTCTGATCGCTCAAAGCTGCTTAATAAGGTAGATGTCTAATCACAAGCTATTCAAGGTTATTTTTTATTTTCAGACGTTTCTTTATATCCTTAAGTACAGAGCTATTTTCTTCACTTGCTATGCTTATATTATGTTTCCATCAAAAAGGATATATGCCATTTCTGATAACTTTAGAAAGCAAATCTCCAACTTCTTTTTGTTTAACTTATTCCTGATACCTGTAGAAAGCAGATCTCTAGATTCTTTATGTTTTCTTTTTTTTTTCCTTCTGTTTTTCATTTACTATACATTTTAGTATTTAATATTTACTACTATTACATTTCTTTATTTCTTTCTTTTTGTTGTTCGTGGGTAGTGAGGACCCAAATCTTACAATTATATAGTTATATATGAATGCATGTTTGAATATAAAAATTTACTTCTGTATTCTCTCATGTTTCCGTGTTAATTGTTGACATCAAATTTTTTGTGAAACTTGCACAGATAAAATTAAGGAGGATTAAAATTTAAAAAATGGAGAATGTATGATACAGTTGGAGAGTGGCATGCTAATGTTAAATTTGTTTAAAGTTAACATTTTTACTCCTTGACTTAAAACTCTGCAGAACAAGTTAGCAGCTGTGCTCAAACAAACAAGTTTAAAGTGATTTTTTTCATAAATCATTAGGATGGAAAGTGTAATATGCTCTTTCACATAAGTTTCCAATTTGAATGTCTACAGCCTGTAGCATGGGTCACCTATTCCTGGTACTGTCAAATGGGCTGTCGTGATTTAATTATTGTTTCTGTAATTTCATAACATGTGAGGAATTACTATTTTAAAGTTTTGGATAAAAGTCCATGCTTATGTAATTTTTTTAATTCATACTTTTCTTGCTAGTATGCTGTAATGTATTTAAAAATTTTCTTTTCACTTTGTAATGAGGCATTTGAAAGTTTGTAACCTAATGTGACCTTGAAAAGTTCATTTGCTCTGTCTTCTATACATCTGGTTACTTTTCTGTTGAAGACTCCAACATTTCATTGCTTTACAGGTATCGGTTTTGATGGGTTATAATGGCCTTCATGATTTATTTGAGAATGAAAGACCTGATGAGCAACCTGATAGAATTCTCAAAGATGCTGCAGATGATTTTGATCTTTCCCTTGCGTGTAAACGATTTCCTTCCATCACTTTGGGTAGTTCCCCACTAGTAGAACTGTATGATGAGGCAACTAGTGGCTCGCGAATAAGGGCACTATTAGCAACTCAAGGATTTTTATCAAACTCAATGTATGAAAAGTGGATTGATCCAAATGATCTGTCTGAAACCTGGCCTTCTTTTTATCAACCCCTTTCAGAGACTAGTTCTTCTGTAAGAGTGGAAGAAAGTGCAGATTTGTATCAGTTTTCTTGGTCCCCAACTTTGGAATCTGAAGGAAAGTCAGATCATCCTCTTCCCGCGGAAGAAAATACAGAAGAGTTGGATCAATCTTCTCTGTCCATGACTTTAGAATTTGAAGGGAAGTCTGATCATCTAGTTGCTGAGGAGGAATCTTCTAGTAAAGTTGGGGTTGAACCACAGTTGGATATGGCAACTTTTGATTTCTTTCTTGACAGATCCATCAGTTGCATTCCTGGTTTAAGTAAAAGGCACTCTCACCAACTAGAAGAATGTGGCTTTTTCACTGTAGGTTCTTTTGAAATTATGTAGAAAGCACATTCAATGGATGTTCTTGTGTTTATACAAGCCATGTTTCACCTTATTTACCTTTTTACCCTCCTGTCATGCAGTTGCGGAAACTGTTCCATCATTTTCCCCGGACCTATGCAGATTTACAGAATGCGCAAACTGAGGTTAATGATGGGCAATACTTGATTTTTGTTGGGAAAATTATGTCTTCAAGGTGATAAACTATTTGCTCATGAAACTGTAATCATTTTGTTGACTAGAAACACACGATCACTCCTCTATGTCTGGAACAAGCATTAAAGTTCAGTTGTTTGCTAGTGACAGGATATGCTTATGACATCACTAGATTTAACTATACCTGGCCTTGTTGTCTTTTTTTATCCCAGAAATTCGAAAAGGTTGTCAAGCATACAGTTAATACATATTAAACTACTTGTCATACATACTGCATAAAATGGGTTTTTCCTGTGAAAATTTTCTAAATATGTTTGTGCTATTTAATGCATCAAAGAAACAATGAAAAACCCTGAAATTGGGGACAAGTAATTTACTGTAGCTTGTAAAATTGTTTGTGGAACACAGATTGACATTTATAGCATTATTGAGATACACCATTGTGACTGGAATAGCGATGCTTTTATGTTGTTAATATTTATCATTTTTCCTTCAGGGGAATTAGAGCCAGTTATTCCTTTTCATTTCTTGAGGTGATTGTGGGTTGCGAAGTTGCAAATTGTGAAACCATTTCGGACCAGATATATCGCGATACTGATACTAAGGGTGAGAAGACAATTTATTTTCATTTGAAGAAGTTTTTCCGGGGTGCTCGTTTTGCTTCTCAACCTTTTCTTAGATGTCTTGAAGGAAAGCATAAAGTGGGAGAACTTGTATGTGTTAGTGGTAAGGTGAGTTTCTTTTTCTTTCATACTCTTCCTAATGGCTCAGCTAATATCCTTGTCAATGCTTTTTCTCATTCAAAGAGTAAGGGCAAGGGCAATGGTTGACATGTATAGGCTAAATCCTGGTAAGTGAAGCAGCTTCATTGTCGTCTATATAGGCGACAGTAATAATGGGTCCCTAAATTAATTGTTTGCTTCAGCTTCCTTAACTCTTTATGCAAACATGTTTTTGATAATTGTGGTGAGGTGTTGTGAAGCAAATGCTACAAGTATTGTGAAATTAAAATTTTCTTACAGGGATTCTCAATTAGTGAAATAAGCACCGACTAGTGTAGATTTTTCATCTATATGAAGAGAATGCCAGCTTTTACTAACTTCATTTCTTAGTGGTTCTCATTCATCCTTAAGTATGCATTTTTATTTCTTAGAATGCCATCTGTAAGTTTAATAAAAAAATTATTTCCAATCTAGGTGAGGGCATTGAGTAAAGATCACTATGAGATGAGGGAATACAATATTGATGTACTAAAAGATGAAAATGACTCATCTGTTATCACAAAGGGGAGGCCTTATCCTATCTATCCTTCGAAAGGTGGCTTAAAACCTGATTTTCTTAGAGACATCATTGCAAGGTTTGTACTTCACAATTTTTGAATTGTTACATCAGTACTGGTTTTCAAGGAACTGTTATTTGATCAGTGCTTAGTACTTGTACTCTATGGTTTTATTTACTGACACTAATTCTGCATTCATATGTTTGTATGCTTGTGTATATTTGTTTGTAGTTAATTAATTATGCCTGTGAACTGTGAAGCCATCTCGATCCATAAAAATAATGCTCCCATGTTGAAAAATTATACTCTGTGGTACTTGAGTTTTGGTACTGTAATTGTTTCTATTGCTGCTGTAAATATTATATGTCTTATTTTATCTTGGGAGTTATGTTGTTGTAATGGTTGACTGATGCCTCGTTGAGGTGGAAATAAGGGCAGGTGGTGAGGGCAGTAAAACTTTGTGTCCCCGTTTGCTAGTTGCTGAATGCAGCAAGTGATATAGTTTTGTAGTCCACATTAACTCAACTTTTTTTCTGAAAATGTTATCTTGCTCATGGTTTAAATGTAGCCATCATAGACAATCTTGTGAGTGAGCATATTCTAGATGCATCATTTAGCTTATTATCTGGACGGCTACTGTCCTTTATATTAACAGCTGAACTTGTACTCTACATCATAATTGAAGTTGCATTGACCATAAATTGTTTATATTATAAGCAGGAAGAAAGATGTACTAAGATTTAAATGGCTCTTCTTTCAAAAAAGATTATAGCATATGAAATTCTTTCCTCCATGCCATAGTCACAGATTCTATTATGCAATAGAATGTGATTTACTCCTAGCATTTATTTTAATCCCTTAAAATGAATGTGATAATTGTTGCTCTTAAATTTAGTTCTCCCCTTAACTTATAATATTACATTCCATTTTCTTTCAGGGCTTTACAAGCCATGCATGTAAATATTGATCCTATACCTAATGAAATCATCAAAGAATTTGGACTTTTACGTCTCCATGATGTAAGTGACCTTTTCTTCCTCCATGATGCATCATTCCTTAATAATGAAATTATTATTTCCCACAAGTTTGGCATGGTGCAATAGTATCATCTTGCACCTTCGAAAAAAATAGTATCATCTTGTGGTGATAGCATTGTAATCTTTGCTTCTCAATTTAGTGGATTGACTTTGTCTTATGCGTATTGCATTATAAACATTAAACTTTTCCCTTAGAAAGACATTGTCTTAAGTGAGAGGCAAGGCTTTTGTTGTTAACCCTAAACTTACTCTACAGTCTACACTAATCCTGTTGACTATATGCTCCTCACTAAAGTGTATTTTCAGACTAGTTTGAAATAGTTACATGATTTTTTCCCTCTATTTTATCTTAATCCATACTCCTCGAGAAATGTTTTGATATGGTAACTTTCCTAGTAACATCTAACCTCTTTGTTCTTTTTACATAACACTGTGCACATGCCTCTAGCTGTAAACATATCGCGTAATTTTTATTTGTGAAGAAATGAAAATGATCACAATGGTCTAAAGAAACGTTTTAAAAAGTGATTCAATGATCCATCTAGGAATACATAACTACAAGTAAATCCAAAACATCAAACATTAAAAAAATTGCTATAGATATGAGCCATGATCCTAGCATGGCGTTCCATGGTTTAGTAGCATTTCCTTCATTTATTCTCATGAATCTCATCGTTTGATTTTATCATTGTTAAAAATGTAGGCATACATTGGGATTCACCAACCAATGAACATAAAGGAGGCTGATTTGGCTCGCAAAAGGCTCATATTTGATGAGTTCTTCTACCTACAGGTAATCTTTCATGATTGCTACCTTTATATTTTTTTGTTTAATTTAGCATCTATCTTTACTTGATAACCTGTCTTTCCATTAATCAAGTGTTGTTTGGTAATCTAAAATAAACAAACGTTGAAACATAATGTTTTTGGATTTTTAAATACTAAAATTGTATTATAAAAACTATTTGGTATAGTTCTTGCCGGCATTATTGTTATGCGATTATTTTGAATTCTGATACAATGAAGCTTAGATATCACTCTCGAGTAACCCTAAGTGTGGAACTTAATATTTTCTTTCCTTTTTCTCGTTCTTTTTCTAAAATTTCCTATTTTCTCGAATCTCAAGTATCTAATCACTGTACAGCCATAAACCCTAACCTTCTAGCTTCCCTACATCAGAATTTAAGCAAGGAGTTTGACGAGCTTATTTACTTGACTGCCTCTTCCCAAGTTTGATTTTGTATACCTTTGCGAATTTCTAGGTATTTTGAAATAGATTAATTTAGAACATTTTGATGTCTTTATTTTTGGTAATGGTATCAAATCTGAATATCCTGCTGTTTTATACTGATAATTCATTGGGATTTCATATTATGCATTAGTTGCCCATATACTCATAAGCAAAATGATCCTATCT